>OY720441.1:177891127-178491127 GCA_963082915.1 Dolichopus griseipennis | reverse complement strand
GTCCGATTTTAACCAAAAACAATAGGGAACCTAGAAATTGTCTAAAAATCACTTTGTGTGAATTTCAAGACTCTAGCCCTTTTAGTTGTTGAGTTATCGTGCTGACACACGGACGGACGGACGGACGGACGGACGGACGGACGGACGGACGGACGGACGGACAGACACACATAGCTAGATCGACTAATTTTTCGATTCTGAGCCGATACGTACCCTTGACACTATATCTAGCTCGTCTAGATCGATGCGTTACAAACGGAGGAGCAAATCTAATATACCCGATGTCATATATGTATGCACGGGTATAATAATTTAAATTATTTAAAATGTTTATGAATTAGTACATTTACGTTTTTAAAACTCACAGAACATTTTCTGGAAATTTTATATAAATAGTAAAATTATGTAAATAAAAATTAAGAAGACTATGCTTCACAGGAACATTGTGTAGTAAGTCTTAATTATTTTCAGTGAAAATCTGAATTAATCAATGAACGCTTTGTTGCATTGCTTGATTTACTTTGTTTTGAAAAGCAAATAAACCAAGCAATGCAACAAGTAATTTCAAAGTTCCCTCATTTCTCTCTCATCCTGCATCTTTCCCTCATCCCTGCATCTGTCCCTCAAAATTGCTTTTAATTATTTTATATTAAAAAATAATTTGGTTGGCAAAGTGGCTTCAGGTGTACAATACTTGAGTTCGATGCACCCAGCACCACAGAAACTAAACAAATATCTTTTTTATACCCTACACCTATAAAATAGGTAAAGGGGTATATTAACTTTGGTATGGTGTTTGTAACCACCTAAAGGAAGCGAGTTAGACATGGAAAAGTATATATATTTGTGATCAGCGTGACCTCCTAAGTCGATATAGCCATGTCCGTCCGTCCGTAGGCACGATAACTCCAAGAATAATGAATTTATCTTGATGAAATTTTAACCGTCGGTTACTAGGACTGAAAGTACGGCGGGGATTGCACATGGGCGAAATCGGCCCATGGGTTCGGATTCTGGACCTTTTAATCGGTCCAAGAGCTAACGAACATATATAAAAAACGAGGAAGATTATAGTTGCCCTTGTCAACTTTTAGATACCCGTGCATACCCACTATGGTGTATAAAATAAACCGTAATATACTTCCCTTATACATTTAACTCATTACTCCATAATTTTGACGTAAAACAAAAAAAAAAAAAATCACAAAACATAAAACAAAATTTTCATTCATTGTCCCATAACTTTAGCTTAAAAAAAAAAAAAAAAAAAAAAAATTAACAAAAAAAAAAAAATTAACAAAAAAAAATCACAAAAAAAAAATAAAATTTTCATTCATTGTCCCATAACTTTAGATTAAAAAAAAAAAAAAAAAAAAAAACAAAAAAAAAAACAAAAAAAAAAAAATGGCCCACCCTAAAATTCCGATGGTCCAAGTGATGTCCGACTTTCCCAATTCACTTGCCCTATTACTTTACCTGCCCAATTTTAATTTTAACCTTGTAGCTTCATTAGATTCGCAGTTATTGAATCGAAAGCTTTGTATGGCAGCCCCCCCAAAATGGGGCCGTAACATTTTGAAACTTCATATAAGTGCTCGATTCATTATATAAATAACCGTGTGTAATTTTTATCGTCGTACTATAATTAGTTTTGAAGAAATTCATATTGGTGCAAATAAGTTGTATGGCGGCCCCCCGAAAATGGGGCCCTAACATTTTGAAACTTCATATAAGTGCTCGATTCATTATATAACCAACCGTGTGTAATTTTCAGCCTCGTAGTATAATTAGTTTTACAGAAATTCATATTGGTGCAAAGAAGTTGTATGGCAGCCCCTCGAAAATGGGGCCCTAACATTTCTTCATATAAGTGCTCGATTCATTATATAACTAAACATGTGTAATTTTCATCCGCGTAGTATAATTAGTTTTGAAGAAATTCATATTAGTGCAAAGAAGTTGTATGGCAGCCCCCCGAAAATGGGGCCCTAACATTTTGAAACTTCATATAAGTGCCGGAGTCATTATAAAACTAACCGTGTGTAATTTTTATCCCCGTAGTATAATTAGTTTTGAAGAAATTCATATTGGTGCAAAAAAGTTGTATGGCAGCTCCCCGAAGCCTTGGTCCGATTTTAACCAAAAACAATAGGGAACCTAGAAATTGTCTAAAAATGACTTTGTGTGAATTTCAAGACTCTAGCCCTTTTAGTTTTTGAGTTATCGTGCTGACACACGGACGGACGGACGGACGGACGGACGGACAGACACACATAGCTAGATCGACTAATTTTTCGATTCTGAGCCGATACGTACCCTTGACACTATATCTAGCTCGTCTAGATCGATGCGTTACAAACGGAGGAGCAAATCTAATATACCCGATGTCATATATGTATGCACGGGTATAATCATGATAACTCAACAACTAATGACGCTATCTTCATAAAATTTGTGTTGTAGGTTACTAGTAATGATACTAAGGCGGGAATTGCGTACGATCGCCATTGGACCATGGGTTCGGAACCTAGAACTTTTTGATCGAATTTAGGCCAAACTGGCATAATTCCGAAACCAATGAAGATAGAACCTCCAAATTTGGTATCAGGGTGTCCCTTCCTATTTCCTTAATGTCCTTGTAATTTGGGCCCTATTGGAGTAGTGGGTCGGGGGCCAGCCACACATTTCTAAAGACCTTAAAGCATATTTTCGAAATTAATAAAGATAGTAACTTCAAACAAATTTAGAAGTTTCAAATTTGGCACATGGGTGCTCTTTATTATTTCCTGTGCGGATCCTCTAATTTTGGATCAATCAGAGTGATGGTTCAGTACCCCTCTTAGACCCCCCAAGTTTTAAAAGCTTATCTTCGAAATTAATAAAAATAGTAACTTAAAATTAAGATAGAACGTTCCAATTCTGTATAAGAGTTAACTAGTATTGAAAGTATGACGAGGACTGCATAATAAGCTTTTGATCGATCTGAGGCCAAACGAGCATAATTACAAAGCCAAATAATATATATCATATTTCCTATGTGTCCCCAAAATTTAGACTTAGTTGTAGTCGTGGTTTCAAGGCTAAGAATTTTACCATAAAACATATTTAGTATAATATTTTATAAATTAAAAACCATAGGTGATATATAATTAAGACATCGTGTAAAATACTTAAGCTATATTCAAAGGTACTTGCTGCATTTATGTAAAATTTATTGTTATATTTAAATGAACTATATGAAAAGTTCTAAATTAATTTGTAATTATATTTTAGAAATACATTTATTGCATATTTTGCGTTTATATGCTTTTCTAATAGGTACAGAAACTATTAATTTAAAATAATTGCAATTTTGAAAAATTTTAATATATATTTTATAAAATATTAATTTTAATATATTTTTATAAAATATATTATGCTTTGATTAGCTTTTTATCACAAAATTTAATAATTAAAATTTTTTCACTTTTGTAAATGAATTGAAATAAATACATTTTCAATTATTTCAAGTTTTTTTGTTTTTTAATATTTTTAAATAGATAAATTAGTAAGAATTTGTAATATTTTTTAATAGATAGTGTAATTAGAAAATGTTTTTAGTATTATAAAGTAAATTAGAACCAAATAGGTGTAGGGTATTTCTAAGTCGGTTGCACTGACTGACTGTTTCTTTACTTGTTTTAAACTTAATTCGGTATATTATGAAAAATTCCAAATAAAGTTTATAAGTCAAAATTTATAAATAAAGCAAAACTCAATTCAAAAATTAACATTAAACTTAAAATTCTTATACACACGTATAAATAGGTACATTTTAGCATGTTGAGGTACATAATACAATGTTAGCAACAAACAAATATTTCGATTTGAATCCAAACAAAAGTTGTGAAAACTATGTACAGGAATATTTTTTAAAAATATGTATACAAAACATTAATAGATGGAGAAATAGCTCATTATTGAAACAAATTAAACCTATAAAAAAATTTTAAATCTTTTATTAATTTATTTAATTTAAACAAGTACGCATTTAAATAAAAAAGAAATATTAATTTAAATTAAAAAAAAAAAATGACCAAGAATGGTTTTGAACTAAAAACCCCAACATTTTATGAATTTCAAAACATACAAAAGGTAGACCATCTTCAAGTTTTTAAGATACAACAAGAAATTATGTGAATCAATTGTTTTTTTTTTTGTGTATCTATTACTATAATCAAAGCATAATCTGCGTTATACAAAAGTAACAGTTGCGATTTTATTTAAGAATATGGTATTAATATAATATGTATATGTATATAATGAAATTAGAAATAGTTCTTAATTAGAAAAAAATTATTCTTTCAATTGACCTTTCGTCATTCTGTGACGGGCCAACAGCTAGTTAAATAATACTAGTGAATCAATCACAACTTTGACGATTGAGCTAAAGTCTTCAAGTAATCTACAACTTCAAGAACTTTTCGCCTCAAAGTTCAGCCAAACAAATGATTTTTCAAAAAATTTAAATGGAGAAATTGAATCATTAAAAAAAGAAATTATTAATATGGGTGTCAAACTAGATGCTAGTTTGGATAGATCTTTTGATACTTTTAGATACAAAAAATGTATCTAAGTCAAAATTCAAAAGATGTATGGAGTCAAACGGCTTTAATTTTCAACCGATTAATTCAAAAACGGGTGAATATTCAAGTAAATTGACGCAAGATGTTATAGATTCAAATCTATTACATCCTTAGAGAATTCGCAGTCAAGGAAAATAATTAGAGAAAAGCAGTCAAGGAAAATAATTCTTTACATGATGAATTACTGCAATGCGGTTCCTCAGTTATTTTGAACCCAATACCGGCTTCATCTGCATCATCTTCATTTCCATTAATTTTATCAACTAAACAGGTTGATCATAATTCAACGTCTACTTCAACATCAACGTCATCATTATCATCATAATCATCACTATCACTATCACCATCATCATCATTATCATCATTATCATCATCATCATCATCAACTTCATCATCATTATCATCATCATCGTCATCATCATCATCATCATCTTTATCTAATACTTCTGCTTCAAAGTTAGTAGCCAAAAAAGTTCGATTTACATTACCACTTGATAAGGAACAAAGGCTTAAATCGCAAAACAAAAACAAAGCCTTAAATCAATTAAGGTTATAAACGAATGCAAAATTGGTTTGCATTCATTGAACTTTGCAAAATTGGCTGCATCAGCAACTCCTAGTTACCTCAGTAAGTTTCTAAAAAATACATTTAAGTTAAACAATAGTGAAATACAAATAACTAAAATTACTCCTTAAAATCTTAGATTTAAACTTAAATATGGGTCTTTTAAAGTTATGATATCCGAATCCAAAATTTGTGAAATAACGAATTACAAAAGATGGAAAAAAGGCACTATAAAAAAATTCATAGACAATAAAAACACTTCCAACACAATTTTAAAACACAATAATAAACTTTCTACTCAACAAAAAACACTTCTTTTAAATCCGTTTGCCGTTCCTTTTAAAATTCATACAAAAAAACATTTCCTAGTCAAAACAAAACAACTAATAGTTCTAAATACAAAAACTTTACTAGAGGAGAAACTTTAAAGCCGTTATATCTTCTTTTACCTCCAATTGTAAGAATGACTGAGAAGTCTCTAACGGAAGACTGTACCTACGCACTTTCCAAATTTAGCGATGAAAAAATTCTAAATTATGTGAGGCTATTTCTTGCGTTGTTGCACGATGACAAAAATAATCGCGTAATTGAGGGTAAAACAAAAACAAATTTACTTGTGTTAATACATAATGAAGGGTTACCATCTAATTACAAGGAATTATACAGCCTTTGTTTTAAGTATCACATTAAAATTCAAACAGGTAGAAGAAGATCTTAGTGCCTTTCGCAGTCACTGCAATAGCAATTACTACAATCACTTGTATCAGTCTTGTGAAAATTATAATAAGTTTTTTCGGTCCAGCAGCAAGTAACAATTTAAATTCAAAGTTCTATATCGATTCTTACACTAATTCCATTTTAGTTACACTGTCTAACCATAGTATCAAAAATAAAAATAGCGTTAGTTCCTCTAATAAACTGAAATTATTCTATACTATATCTCTCAGTTGCAGTGGGATGAGGGGAAAGCTTAGGAAATTATATATTGATGCTTATATATTGAAGTCATGTGAATTTAATATTCTGGCTATCATTGAAACATGGTTAAACGATTTCTTCGTAAATGAAGAAATTTTGAACAGTGCTTGGTCGATTTATAGAAAAGATCGGGATTATCTTGCTACAAATTGCAACCGTGGTGATGGTGTACTACTTGCAGTAAACAATACCTTATCTAGTGTGGTATTCTTTCGATCACCAATTTAACTTAGGTAATAATTTTTTATACCTTGGTATTGTTTACTTTCCTCCTAATTCTGACAATTCCTCATATTCGGAATTTTTTGAGATATACCAGCATGTTATATCAAATATGAATGAGGATGATTCAGTTATAATTTTAGGGGACTTTAACCGTCCTTCTTTATCTTTTATTGTTGACGAATCTGATAATTTGTTACTACTAATCAACTTTCAGGACGAAATAGATTACGATCTTATTAATGTATTTTATGTTAATGATTAACACCAAATTAACAGCTTTCCGAATAATTATTACAAATGGTTAGATTTTGTTAGACATGCATATGATAAAGTGGTGGTAAAGCTCGCTGATGATTTAGAAAACCTTTTTACAAACACTCCTCATCATAACGCAATCATCTTCGAATTTTCCACTGCTATACCACTTTTTACCAAATCTTACAATAATATTTTTGTATATGACTTTCTTAATGCTGATTATGAAAGCATTAATAATGCTTTATCTGTCATCAGTTGGGATGACCTGTTAACCGAACAGGATATTGACTTGATTATCTCTCAATTCTCTTCAAAGCTATTTGAGATAATTAACTCCTTTGTTCCTAAAGTTCGCAAACAGGACAAGACAACTGAACCTTGGCTGAACAGTGAACTTAGGACATTGCGTAACCAACGCAATAAATTATACAAAATAATTAAAAATTCAAAAGAGCCTAATAATGACGTATAAAACAAGTACAAGGATCTTGCTTTTGAATATAAACAAAAACCTTATCTATCTTATGATAGATATCTCACTAGCGTATTCAACAAATTAATTACAGAACCTTAAACAGTTTTTTGACTTCGTTAACACAATTCCAATTTTTACGGCTATCCAGCTTAATGTCAAAAGACAATACGTTTTCTAATTGTGCTAAAGCTATCCGCAATTTCTTTGCTAATTTTTTTCAAAAAGTTTATCGTCCACACGAGTCTCCATTTAAATTTCGTCGCCTGAATTCTCTTTTGCTCCATATGCCTCAAGGTATATTCCGAGTAAATCGAAAAAGAAAGTTTGGGAGTTAAAAGGCAAAAATTGATCCGATACACTATAGTCGAAATTTTAACGTAGAGTTTGTTGATTTTTTATTTAATCATATGCTAAATTTTAGGCACTGTCCTCGAATACTCTTGGAGATATTTGATATTTTGTCAGAAAAGTCATTGTGGACAGTTTGCTCCATACAATACAAATCGATTACAAAATAGTTTTCTCTATGCGTATGGAGCAAACATGCATTGATCTTCTATTATAATGGTGCAAATAAGAATTAAGAAGGGTGTTAAACAAAAATTTATGTTAAGTCATGGAGATAGAGCATATTAGATTAAAAATCGATTACGACTAATACGAGAAATATAAATTAAAAACCTGATTTTTTTTTTTAAATTGTAGTAGAAACTGTAAAAAATTAAAATAATCAAATTTAACTTAGTTTTTATGGTAATTTTTATTTAATATTATTTTTTAATCAATCATGTAATTTTATATACTTCAATTATAACAATATGAACATAACAGCCATTTCACAGAATTTTTATACCCGTGCATACATATAAGACATCGGGTATATTAAAATTGCTTCTCTGTTTGTAAGGCATCGATCTAGACGAGCTAGATATAGTGTCAAGGGTACGTATCGGTTCAGAATCGAAAAATGATTCGATCTAGCTATGTGTGTCTGTCCGTCCGTCCGTCCGTCTGTGTGTCAGCACGATAACTCAAAAACTAAAAGAGCTACAGTTTTGAAATTTTCACAAAATATTTTTCCATTAATTTCTAGGGTCCCTATTTAAGATCGGTTAAGGTTAAGATCGGACCAAAACTTCGGGTAGCTCTCGAACAACTAACTTTTTTAACTTCAGTATTTTCATATAAAAATTTGAAATTTTGTTATGCATCTTGTATTTAACATGAAATTATATGAATTTTGTTTTTTTATACCTTACACCTATAGAATAGGTAAAGGGGTATATTAACTTTGGTATGGTGTTTGTAACCACCTAAAGGAAGCGAGCTAGATATGGAGAAGTATATATATTTGTGATCAGCGTGACCGCCTGAGTCGATATAGCCATGTCCGTCCGTCCGTGCGTCCGTAGGCACGATAACTCAAAAAATAATAGAGCTATCTTGATGAAATTTTGACTGTAGGTTACTAGGACTGAAAGTACGGCGGGGATTGTATATGGGCGAAATCGGCCCATGCGTTCGGATTCTGGACCTTTTAATCGATCGAAGAGCATAATTCCGAAACCTATGAAGATAGAACCTCCAAATTTGATATCAGGGTGTCCCTTCCTATTTCCAAAGTGTCTTGGGAATTTGGGCCCCATTGAAGTAGTGGGTCGGGGACCAGCCACACATTTCCGAAGACCTTAAAACATATCTTTACAATTAATAAAGATAACAACTTGAAAAAATGTAGAAGCATCCAATTTGCCACAAAGGTGTTCTTTACTATCTCTTGCGTGTTCCCCTAATTTGGGATCAATTGGAGTGGTGGTTCAGTACCCCTCTCAGACCTCCCAAGTTTTAAAGGCTTATAATCGAAATTACTAAAAATAGTTACTTAAAACTAAGATAGACCGTTCAAATTGTGTACAAGGGTTAACTAGTAATATAAGTACAGCGCGGACTGTATAAGGGCGAAATCATCCCAAGGGTTTGGATTCTGGACCTTTTAATCGATCGAAGGGCTAACCAACATATATAAAAAATCTCGATAACTCAACAACTAGTGACGCTATCTTCATGAAATTTGTGCTGTAGGTTATTGGTAATGAAACTACGGCGGTGAATACGTACAATGAGGATGGGACAATGGGTTCGGAACCTAGAACTTTTTAATCGAATTTGGGCCAAACTAGCATAATCCCGAAACCAATAAACATAGAACCTCCAAATTTGGTATCAGGGTGTCCCTTCCTATTTCGTAAGAGTCTTGGAATTTTGGGCCCCATTGGAGTAGTGGGTCGGGGACCAGCCACTCAGTTCCGAGGACCTTAAAGCATATTTTCGAAATTAATAAAGATAGTAACTTGAAACAAATGTAGAAGCTTCAAATTTGGCCCAGGGTGTTCTTCTTCTTAGCGTGCCACCATAATTTGGGATCAAGCGGAGCGGTGGTTCAGTACCTCTCTTAGACCCCCCAATATGTAAAAGCTTATCATCGAAATTAATAAAACTAGTACCTTAAAATTAAGATAGAACGTTCCAATTGTGTACAAGGGTTAACTAGTATTGAAAGTATGACGGGACTGAATATGGGCGAAATCGTACCATGGTTTCGGGTTCTGGAACAATTGAAAAATTCAAGGACTAACAAACATATATCTTAAAAACACCATAACTCAAAAAATAATACTGGTATTTTTATGAAATTTAAACTCTAGGTTACTAGTAATGAAAGTACCATGGGAATTGGTTGTGGTCGAGTTTAATTTCGAAGCCAAAGAATATATTTGTCCTATGTGTCTCCGAAATCTAGACTTAATTGTAGTGGTTCAGCTATGTTCAAAGGTACTTGCTGCATTTATGTAAAATTTATTTTTATATTTAATTGAGTTATATGAAAAGGTCTAAATTTGTAATTGTATTTTAGAAATACATTTATTCCATATTTTGCGTTTATAAGCTTTTCTATTAGGTATATAAACTAACCATTTAAAATAATTGAAATTTTTAAAAATATGGATTATTAAATATATTATGCTTTGATTATCTTTTTATCACAAAATTTAATAATTAGAATTTTTTCATTTTGTAATTGAATTGGAATAAATATATTTCCATTTATTTCAAGTTTGTTTGTTTTTTAATATTTTTAAATAGATAAATTAGTAAGAATTTGTAGTATTTTTTAATAGATAGGGTAATTAGAAAATGTTTTTAGCATTATACAGTTCATTTGGTTAGCTATGTCTTACGATCAAATTAATAGCAGCTTCTATGGTGTTAAAATGACTTATGGGTATGTCCTTAAATTTTAACCAAATAGTTGTAGGGTATTTCTAAGTCAGTTGCACCGACTGACTGTTTCTTTACTTGTTTTTGTTTTGTTTTGTTGTTTTTTTTTTTTTTTGTAGATAACGATTTCGAGTTAGAATTTCATATGATTTAAATGATGCGTAGTTTATTTAAGATAAGCAAAAAAGAACACAAAAATTTTTTTTTAAGTAAATGGCTTATTGATATTGATA
The DNA here is from genome assembly GCA_963082915.1 of Dolichopus griseipennis. Taxonomy (NCBI): domain Eukaryota; kingdom Metazoa; phylum Arthropoda; class Insecta; order Diptera; family Dolichopodidae; genus Dolichopus; species Dolichopus griseipennis. Next base: position 178,480,489 of record OY720441.1, on the reverse strand, counting down.
GATATAATCATTATGAATATGATGATTATTATCTATCATGATGGTCATTATATAAATATGATAATATGAAGCTTATTTTGCTTAAGTTTAATATATTCGTGAATTAAAAATTAATTAAAAGATATAGAATTGAAAAAGAGCTAGAGTTTTGAAATTCACACAAAACATTTCTTAGACATTTTTAGGTTCCCTATTCTTTTAGGGTAAGACCAGACCAAGGTTTTGGATAGCTGCCACACAACTTATTTAAATCAATATGAATTTCTTCAAAACTAATTATACTACGAGGATGAAAATTACAGAAATTTAGTTTTATAATGAATCAAGCACTTATATGAAGTTTCAAAATGTAAGGCCCCATTTTCGGGGGGCTGCCATACAACTTCTTTGCACCAATATGAATTTCTTGGAAACTGATTATACTACGAAGATGAAAATTACACACTGTTAGTTATATAATGAATCGAGCACTTATATGGAATTTCAAAATGTTACGGCCCCAATTTCGGACAGCTGCCATGCCAAGTTGTCAATTCGATAACTTAGAATCTAATGAAGCTACGAGTTTATAATTAAAACTGGGCAAGTAAAGTAATAGGGTAAATTAGTTGGCAAAGTTGGACATCACCCGGACCAACTCTTAGAGTTTTTTTTAGTTTTTATACTTTTTTATATTTTTTTTTGTAATATTTATAATAGCATAAGGGAAATAAATAACGGTTAGTGGGTATCTAAAAGTTGTCAAGGGCATCTATAATCTTCCTCGTTATAAACGAAATTAAATAATATTATTAATTTTAATATAAATATTTCAATCAAAACTAAAAAAACAAAAGTAATTTCACAACGTTTTAATATTTTAGAAAATTTAACTTATTTTAAGAAATTTAAGAAATAATTTTTTTATTCAAATATCATAGTTTTTGTACTAAACACATAATATACTTACATAATAATTATTGTATCACAATATAACTTTATAAAATATACATATTTTTAAACTGATCCAAAAATATTTCAATTAATTTGTAATGTTTAAAATTGCTTTAAAATAGTTTTGATCTGGCAGAGGTAAAAAAGGTATTAATGATTTTAAATCATCTTGTTTTTCTTTTGACAAAATTGGTCGCTCCTGCAAAACTGGAGTTTTACAAAGAAACAAATTTAAAGGCGTAGCTAAAACTTTTTTATTTGCTAGTTTTTTTATATCAACTTTTTTAAAGTCCAAATTTAAAAAATAATCTTTGTATTCCATCAGAAAAGGTTCTGATTTTTGATATCGAATAATCTTTGTTTTTGAAAACGGAAATTTAATAAAACTTAATTTCGCTGCAGGTACAGTGTATGATACACAATTATTTTGTTTTATTTGTAAAATATCAAGTTTAATTTTAGGATAATTTAAATTTAATAATAATTTTAGTAAATAAACTGGACTATGTATATCGAGATTTTTTAAATGTTTTTAAATCACTGAATGCACACACTCAACTTCTAGCAACAGTGAATGGCCCGGCTCAGAAAAATTTTTTTTTGTCATTCTCATTTTTTGAAAAATTTTGGTAAAAAATATTTTAAGGCAGTTGCCATTATTTTATTTCGATTTTGTGGTATACAACTATCACTCCAAAAAGTAATTTTTCTCAAATTTAAGTTATCGAGAAAAATTTTATTTAAAAATTTTATTATAGCGTTAGTGTTCCATGTTTGCTTCATAAGTATTGAAAATATAATAGTAATCATGACAATTTTAAATACAAATAAGTACTCAATATAATGGTAATTATATAAGCCTCATACCGCATGGTAATGTGTATAGAGCAAATGAGAATTAACAATGTTAATACCTTTTTTTTCATACAAAAGTTGCTCCATAAACCAAAAATTTGCTTAAGGAGTAAATAAGCACTACAAAATCAAAATAATGTGTCTTATGGAGCAAAATGCACACTGTATATCTCGGAAACTAAAGCAGATAGGGAAATTCTGATAACAGCAGAATTTTTCTGATAAAGTCAGAAAGAGATCGTTTTAGAACCTATAGAACCACCCATAAGTCAAACAGTGGCGTATGGAGCAAAAGAGAATTCAGGCGACGATTTGATTCCTCTAACTTAATAATTAATTCAAATCCTATTATTACGGACTTATACCTTTCCGAAATTGAAATATTTGAAGCAATCACTAAAGTTGATACCAAACAAGGTATAGGACCTGACCTAATTCCACTGACTTTTTTATACAACTGTGTCAGTTATCTCACTTACCCGCTTCATTTTATCTTTAATAAATCTCTTTCCTCAGGTATTTTTCCTCTTTTTTGGAAATCTTCTTATCTTACCCCTATCTACAAAAAGGGTGATAAATCATAAGTCGAAAATTACTGTTGTATAGCAATAGCTATTCTATCAAATATTCCAAAGTTGTTCTATAAAATTATTGGTCACCAAGTCGATGCTATTTACACGGACTTCAGCAAAGCATTCGATTGTGTTGATCACAAAATTCTACTATTTCCGGCTCTTATCTTTATTGGATGTTCTCCTATATTACAAAAAGAACGCAAAATATCAAATTTCAAGGATTTTTTTCGTACTCTATTAATGTTATATTAGAAGTACCGCAAGGTAGCTACTTAGGTTCACTCTTGTTTAATATATTCATTTCCGATCTTTCTAGTAAACTTTTCGGTGTGTCACATGTTGCATTTGCTGATGATATCAAGATTTATCATGTAATTAAAAGGAGTTCCGATTTTGCACTACTTCAGACAAATCAAAATCATCTACAAGAATGGTGCTTCTCTAATAAGTTAGAACTAAATATTAAAAAATACAAGGTGATAAGTATTACACGTAAGAGAATTACCATTACTTTCGGTTATAATATGAATATTGTAAACCTTGAAAGAGTTAAAAATATTACCGATTTATGGATTCTGTTGAATGAACTGAACTTCCATCTACACTATAAGTATAGAATTTCTAAAACAAACAAAAAGCTCGGGTTTATAAAAAGAAGAGCTAAGGAACTGAGCAACATCGCTGTAACTAAAGCTCTTATTTGTTCTTTAGTAAGATCTATTCTTGAATGTGGTAATATTGTGTGGGAACCCGCATTTCAAATACATTCTGATAGATAGAATAGAATCCGTGCAAAAGCAATTTCTTTCATTTGCTTTGAGAAATCAGTACAATTCTAGAGATTATCCAATTCTGCCCAGCTATCTCGTGAGACTTAATTCATTAAATATCTTAACTTTATCCTCACGCAGGCAAATTCTTTCTTCCTGCTTTACTTTTGACGTCTTAAGAAAAAACATAGACGTTCAGTTTTTAGCAGATAATTTTATAATAAATACATGGGGGCAGAAATGCGAGAAGCACTAAATATGTAGTTGAAAATACTTATATAACTGAATGTGGAAAAATGAACCAATAAACTGATTCTGCATTACATTCAATAAACACAGTCATCTTTTTTCAGCACAAATTTCTAGATACACTTTTAATCGTAAATTAAAATTAAAATTTCTAAATGACCTAAGACAATAATTTTAACCTTCAATATATTATATTATATTACTTAGGGCCTAACTAAAATTACGCGTTGATCTAAAAAAATTTTGAAAAAAATAGTTATGTAAGTAAATTTACACGAAAGCATACGCTACGTACTGTACCTCGGAGTGCAATAGCCGTTATCGCTATTTAAATCCAGCCATTTTGGTCCATGGGTTCGGATAGCTGCCATACAAATTCTTTTTTATATGAGTACTAGCAGATTTACCCTGCGTTGCCCAGAAGCATGCAAATTGTAAAAAAGCTAGTTTCAGCCAATTTTTTGAAGTACTACTTTGGTTAAAAATAAAGCCTCAAAAAAATTATTGTGGTGTTCCGCTAACCCATTGTGGCCCAACAACTTTTTATAGGTTTTTTCGTTGTTTTGCTATATATTAGAAATTATTTAACCGATTAACTTCAAATTTTGTATATGTGTTCCTTTTTGAAACTGAAGTTCACTCTACTAACAGATTGGAATTTGTTAACCCCTGCCGACCCGAAGATGGTTCAAAAAAAAATTTGTAAGTAAATTACGTCCAATTTTTGAAAGTAGGTACAACTTCTTTGTATTAGGCAATGCTTAAAAAAATGTTTTGTCGAGTTCTTTTAACCAATTGCGAAACAAAAACTTTAAAGAACAGTTTGCAAAACAGTTTGAACGATTATCTCTAATTTTTCTATACGTGGTGCTTTTTGAAAATTTGGGGCTTGACGATAGAGTTGAGGATTAGGTTTGCGGCGAATAATGTTAGCTGAATTAAAATGACTATAGGTCAAAAGGGTATACTAAATTTGCCATTATGTCATTATACTATGTAAATAGTAGTTTTCTTGAATTGTCAACGTTTGAATAAAATATAGTCGATGGTTTATTTGTTAGTAACCTGAAACAAATGTAGAAGCTTCAAATTTCGCAAATGAGTGTTCTTTACTATTTCCTGCGTGTACCTTTAATTTTGGGTCAATTGTAGTGGTGGTTCAGTACTTCTCTTAGGCCCCCCAAAGTGTAAAAGCTTATCATCGAAATTAATAAGGCTAGTAACTTAAAATTAAGATAGAACGTTCCAATTGAGTACAAGGGTTAGCTAGTATTGAAAGTATGACGCGGACTGCATATGAGCGAAATCGTACCATGGTTTGGATTCTGGAACCCTTGAAAAGTTGAAGGACTAACAAACATATATCTTAAAAACACCATAACACAAAACATAATGCCGCTATTTTGATGAAATTTAAACTCTAGGTTACTAGTAATGAAAGTACCATGGGAATTTGTTTTGGTCGAATTTGGTGAATGAGTTCGGATTCTAGAAGCTTTTGATCTATTTGAGGCGGAACGAGTATAATTTCGAAGACAAAGAATATATTTCCTATTTCCTGTGTGCCCCCGAAATTTAGACTTAATTATAGTGGTTCAGCTATGTTCAAAGTTACTTGCTGCATTTATGTAAAATTATTTTTATATTTAAATGAATTATATGAAAAGGAATAAGTTTGTAATTGTATTTTAGAAATATATTTATAGCATATTTTGCATTTATAAGCTTTTCTATTCTCTGGTTTTTCTAGGTATATAAACTAACCATTTAAAATAATTGCAATTTTGAAAAATTTGGATTATTAAATATATTATGCTTTGATTAGCTTTTAATCACAAAATTTAATAATTAGAATTTTTTCATTTTGTAATTGAATTTGAATAAATATATTTTCATTTATTTCAAGTTTTTTTGTTTTTTAATATTTTTAAATAGATAAATTAGTAAGAATTTTTAATATTTTTTAATAGATAGTGTAATTAGAAAATGTTTTTAGTATTATAAAGTTAATTTGGTTAGCTATGTCCTACGATCAAATTAATAATGGCTTTTATGGTGTTAAAATGATTTATGGATATCTCATTAAATTTGAACCAAATAGGTTCAAATAAAATACAATATTGAGTTGGGTTTTGGTAATTTTTTTGGAGGGAGTTTTGGAGGTGCCAACCCCATAATTTTAAGTTTTTGTTGTTGAAATATTAATGTAAAAATATAATTAGAGATGCTAGAGTTGGCTACAAAATCAAAATTATGGGATTTTACCAGAAGATTTATAAACATATATATACACAAGAATATATGAATTAGGAGAGATTTTAGAGTTGGATTCTTAATCAGGGTTTCCGCTTTTTCCAGAATATTTATAATATTTATTCATATTCTTGTGTATATATATATATGTTTATAAATCTTCTGGAAAAAGCGCAGAATTCTGATTTTGTAAAAAACTCTAGCATCTCTAATTATATTTTTACATACATATTTCAACAACAAAAACTCTAAACTATGGGGTTGCCATCTCCAAAAATCCCTCGAAACAAATTACCAAAACCCAACTTAATATTGTTTCCTAGTCTAAAGTGCATTCTAACATTTTTAAATACATATGTATTTCAACTGGAAAACAAAAAGGCAAAATAAATTTATGAGAAATAAAGTATGAAAACGTATTTTTTAATAAAATTTTCGTGTCATTTTTGCATTTATGTTCTTTGATGGGGCTATTTGTCAACATATGCCATACTTATTATATACCGTTGGAAATAATGTAAAGAGACCTTTTTAATGGGGTGTTTAGGAAAATTTCATACTAATAGTGGTTTTTTTGCTAGTTTGAAATTTGTTTTTTTTTTTTTAAATTTCTACTTGAAACGACAATATCTCAAAAACGGTAACACCGATTCAGATGAAACAAGATGTATATTAAAGACAATATTATGCCCTACAATATTGTAGAAAATGGTTCTAGTTTATTGTCTTACAGGAAAAATATAACATTTTAAATAAAATACTACAAAATCTTAGGAAAATTTTGTAATACATTTTTCGACCACTAGATGGCGTTATCGCCACTAATAGCATATATTATCAGAAACTATGAGATATATAGTACCGTTATGTGTTGGCGTCATCTTGATAGCTCAAAACCCCTCTCCAGAAGTATATCCAATTAAGATTTATTGCTGATATAAATATAAAGAATATTTTTGAAAATGGAAAGTTTTATTGGTTATCAAATAAAAAACATGATTTAAAAAACTCTATTCAAGTGAAAATCTATACCTGAAAAATTTTAATTAAAGTCATCTGCCGGAAGTTATTTAATTACCTACCTCTTACTTACTCATTTACAAGAGCTGGTGTAGCTGACAGTAGTTGACAGTAGAAAAGAGTTTACTCCTCATTAAGAAACGCAAGCAACAACATTTGTTTGTTTTAAGAAACTTATGAGTCTCATGACCATATATAGAAATATATTTTTGTCAATAAAAAACTTAGGTATAAAGTAAACTAAAGAATTCAGAATCATTTTTCGCATGTTTTTTAGAACTCTAGATAGGCATACATTTGTAGTAAAAATTTCAGATTTTATTATTAAAATGTAGCTTCGACTTATCTATGTAGCTATTAAATTTAAAAATGTGATAAGGAGAGGAAAAATTTATCAATAGTTAAAACTTATCTACTCTTAGATTAATTAAAAATTTTTATTCTATGTAGTAGTTTTTTACATCTATGTATGTAGGTATGTTATAAATCTTAAAATTGAGATTAAAAAAAAAAAAACATGACTTCTGTCAACTTGACTATTATTACTGTACTTCTGGCAGCTTCAATATAATATAAAACTTATGAATTATGATATGTTAAATTTTGTTGTACATATTATGTATTTATAGAGCTTTTTAATTAGGATATGTATGCTGTATGCTGTACAACATAGATCAAATCGTACTAAAATGTTTAGAAAATAAGTAAAGAAATAGTCAGTCGGTGCAACCGACTTGGAAATACCCTACACCTATTTGGTTCAAATTTAATGAGATATCCACAAGTCATTTTAACACCATAAAAGCTGTTATTAATTTAATATTAAAATATAGCTAACCAAATTAACTTTATAATACTAAAAACATTTTCTAATTACACTATCTATTAAAAAATATTACAAATTCTTACTAATTTATCTACTTAAAAATATTTAAAAACAAAAAAACTTGAAATAAATGAAAATATATTTATGCCAATTCAATTACAAAAGTAAAAAATTTTAATTATTAAATTTTGTGATAAAAAGCTAATCAAAGCATTATATCAAATTTTTCAAAATTGCAATTATTTTAAATGGTTAGTTTATGTACCTATTACAAAAGCTTATAAACGCAAAATATACAATAAATGTATTTCTAAAATACAATTACAAATTTAGACCTTTTCATACAATTAATTTAAACATAAAAATAAACTTTACATAAATGCAGCAAGTACCTTTGAGTATCGTACACAATGTTTTAATTATATATAACCTATGGTAATAATTCAATAAAATATAATAATATAGTACTTACTTACTTAGGTGGCGCTACAGACCATGAAGGTCCTGGGCCTGACGTAGCGTTCCTCTCCACCTCGTTCGGTCCCGAGCAGATTCTCTCCAGTTGGAGATTTGGAGCCTTCTGATGTCTGTCGAAATCTCGTCTCTCCAACGAAGGTTTGGGCGACCTCTGCGACGTGTTCCCTCTGGCCTGGCTTCGAGTATCTTTTTAGCTGGAGAATTGTTGTCCATTCGCTCAACGTGACCTAGCCATTGCAGCCTTTTGATCTTAATTTTTTGAACTAGGTCTACGTCACCGTACAGCTGATAGATCTCGGCATTGTATCTTCTTCTCCAAGTCCCATCGTCGCAGTAAGGACCGAACACTCGACGAAGAATCTTTCGCTCGAAAGTTCCAAGTGCTTGCTCACTTGCTCTGGGCAATGTCCAGCATTCTGCTCCATATAGTAGCACTGGAAGTATGAGCGTTTTGTACAGTTGCACTTTGGAACTGCGCGAGAGGAGTTTTGAAACCAGTTGTTTTGACAAACCGAAGTAGCAGCGGTTTGCTAGGTTTATTCTTCGTCGGATCTCCACATTGATGTCATTTGCGGAGTTTACATTTGTACCTAGGTAGACAAACTCCTTAACTACCTCAAAGTTATATGTACCAACAGTGATGTTTGGACCTGCTCGATGTATTCTGGCCTCTTTATTTGTTGATAACATATACTTTGTTTTGTTCTCGTTCACTAAAAGACCCATTTTCTTTGCTTCTTCTTCAATACGGACGAAGGCTTCGATGACGGCTCGTTGTGATGTTGTTATTATGTCGACGTCGTCCGCGAAGCCTAATAGCTGAACAGATTTTCTGAAGATTGTTCCTTCGGTGTTGACACCAGAGCGGCGTATAATCTGTTCGAGCACTAAATTGAAGAAATCGCACGACAGTGCATCACCTTGACGGAAGCCGGTGCATGTACGAAAGAGTTCCGACATATTTCCTCCAATAGCAACTGCACATTTAGTGTTCTCCAAAGTTACTTGGCAAAGTCGGATAAGATTGGATGGTATGCTATATTCCGACATTGCAATGTACAGTTCCCGGCGATAGATACTGTCGTAGGCTGCCTTAAAATCGATAAAAAGATGGTGTGTATCGATTTGAAATTCATGGGTCTTCTCCAGGATTTGCCTCAATGCGAAGATTTGGTCGATGGTAGACTTACCAGGACGGAAACCACATTGGTAGTTGCCTATGATGTTATTGCAATGTGGTTTCAGTCGTTCGCATATTACGTTGGAAAGGATCTTGTACGCGACATTCAATAGAGATATTCCTCTATAGTTGGCACATGACATGGCATTGCCCTTTTTGTGAATGGGGCATATGGTGCTAATGTTCCAGTCATCGGGCATGCATTCTTCCATCCAGACTCTGGTGATGATTTGGTGCATGCTCCTAACCAAATCTTCTCCTGCTACCTTAAATAACTCAGCTGGGATTCCATCTGAACCAGCAGCTTTGTTATTTTTCAGTTTCTGAATGGCTTGATCAACTTCCATTAAGCTCGGTGGTAGTGTTTCGTCATCGTTGATCATTGTGACTGGTGCATTATTCTGGTGTTCTGTATGCCCATCATTTAACAACTGTTCGAAATGTTGTTTCCATGTCTTCAATATCTCTCGCGTATCGGTTAAAAATAATATAGTAAAAATTAACAAAAAAGAAATTATATGTTTATAAAAAATTATTTTGTTTTTAATTTATAAAATATTATACATAATATGCTTTATGGAAAAATTCTTAGCCTTTTAAAAATATAAAAGTTTTAAGTATATAAAAACGGAAATAGAAAGGAACCCTCGTGTATAAAATTTAAAGTTTCTATCTTTATGAATTTCGAAGATAAGCTTTTAATTTTGGGATTTCTTAGGAGGCACCCGAGCCATCACTACAATTAAGTCTAAATTTCGGGGACACATAGTAAATAGGATATATATTCTTTGGCTTCGTAATTATACTCGTTCGGCTTCAAATCGAGCAAAAGCTTCTAGAATCTGAACTCATTGACCAAACTTGACCAGAACCAATTCCCATGGTACTTTCATTACTAGTAACCTAGAGTTTAAGTATCTTCAAAATAGCGGCATTATTTTTTGAGTAATGGTGTTTTTAAGATAAATATTTGTTAGCCCTTGAACTTTTCAAAGGTTCCAGAACCGAAACCATTGTACGATTTTGCCAATATGCAGTCCCCGTCATACGTTCAATACTAGTTAACCCTTGTACAAATTTGGAACGGTCTACCTTAATTTTAACTTACTACTTTTAACCCATGGTCCAATCCCGAACGTACGCAATCCCCGCAGTAGTTTCACTACTAGTAACCTACAGCACAAATTTGATGAAGATAGCGTCATTAGTTGTTGAGTTATCGTGATTTCTTATATATGTTCGTTAGCCCTTCGACCGATTAAAAGGTCCAGAATCTGAACCCTTGGGCCGATTTCGCCCATATGCAATCCCCGCCGTACTTTCAGTCCTATTAACCAAAAGGTAAAATTTCATCAAGAATTGTTGATAACACCGATGCCATAATTTTTATTACGTATAGGAAAAAAAGAATATTAGTCTAATACAAATTGCACAAAACGAATTTTTTATGTAAACTTAAAAGCAAAAATAGCTCGAATTTCAATCACAGGGCGATATAATATTGGCCATATTAGATAAGTGGTGATGAATATCACACGATTCTGTATTCGGATGTTAACGAGAGAATTTTCAACCTGTTATGGGAAACTACTTGTAAGTTGGAAAAATTACAAGTACTACCATCACCTCTACTACCAGTTAGACCAACGCTATTGATATTATTATTATAATAATTATGGTTATTATTATGATAATTATTATTATTTTAATTTTTATTATTATAATTAGTATTATTATTATTATTTATGTTACTAGCTAATACCCGGTGCGCGTTGCTGCGCCTGTCAATGGAGGTTTAATTGAAGTTGATGTTAATGCAAAAAGTTAACACAAAAATTACACACGCTTTACACATGTAAATTTTAAAATGTATGAAAGCAATCTTTTTAAAACGATTCTTCTAGGATTATTCTAGTAATTTTTGAAACTTTCTGTAATTCAAAGCAGCACAAACTACTTTCAAAATTTTGACGTAATTTACTTCCAAAAAATATTTTTTCAAAAATCGTAAGACCGACTGTTAACAGACTCAACTCCATTTTCAAGTTGCTTCACACATATAAAATTTGAGGTCAACCGGTCAAATCGTTTCTTATTAAGAGTTAAGTAACGCAAAAATCTATTAAAAGCCACTGTGCCCCACTGGGTTAACGGAACTACACTTTCTCTTTGGACAAAGCAGTATTGCGCAAAATTGGACGTAATTTGCTTTTCAAATCACTCAACAAAATTTTTTTGAGGCTTTCTTTTTAGCCAAAGCAGTACTTCGCGAATTTTGACAATATTAGCTTCCAAAATTATTTTGACCAACCGTCGGGCCGACATGGGTTAACAAATTCCAAATCTGTTAATAGTGTCAACTTAATTCTCACAGGGGAACACGTATACAAAATTTTAAGAAAATCGGTCAAACCGTTTTTAATTTAGAGTTAAAAGTATTGAAAAAACCTATAAAAAGCTTTTGGGCCGCAGTGGGTTAATGGAACTCAACAAAATTTTTTTGGGGCTTTCTTTTAACCCAATGCAGAATTTAGTAAAATCGAACAAAATTTTTTTTGACCACCCGTCGGCCCGACATGGGTTAACAAATTCCGAAACTGTCAATAGTGTCTACTCAATTCTCAAAGAGCATCACGTATAAAAAATTTGAAGTCAGTCGGTCAAACCGTTTTCATTTTAGAACAAAGAAGTTTAAATACTTGCACCACAGCCCCAACTTGGCGGTCCGTTAGAGCAAAATTTTTTGGCCACGATTTCTTTCCGTACCCAAAAACCCCTATATACAAATTTTCATGAAAATCGGCTGGGCAGTTTAGGAGTCTATTCGCTACAAACAAACAAACAAACAAATAAACAAACTTTCGCTTTTATATATATAGATTACTACTATTATTGTTCTTATTCTTCCTATTCATATTATTATTCTTCCGCCTTTATTAAAAGTATAGATCGGATAAGAATATAAAAATAAATCCATATAGTCCTTCCGTCCGTACGATAACTCAAAAACTAAAAGAACTACAATTTTGAAATTTTCATAAATTCGTTTTTATGCAATAGCCATCGCTAGTCATCGGTATTGAAATCTAGCCATTTTCAACTTAACAAGCTGCATTTCAACTTATAATTTCTTTTGTTCATAACTGAAAGACGATAACTCTGACTGACGATAACTCAAAAACTAAAAGAACTACGATTTTAAAAATTTTCATAAATTCGTTTTTATGCAATAGCCATCGCTAGTCATCGCTATTGAAATCTAGCCATTTCCAACTTAACGAGCAGCATTTCAACTTATAATTTCTTTTGTTCATAACTGAAAGCCTAAAAAGTTGTATATTTAAAATTTTTTCAAAAGCAATTAACCGGATCAAAAAATGCCTATATTGAGGTCATACGGGTACCCCGGAGTTTGCACAGCCTACACTACTACACTCTCCTCAATACTTCTAGTGTTAATAGAATTATTTTAATTGATATTATTACTATTTTTATTATTGCAATTATTTATATTATTATTATTTTCAATTATACTATTATTTTCAGCAATAGCGTTTATCGCATATGTCCTACACACCTCCTAAGATCTTAGAAGCATATCTTCAAAATTATAAAAGTTTTAAATTTGGAACAAGCGTGTCCTGCTTTTTTTATACCCTACACCTATAGAATAGGTAAAAGGGTATATTAACTTTGGTATGGTGTTTGTAACCACCTAAAGGAAGTGAGCTAGATATGGAAAAGTATATATATTTGTGATCAGCCTTACCTCCTGAGTCGATATAGCCATGTCCGTTCGTCCGTCCGTCCGTATGCACGATAACTCAAAAAATAATGGAGCTATCTTGATGAAATTTGAACTGTAGGTTACTAGGACTGAAAGTACGGCGGGGATTGCATATGAGCGAAATCGGCCCATGGGTTCGGATTCTGGACCATTTAATCGATCGCAGAGCTAACGAAAATTTTTTTTTTTTTGGCTGGCACCTCTACGTGCGAACTGTTCACTGTGATAGGCTAAACAGCCTGACTATATATGTGCATGTCGGAACAGGGGAGATATATTCATATATTAGAACTGATCAAATGAATTCCACATACAATTTAAACATGAGATAGTACTACGCCTTATAACATGTATAAATGTCTTAGATTTTCAATAAATACAGTTCTATTTTTGTTTATATTGTAATAATTTTGTACTTGAGTTATATGGTATTCTATATCAGTGAGTTATATTATTTAATTGAAATATTTGTTTACATTTTGTATTTGTTTATATTGTTATATTTATTTATTTATTATTAAAGATATATAATTATTAATTATTAATTAAGCCATTAATTTGAACCCGGGGCCTCTCGCATGAAAGTCGGCACTCTAACCACTGTGCCACCCAGCTGTTTAACGAAAATATATAAAAAATCACGATAACTCAACAACTAACGACGCTATCTTCATCAAATTTGTGCTGTAGGTTACAGTAATGAAACTACTTCGGGGATTGCGTAAGTTCGGGATTGGACCATGGGTTCGGAACCTAGAACTTTTTGATCGAATTTAGGCCAAACGAGCATAATTCCGAAACCAATGAAGATAGAACCTCCAAATTTGGTATCAGGGTGTCCCTTCCTATTTCCTAAGTGTCTTTGAAATGTGGGACCAATTGGAGTGGTGGGTCGGGGACCAGCCACACATTTCCGAAAATCTTAAAGCATATCTTTAAAATTGATAAAGATAGCAACTTGAAAAAATGTTAAAGCTTCAAATTTGGCACAAGGGTGTTCTTTACTATTTCCTGCGTGTCCCTCTAATTTTGGATCAATTGGAGTGGTGGTTCAGTACCTCTCTTAGACCCACCAATGTGTTAAAGCTTATCATCAAAATTAATAAAACTAGTAGCTTAAAATTAAGATAACACGTTCCAATTGTGTACAAGAGTTAACTAGGCTTGAAAGTATGACGGGGACTGCATATATTTGTTATTGCTGAATATTTTATTTATTTCGGGAACATGTTTGAACTATTTGTTGGAGTTATTTTTTGGAGACGAAGTTGCCAGTATTTATTAATTTCTATTTTATTAGTATAAATATGAGGTTTCTGGGTACGTCAAAATCAGCTGATTGTGTTTTTGACAGTTGTTTGTGTCTTGGATATTGTATTTATTGTGTTGTTAATAGGAAATAGGTAGATGTCGCTATAATTGAATCAATAATATTTGTGTCTTGAATATTCTTATTTATTAAGTTGTTAATAGTATAAAGATAGATGTCGCTTTAAATGAATGGGATTAACAGGAATGTGATAATGAATTAATATGATTTGAAAGGGAAGTTAATGGGAATTGTTTAGATGTTGTGGTGTTTGTAGATGTCGCTATTTTGAGTGAATGGGATTAATAGTAAGATTAATGGGAAATTAATGGTATATTCTGATCTTAGTAGATGACACTATTTGTCAGTACGTTGTTATTAATTAGTATAGATATTAATATGAATTTAATGGGACGAATAAAAACCAAATAAGTAAATAATGAAAAAATTAAAAAAGGGGTGGAAAGAAGGGGTAGAAGAAAAGAATGAAAATATGAGTTTAATATGAAAAAGGGGGAAATAAAAAGGGATGAAAACGTTAAAGTTAAATTTTGAATTAAAAATTATCAACTTTTTAATGTATTGTTGTTTTTTAAAAGAAAAAGTTTGTTATTTTTTTTTACAGGTGGTTGTGGTTAAACTTTAATATTATATTTTTAACAACTTTTTTTATAATTCTTACTGATCATAGACAAAGGAAAATATTATAGTACAGGGAAAAATTTTTTTTTTTTTTAATATAAATTTGTTGTTCCATAGGAAATGCAATTTAATATTAATTAGCGGTTAATCTTTAATTTTAATGTTAGCTATACGCTTATTGTTTTTAAAGTTGCTTTATTGTTTTTAAAAGAAAAAGTTCGTTAAAATCAATATGTACTAAGTACATATGCTTAATTTTGAAATATTATGCTCCTACTAGTTTTAAAACAAAAGACAGCAAAAATTATGTAAATATGATGGAAAATAAAATATATATAGGAAAAATTTCTTCTTCATAAGATTCGCAATACTATAGTTTTTTAATATGATTAAGGGTAGGTATTAAATTTCGAGATCATTACTATACATGTTAACGACTTTTTTCATAATTCTTACTGATTATAGACAAAGGAAAATATTATAGTACAGGAAAAAAATTTTTTTTCAAAAGAAAAGTACGTTAGTCAACTGTCAAAAAAACTAAGTATACAATAAAAATATAAACAAATATTTTAATTTAATTTTCTTTATTTTATCATAAATAATTATACATATATAACTACTAAATTTTATTGAATATGTGCTTGTGTTTTGCCGTAAGCAACTTTAGTATCCATTAAAATAAGATTATCAGCATCATCAATTTTTTCTATGAAATATGTATTGTTATTATTCATTTCTTCTTGATAATCACAAGTATTGAAAATATTTTGATACTTGTTCGGTAAGAAAATAATGTAATTTTCCGTTTCGCAACACCATTTATCACCATACAAAGTCTTCATTTTTTTTTTATTTTTTAATTAAATAGAGAACATTTAACTCCATTTCTTTTATTTTTAAGATTTTTTTTTCATATTTTTTATTGTTTTTCTTAGATTGTTGAATGTTTCCATCAAATTTATTTGAAGTGTAGATTGTTGAAGCTGTTGAGGTTGACTTTTTTTTTCTTTTTTGCTGGTAATGCAGCTGGTAATGTTTGAATAAAATCCATTAATTCGTTTGTAAAAAAAGCAAAATCTTGAGAGTTTATATCTTGCGTATTGGTTGACTGTTCCATATTAAATAATTATTTCTACTAGGTGAATTCAGTATTTATATAGGAAAAAAACATATGATTTCAAATTAAATAATATCCCTTTTATTTAACCAAGAATTATGACTACTATCAAATCCTAACCATTTTACAAATACTTTATTTCCTTGCTTTTTCAATACTTTTTCAACTAAATATGCATTAGAATACTTTACAGTTATTATAGATATTATTTTCAAAGTGATAATAAGAGTTGTTTAAATATTATGTACACTTAATAAAAACAAACTAAATATAATGAAAATCATTTTTATTTTATAAAAAATTATCCTTTTCATTTTTCATAACTACACGATTAATACTAAGCGTAAGAAATACCGATATCACTCAACCATGATTCCTTAATAATTTCAAATTTTATATATAAAAGTAATGCGCATTAAAAAAAAGCATCAGTCAGAATAATCTTTCTTGTG
The DNA here is from genome assembly GCA_963082915.1 of Dolichopus griseipennis. Taxonomy (NCBI): domain Eukaryota; kingdom Metazoa; phylum Arthropoda; class Insecta; order Diptera; family Dolichopodidae; genus Dolichopus; species Dolichopus griseipennis. The sequence continues at coordinate 178,464,041 of OY720441.1, read as the reverse complement.
AAAATGAAACGAACAGCCAGTACAGCTTTCAGCGTAAATAATAATAAATCGTGCGCGAATTGTAACGTAGAGGTACCAGTTAAAGAATGGATGTATCATATAAGAACTTTCAAGCATAAGTAAGCCAGCGTAATACCTACTGATTATTCAAATATACATCTGTTAAGTTACTGTTAAGAACTTTCATCATTTATTTACCGCTAAAAACTTTCATAGCGGTAAATAATGATGAAAGTTGACAGTCTCCAGGAGAGTTTTTAAGAAACATAAAAGTGAACATTATTAGTTTACTTAAAAATTCACTAGAAAAGCATCATTCATTTAAATTTAATTTTGAACTATACAGTGAATACATTAAAGTAGTTCAAGCAAATAATGATGAGGAAGAAGATGATGTTGTATTATCAATAAAATCTTTTAATACAAAAATGAGAACCATAACATTAACATCAAATATATTGGAAGCTTACGAAGAAGCTGAAACGAAGATTGTAACAAAATGTGATGAATTTCAAGAAAGAGATAGTGGATGGTCTCTTCTTAGAATAATACACTTAGAAGTAAATATTAATCAATATAAACCTTTACATGGCTCGCAATATCTATCTTTACCACCATGTATTATCTTAAATTTCCGCTTAAAGTAGCTGATATTGAAACATTTGAATTGCAAAATACAGCAATTAGTATAAATGTTTTTGGACTTGAAGAAGTGATGTTGCCTTTAGGTGGTGTGTATTCTCAAATTGTGGGACCGTATTATTGTACAAAACAACAGAAAGATAACCATATCAATCTTCTGTTAATAGAGAACGCAGAGAGGACTCATTATGTTTGGATAAAAAATATATCAAGATTAGTAAAATCACAAATTACCAAATGTAAAAATCGAATCTATTTATGTAATAATTGTCTGATACATTTTTACAATGAAGCAGCTTTAAAATCACATGAAAATCAATGCTCAAAGGTAGTTACAACAATGCCAAGTGAAAATGAAAATATTTTAAAATTCAAAAATTTTCATAAAAAAATGGATATTCCGTTTACAGTATATGCTGAATTTGAGTGTTTATTTCAAAATATCAACACATGTTTACCAGATTTAAATAACACATCATCAACAACAGATATTCAAGAACATATACCGTGCTCTTTTACATATTATATTAAATGCAATTTTGATGAGAAGTTGAACATTTTCAGAATGCATACTGCTCAGAAATGTGAAGAGGAGTTTATAAAACAATTAATAGAAGATGTAACTGGAATAGTACGTAAGTATATTAGAAATGTAATTCCTATACATCCTTTATCAACTTTAGAATTAAGTAAACACTTAAATAGCGATATGTGTCATATATGTAAAAAAAAATTAGATAGTTTTAGTAAAGTAATAGACCATTGTCATCTTACAGGGAAATATCGCAGAGCTGCTCATAATTCTTGTAATTTAAATTTTGCTATTCCAAATTTTATACCAATTTTCTTTCATAATTTTTCTGGTTATGATTGTCATTTATTTACTTCTAGTGTTAATAGAATTATTTTAATTGATATTATTACTATTTTTATTATTGCAATTATTTATATTATTATTATTTTCAATTATACTATTATTTTCAGCAATAGCGTTTATCGCATATGTCCTACACACCTCCTAAGATCTTAGAAGCATATCTTCAAAATTATAAAAGTTTTAAATTTGGAACAAGCGTGTCCTGCTTTTTTTATACCCTACACCTATAGAATAGGTAAAAGGGTATATTAACTTTGGTATGGTGTTTGTAACCACCTAAAGGAAGTGAGCTAGATATGGAAAAGTATATATATTTGTGATCAGCCTTACCTCCTGAGTCGATATAGCCATGTCCGTTCGTCCGTCCGTCCGTATGCACGATAACTCAAAAAATAATGGAGCTATCTTGATGAAATTTGAACTGTAGGTTACTAGGACTGAAAGTACGGCGGGGATTGCATATGAGCGAAATCGGCCCATGGGTTCGGATTCTGGACCATTTAATCGATCGCAGAGCTAACGAAAATTTTTTTTTTTTTGGCTGGCACCTCTACGTGCGAACTGTTCACTGTGATAGGCTAAACAGCCTGACTATATATGTGCATGTCGGAACAGGGGAGATATATTCATATATTAGAACTGATCAAATGAATTCCACATACAATTTAAACATGAGATAGTACTACGCCTTATAACATGTATAAATGTCTTAGATTTTCAATAAATACAGTTCTATTTTTGTTTATATTGTAATAATTTTGTACTTGAGTTATATGGTATTCTATATCAGTGAGTTATATTATTTAATTGAAATATTTGTTTACATTTTGTATTTGTTTATATTGTTATATTTATTTATTTATTATTAAAGATATATAATTATTAATTATTAATTAAGCCATTAATTTGAACCCGGGGCCTCTCGCATGAAAGTCGGCACTCTAACCACTGTGCCACCCAGCTGTTTAACGAAAATATATAAAAAATCACGATAACTCAACAACTAACGACGCTATCTTCATCAAATTTGTGCTGTAGGTTACAGTAATGAAACTACTTCGGGGATTGCGTAAGTTCGGGATTGGACCATGGGTTCGGAACCTAGAACTTTTTGATCGAATTTAGGCCAAACGAGCATAATTCCGAAACCAATGAAGATAGAACCTCCAAATTTGGTATCAGGGTGTCCCTTCCTATTTCCTAAGTGTCTTTGAAATGTGGGACCAATTGGAGTGGTGGGTCGGGGACCAGCCACACATTTCCGAAAATCTTAAAGCATATCTTTAAAATTAATAAAGATAGCAACTTGAAAAAATGTTAAAGCTTCAAATTTGGCACAAGGGTGTTCTTTACTATTTCCTGCGTGTCCCTCTAATTTTGGATCAATTGGAGTGGTGGTTCAGTACCTCTCTTAGACCCACCAATGTGTTAAAGCTTATCATCAAAATTAATAAAACTAGTAGCTTAAAATTAAGATAACACGTTCCAATTGTGTACAAGAGTTAACTAGGCTTGAAAGTATGACGGGGACTGCATATATTTGTTATTGCTGAATATTTTATTTATTTCGGGAACATGTTTGAACTATTTGTTGGAGTTATTTTTTGGAGACGAAGTTGCCAGTATTTATTAATTTCTATTTTATTAGTATAAATATGAGGTTTCTGGGTACGTCAAAATCAGCTGATTGTGTTTTTGACAGTTGTTTGTGTCTTGGATATTGTATTTATTGTGTTGTTAATAGGAAATAGGTAGATGTCGCTATAATTGAATCAATAATATTTGTGTCTTGAATATTCTTATTTATTAAGTTGTTAATAGTATAAAGATAGATGTCGCTTTAAATGAATGGGATTAACAGGAATGTGATAATGAATTAATATGATTTGAAAGGGAAGTTAATGGGAATTGTTTAGATGTTGTGGTGTTTGTAGATGTCGCTATTTTGAGTGAATGGGATTAATAGTAAGATTAATGGGAAATTAATGGTATATTCTGATCTTAGTAGATGACACTATTTGTCAGTACGTTGTTATTAATTAGTATAGATATTAATATGAATTTAATGGGACGAATAAAAACCAAATAAGTAAATAATGAAAAAATTAAAAAAGGGGTGGAAAGAAGGGGTAGAAGAAAAGAATGAAAATATGAGTTTAATATGAAAAAGGGGGAAATAAAAAGGGATGAAAACGTTAAAGTTAAATTTTGAATTAAAAATTATCAACTTTTTAATGTATTGTTGTTTTTTAAAAGAAAAAGTTTGTTATTTTTTTTTTACAGGTGGTTGTGGTTAAACTTTAATATTATATTTTTAACAACTTTTTTTATAATTCTTACTGATCATAGACAAAGGAAAATATTATAGTACAGGGAAAAATTTTTTTTTTTTTAATATAAATTTGTTGTTCCATAGGAAATGCAATTTAATATTAATTAGCGGTTAATCTTTAATTTTAATGTTAGCTATACGCTTATTGTTTTTAAAGGTGCTTTATTGTTTTTAAAAGAAAAAGTTCGTTAAAATCAATATGTACTAAGTACATATGCTTAATTTTGAAATATTATGCTCCTACTAGTTTTAAAACAAAAGACAGCAAAAATTATGTAAATATGATGGAAAATATAATATATATAGGAAAAATTTCTTCTTCATAAGATTCGCAATACTATAGTTTTTTAATATGATTAAGGGTAGGTATTAAATTTCGAGATCATTACTATACATGTTAACGACTTTTTTCATAATTCTTACTGATTATAGACAAAGGAAAATATTATAGTACAGGAAAAAAATTTTTTTTCAAAAGAAAAGTACGTTAGTCAACTGTCAAAAAAACTAAGTATACAATAAAAATATAAACAAATATTTTAATTTAATTTTCTTTATTTTATCATAAATAATTATACATATATAACTACTAAATTTTATTGAATATGTGCTTGTGTTTTGCCGTAAGCAACTTTAGTATCCATTAAAATAAGATTATCAGCATCATCAATTTTTTCTATGAAATATGTATTGTTATTATTCATTTCTTCTTGATAATCACAAGTATTGAAAATATTTTGATACTTGTTCGGTAAGAAAATAATGTAATTTTCCGTTTCGCAACACCATTTATCACCATACAAAGTCTTAATTTTTTTTTTATTTTTTAATTAAATAGAGAACATTTAACTCCATTTCTTTTATTTTTAAGAATTTTTTTTCATATTTTTTATTGTTTTTCTTAGATTGTTGAATGTTTCCATCAAATTTATTTGAAGTGTAGATTGTTGAAGCTGTTGAGGTTGACTTTTTTTTTCTTTTTTGCTGGTAATGCAGCTGGTAATGTTTGAATAAAATCCATTAATTCGTTTGTAAAAAAAGCAAAATCTTGAGAGTTTATATCTTGCGTATTGGTTGACTGTTCCATATTAAATAATTATTTCTACTAGGTGAATTCAGTATTTATATAGGAAAAAAACATATGATTTCAAATTAAATAATATCCCTTTTATTTAACCAAGAATTATGACTACTATCAAATCCTAACCATTTTACAAATACTTTATTTCCTTGCTTTTTCAATACTTTTTCAACTAAATATGCATTAGAATACTTTACAGTTATTATAGATATTATTTTCAAAGTGATAATAAGAGTTGTTTAAATATTATGTACACTTAATAAAAACAAACTAAATATAATGAAAATCATTTTTATTTTATAAAAAATTATCCTTTTCATTTTTCATAACTACACGATTAATACTAAGCGTAAGAAATACCGATATCACTCAACCATGATTCCTTAATAATTTCAAATTTTATATATAAAAGTAATGCGCATTAAAAAAAAGCATCAGTCAGAATAATCTTTCTTGTGAAAATGAAACGAACAGCCAGTACAGCTTTCAGCGTAAATAATAATAAATCGTGCGCGAATTGTAACGTAGAGGTACCAGTTAAAGAATGGATGTATCATATAAGAACTTTCAAGCATAAGTAAGCCAGCGTAATACCTACTGATTATTCAAATATACATCTGTTAAGTTACTGTTAAGAACTTTCATCATTTATTTACCGCTAAAAACTTTCATAGCGGTAAATAATGATGAAAGTTGACAGTCTCCAGGAGAGTTTTTAAGAAACATAAAAGTGAACATTATTAGTTTACTTAAAAATTCACTAGAAAAGCATCATTCATTTAAATTTAATTTTGAACTATACAGTGAATACATTAAAGTAGTTCAAGCAAATAATGATGAGGAAGAAGATGATGTTGTATTATCAATAAAATCTTTTAATACAAAAATGAGAACCATAACATTAACATCAAATATATTGGAAGCTTACGAAGAAGCTGAAACGAAGATTGTAACAAAATGTGATGAATTTCAAGAAAGAGATAGTGGATGGTCTCTTCTTAGAATAATACACTTAGAAGTAAATATTAATCAATATAAACCTTTACATGGCTCGCAATATCTATCTTTACCACCATGTATTATCTTAAATTTCCGCTTAAAGTAGCTGATATTGAAACATTTGAATTGCAAAATACAGCAATTAGTATAAATGTTTTTGGACTTGAAGAAGTGATGTTGCCTTTAGGTCGTGTGTATTCTCAAATTGTGGGACCGTATTATTGTACAAAACAACAGAAAGATAACCATATCAATCTTCTGTTAATAGAGAACGCAGAGAGGACTCATTATGTTTGGATAAAAAATATATCAAGATTAGTAAAATCACAAATTACCAAATGTAAAAATCGAATCTATTTATGTAATAATTGTCTGATACATTTTTACAATGAAGCAGCTTTAAAATCACATGAAAATCAATGCTCAAAGGTAGTTACAACAATGCCAAGTGAAAATGAAAATATTTTAAAATTCAAAAATTTTCATAAAAAAATGGATATTCCGTTTACAGTATATGCTGAATTTGAGTGTTTATTTCAAAATATCAACACATGTTTACCAGATTTAAATAACACATCATCAACAACAGATATTCAAGAACATATACCGTGCTCTTTTGCATATTATATTAAATGCAATTTTGATGAGAAGTTGAACATTTTCAGAATGCATACTGCTCAGAAATGTGAAGAGGAGTTTATAAAACAATTAATAGAAGATGTAACTGGAATAGTACGTAAGTATATTAGAAATGTAATTCCTATACATCCTTTATCAACTTTAGAATTAAGTAAACACTTAAATAGCGATATGTGTCATATATGTAAAAAAAAATTAGATAGTTTTAGTAAAGTAATAGACCATTGTCATCTTACAGGGAAATATCGCAGAGCTGCTCATAATTCTTGTAATTTAAATTTTGCTATTCCAAATTTTATACCAATTTTCTTTCATAATTTTTCTGGTTATGATTGTCATTTATTTATAAAATTTTTATCAGAATATAGTACGTAAGAATATAAAAATAAATCCATATAGTCCTTCCGTCCGTACGATAACTCAAAAACTAAAAGAACTACAATTTTGAAATTTTCATAAATTCGTTTTTATGCAATAGCCATCGCTAGTCATCGCTATTGAAATCTAGCCATTTTCAACTTAACGAGCTGCATTTCAACTTATAATTTCTTTTGTTCATAACTGAAAGACGATAACTCTGACTGACGATAACTCAAAAACTAAAACAACTACGATTTTAAAAATTTTCATAAATTCGTTTTTATGCAATAGCCATCGCTAGTCATCGCTATTGAAATCTAGCCATTTCCAACTTAACGAGCAGCATTTCAACTTATAATTTCTTTTGTTCATAACTGAAAGCCTAAAAAGTTGTATATTTAAAATTTTTTCAAAAGCAATTAACCGGATCAAAAAATGCCTATATTGAGGTCATACGGGTACCCCGGAGTTTGCACAGCCTACACTACTACACTCTCCTCAATACTTCTAGTGTTAATAGAATTATTTTAATTGATATTATTACTATTTTTATTATTGCAATTATTTATATTATTATTATTTTCAATTATACTATTATTTTCAGCAATAGCGTTTATCGCATATGTCCTACACACCTCCTAAGATCTTAGAAGCATATCTTCAAAATTATAAAAGTTTTAAATTTGGAACAAGCGTGTCCTGCTTTTTTTATACCCTACACCTATAGAATAGGTAAAAGGGTATATTAACTTTGGTATGGTGTTTGTAACCACCTAAAGGAAGTGAGCTAGATATGGAAAAGTATATATATTTGTGATCAGCCTTACCTCCTGAGTCGATATAGCCATGTCCGTTCGTCCGTCCGTCCGTATGCACGATAACTCAAAAAATAATGGAGCTATCTTGATGAAATTTGAACTGTAGGTTACTAGGACTGAAAGTACGGCGGGGATTGCATATGAGCGAAATCGGCCCATGGGTTCGGATTCTGGACCATTTAATCGATCGCAGAGCTAACGAAAATTTTTTTTTTTTTGGCTGGCACCTCTACGTGCGAACTGTTCACTGTGATAGGCTAAACAGCCTGACTATATATGTGCGTGTCGGAACAGGGGAGATATATTCATATATTAGAACTGATCAAATGAATTCCACATACAATTTAAACATGAGATAGTACTACGCCTTATAACATGTATAAATGTCTTAGATTTTCAATAAATACAGTTCTATTTTTGTTTATATTGTAATAATTTTGTACTTGAGTTATATGGTATTCTATATCAGTGAGTTATATTATTTAATTGAAATATTTGTTTACATTTTGTATTTGTTTATATTGTTATATTTATTTATTTATTATTAAAGATATATAATTATTAATTATTAATTAAGCCATTAATTTGAACCCGGGGCCTCTCGCATGAAAGTCGGCACTCTAACCACTGTGCCACCCAGCTGTTTAACGAAAATATATAAAAAATCACGATAACTCAACAACTAACGACGCTATCTTCATCAAATTTGTGCTGTAGGTTACAGTAATGAAACTACTTCGGGGATTGCGTAAGTTCGGGATTGGACCATGGGTTCGGAACCTAGAACTTTTTGATCGAATTTAGGCCAAACGAGCATAATTCCGAAACCAATGAAGATAGAACCTCCAAATTTGGTATCAGGGTGTCCCTTCCTATTTCCTAAGTGTCTTTGAAATGTGGGACCAATTGGAGTGGTGGGTCGGGGACCAGCCACACATTTCCGAAAATCTTAAAGCATATCTTTAAAATTAATAAAGATAGCAACTTGAAAAAATGTTAAAGCATCAAATTTGGCACAAGGGTGTTCTTTACTATTTCCTGCGTGTCCCTCTAATTTTGGATCAATTGGAGTGGTGGTTCAGTACCTCTCTTAGACCCACCAATGTGTTAAAGCTTATCATCAAAATTAATAAAACTAGTAGCTTAAAATTAAGATAACACGTTCCAATTGTGTACAAGAGTTAACTAGGCTTGAAAGTATGACGGGGACTGCATATATTTGTTATTGCTGAATATTTTATTTATTTCGGGAACATGTTTGAACTATTTGTTGGAGTTATTTTTTGGAGACGAAGTTGCCAGTATTTATTAATTTCTATTTTATTAGTATAAATATGAGGTTTCTGGGTACGTCAAAATCAGCTGATTGTGTTTTTGACAGTTGTTTGTATCTTGGATATTGTATTTATTGTGTTGTTAATAGGAAATAGGTAGATGTCGCTATAATTGAATCAATAATATTTGTGTCTTGAATATTCTTATTTATTAAGTTGTTAATAGTATAAAGATAGATGTCGCTTTAAATGAATGGGATTAACAGGAATGTGATAATGAATTAATATGATTTGAAAGGGAAGTTAATGGGAATTGTTTAGATGTTGTGGTGTTTGTAGATGTCGCTATTTTGAGTGAATGGGATTAATAGTAAGATTAATGGGAAATTAATGGTATATTCTGATCTTAGTAGATGACACTATTTGTCAGTACGTTGTTATTAATTAGTATAGATATTAATATGAATTTAATGGGACGAATAAAAACCAAATAAGTAAATAATGAAAAAATTAAAAAAGGGGTGGAAAGAAGGGGTAGAAGAAAAGAATGAAAATATGAGTTTAATATGAAAAAGGGGGAAATAAAAAGGGATGAAAACGTTAAAGTTAAATTTTGAATTAAAAATTATCAACTTTTTAATGTATTGTTGTTTTTTAAAAGAAAAAGTTTGTTATTTTTTTTTTACAGGTGGTTGTGGTTAAACTTTAATATTATATTTTTAACAACTTTTTTTATAATTCTTACTGATCATAGACAAAGGAAAATATTATAGTACAGGGAAAAATTTTTTTTTTTTTTAATATAAATTTGTTGTTCCATAGGAAATGCAATTTAATATTAATTAGCGGTTAATCTTTAATTTTAATGTTAGCTATACGCTTATTGTTTTTAAAGGTGCTTTATTGTTTTTAAAAGAAAAAGTTCGTTAAAATCAATATGTACTAAGTACATATGCTTAATTTTGAAATATTATGCTCCTACTAGTTTTAAAACAAAAGACAGCAAAAATTATGTAAATATGATGGAAAATATAATATATATAGGAAAAATTTCTTCTTCATAAGATTCGCAATACTATAGTTTTTTAATATGATTAAGGGTAGGTATTAAATTTCGAGATCATTACTATACATGTTAACGACTTTTTTCATAATTCTTACTGATTATAGACAAAGGAAAATATTATAGTACAGGAAAAAAATTTTTTTTCAAAAGAAAAGTACGTTAGTCAACTGTCAAAAAAACTAAGTATACAATAAAAATATAAACAAATATTTTAATTTAATTTTCTTTATTTTATCATAAATAATTATACATATATAACTACTAAATTTTATTGAATATGTGCTTGTGTTTTGCCGTAAGCAACTTTAGTATCCATTAAAATAAGATTATCAGCATCATCAATTTTTTCTATGAAATATGTATTGTTATTATTCATTTCTTCTTGATAATCACAAGTATTGAAAATATTTTGATACTTGTTCGGTAAGAAAATAATGTAATTTTCCGTTTCGCAACACCATTTATCACCATACAAAGTCTTCATTTTTTTTTTATTTTTTAATTAAATAGAGAACATTTAACTCCATTTCTTTTATTTTTAAGAATTTTTTTTCATATTTTTTATTGTTTTTCTTAGATTGTTGAATGTTTCCATCAAATTTATTTGAAGTGTAGATTGTTGAAGCTGTTGAGGTTGACTTTTTTTTTCTTTTTTGCTGGTAATGCAGCTGGTAATGTTTGAATAAAATCCATTAATTCGTTTGTAAAAAAAGCAAAATCTTGAGAGTTTATATCTTGCGTATTGGTTGACTGTTCCATATTAAATAATTATTTCTACTAGGTGAATTCAGTATTTATATAGGAAAAAAACATATGATTTCAAATTAAATAATATCCCTTTTATTTAACCAAGAATTATGACTACTATCAAATCCTAACCATTTTACAAATACTTTATTTCCTTGCTTTTTCAATACTTTTTCAACTAAATATGCATTAGAATACTTTACAGTTATTATAGATATTATTTTCAAAGTGATAATAAGAGTTGTTTAAATATTATGTACACTTAATAAAAACAAACTAAATATAATGAAAATCATTTTTATTTTATAAAAAATTATCCTTTTCATTTTTCATAACTACACGATTAATACTAAGCGTAAGAAATACCGATATCACTCAACCATGATTCCTTAATAATTTCAAATTTTATATATAAAAGTAATGCGCATTAAAAAAAAGCATCAGTCAGAATAATCTTTCTTGTGAAAATGAAACGAACAGCCAGTACAGCTTTCAGCGTAAATAATAATAAATCGTGCGCGAATTGTAACGTAGAGGTACCAGTTAAAGAATGGATGTATCATATAAGAACTTTCAAGGATAAGTAAGCCAGCGTAATACCTACTGATTATTCAAATATACATCTGTTAAGTTACTGTTAAGAACTTTCATCATTTATTTACCGCTAAAAACTTTCATAGCGGTAAATAATGATGAAAGTTTACAGTCTCCAGGAGAGTTTTTAAGAAACATAAAAGTGAACATTATTAGTTTACTTAAAAATTCACTAGAAAAGCATCATTCATTTAAATTTAATTTTGAACTATACAGTGAATACATTAAAGTAGTTCAAGCAAATAATGATGAGGAAGAAGATGATGTTGTATTATCAATAAAATCTTTTAATACAAAAATGAGAACCATAACATTAACATCAAATATATTGGAAGCTTACGAAGAAGCTGAAACGAAGATTGTAACAAAATGTGATGAATTTCAAGAAAGAGATAGTGGATGGTCTCTTCTTAGAATAATACACTTAGAAGTAAATATTAATCAATATAAACCTTTACATGGCTCGCAATATCTATCTTTACCACCATGTATTAAAAAAAAGAAAGCATGTATAAATATTTACAATTTCGATGTGTAATAGCAGCTTTACACAATGGTGGAGGACGTCTACAACTAACAACAACTTACAAAATTGGAAATATACAATCAAACAGGATACATTTGGAAAATGGCACAACATTAGTATTTGATCATCTTAAATTTCCGCTTAAAGTAGCTGATATTGAAACATTTGAATTGCAAAATACAGCAATTAGTATAAATGTTTTTGGACTTGAAGAAGTGATGTTGCCTTTAGGTGGTGTGTATTCTCAAATTGTGGGACCGTATTATTGTACAAAACAACAGAAAGATAACCATATCAATCTTCTGTTAATAGAGAACGCAGAGAGGACTCTGTTTATGTTTGGATAAAAAATATATCAAGATTAGTAAAATCACAAATTACCAAATGTAAAAATCGAATCTATTTATGTAATAATTGTCTGATACATTTTTACAATGAAGCAGCTTTAAAATCACATGAAAATCAATGCTCAAAGGTAGTTACAACAATGCCAAGTGAAAATGAAAATATTTTAAAATTCAAAAATTTTCATAAAAAAATGGATATTCCGTTTACAGTATATGCTGAATTTGAGTGTTTATTTCAAAATATCAACACATGTTTACCAGATTTAAATAACACATCATCAACAACAGATATTCAAGAACATATACCGTGCTCTTTTGCATATTATATTAAATGCAATTTTGATGAGAAGTTGAACATTTTCAGAATGCATACTGCTCAGAAATGTGAAGAGGAGTTTATAAAACAATTAATAGAAGATGTAACTGGAATAGTACGTAAGTATATTAGAAATGTAATTCCTATACATCCTTTATCAACTTTAGAATTAAGTAAACACTTAAATAGCGATATGTGTCATATATGTAAAAAAAAATTAGATAGTTTTAGTAAAGTAATAGACCATTGTCATCTTACAGGGAAATATCGCAGAGCTGCTCATAATTCTTGTAATTTAAATTTTGCTATTCCAAATTTTATACCAATTTTCTTTCATAATTTTTCTGGTTATGATTGTCATTTATTTATAAAATTTTTATCAGAATATAGTACGTAAGAATATAAAAATAAATCCATATAGTCCTTCCGTCCGTACGATAACTCAAAAACTAAAAGAACTACAATTTTGAAATTTTCATAAATTCGTTTTTATGCAATAGCCATCGCTAGTCATCGCTATTGAAATCTAGCCATTTTCAACTTAACGAGCTGCATTTCAACTTATAATTTCTTTTGTTCATAACTGAAAGACGATAACTCTGACTGACGATAACTCAAAAACTAAAAGAACTACGATTTTAAAAATTTTCATAAATTCGTTTTTATGCAATAGCCATCGCTAGTCATCGCTATTGAAATCTAGCCATTTCCAACTTAACGAGCAGCATTTCAACTTATAATTTCTTTTGTTCATAACTGAAAGCCTAAAAAGTTGTATATTTTAAATTTTTTCAAAAGCAATTAACCGGATCAAAAAATGCCTATATTGAGGTCATACGGGTACCCCGGAGTTTGCACAGCCTACACTACTACACTCTCCTCAATACTTCTAGTGTTAATAGAATTATTTTAATTGATATTATTACTATTTTTATTATTGCAATTATTTATATTATTATTATTTTCAATTATACTATTATTTTCAGCAATAGCGTTTATCGCATATGTCCTACACACCTCCTAAGATCTTAGAAGCATATCTTCAAAATTATAAAAGTTTTAAATTTGGAACAAGCGTGTCCTGCTTTTTTTATACCCTACACCTATAGAATAGGTAAAAGGGTATATTAACTTTGGTATGGTGTTTGTAACCACCTAAAGGAAGTGAGCTAGATATGGAAAAGTATATATATTTGTGATCAGCGTGACCGCCTGAGTCGATATAGCCATGTCCGTTCGTCCGTCCGTCCGTATGCACGATAACTCAAAAAATAATGGAGCTATCTTGATGAAATTTGAACTGTAGGTTACTAGGACTGAAAGTACGGCGGGGATTGCATATGAGCGAAATCGGCCCATGGGTTCGGATTCTGGACCATTTAATCGATCGCAGAGCTAACGAAAATTTTTTTTTTTTTGGCTGGCACCTCTACGTGCGAACTGTTCACTGTGATAGGCTAAACAGCCTGACTATATATATGCATGTCGGAACAGGGGAGATATATTCATATATTAGAACTGATCAAATGAATTCCACATACAATTTAAACATGAGATAGTACTACGCCTTATAACATGTATAAATGTCTTAGATTTTCAATAAATACAGTTCTATTTTTGTTTATATTGTAATAATTTTGTACTTGAGTTATATGGTATTCTATATCAGTGAGTTATATTATTTAATTGAAATATTTGTTTACATTTTGTATTTGTTTATATTGTTATATTTATTTATTTATTATTAAAGATATATAATTATTAATTATTAATTAAGCCATTAATTTGAACCCAAAGGCGAATGGTAGCTGAGTCGAGTTGAAAATCAGATAAAAGCTTTTTCACTTTCACTGGGATTCGAACCCGGGGCCTCTCGCATGAAACCCGGGGCCTCTCGCATCATATATGTAAAAAAAAATTAGATAGTTTTAGTAAAGTAATAGACCATTGTCATCTTACAGGGAAATATCGCAGAGCTGCTCATAATTCTTGTAATTTAAATTTTGCTATTCCAAATTTTATACCAATTGTCTTTCATAATTTTTCTGGTTATGATTGTCATTTATTTATAAAATTTTTATCAGAATTTCCGGGTCAAATAAAAATTATTCCAAATAATAAAGAAAACTATATTTCTTTACTTACTGATTTGAAAACTTCCGGAAAGTTTGTAAAAATATATATTCTTTAGATCCTTGTCAATATTTTACAGCTCCTGGTTTAGCCTGGGATTCTATGCTAAAAAAAACAAAAGTTGAGCTTGAGTTGTTAACAGATTTAAATATGTTTAATTTTTTCAAAAAAGGTATAAGAGGTGGTTTAACACAATGTTCCTTAAGACATTCAATAGCAAATAATAAATATATGTCGGATTTTAAAGAATCAGAACCATCTACGTACATAGAATATTTAGATGTAAATAACCTAGACGGTTTAGCTCAGTCTCAATTTTTACCACATTCTAAATTTAAATGGGTAAAGAATTTTGAATTAGATGTATTAAACATACCTGACGATTCAGAAATAGGTTATGTTTTAGAGGTAGATTTAGAATATCCTACTTCTATTCATGATGAACATAGCGACCTTCCATTCTGTGCAGAAAACAAGAAAAATGTTCATATGAAACAAACAAAATTAATCGCAAGCCTGGAACATAAAAGTTGTTACATTATTCATTACAGAGTTTTAAAACAATGCTTAAATCATACAGAATGATTTAAATCATACAGAATGAGAGCCACAAATGAATTTGAAAAAAATTTTTTTAAATTAATTAATAACGCTACATATGGAAAAACCATGGAAAATGTTGATAAGAGAAAGGATATAAAAATTATAACTAGTTGGGAAAGTCAAGGGAAAAGATTAGGGGCGCGCGCACTAATTTCAAAACCTAACTTTCATAGTTTAAAATATTTCACAAATAGTATGGTTGCTATTGAATTAAGTAGAGTTCATAACTATTATAATAAACCAATATATATAGGTTTTACTGTACTAGAACTATCAAAATTAAAAATGTACGATTTCCATTACGATTATATGAAACCTAAATATGGTCAAAATATTTCGTTAAATTATATGGATACAGACTCCTTTATATATACAATCACAACAAATGATTTTTATAAAGATATATTGCCCGATATTGATACACAATTTGATACTTCAGGATATCCTAGTAATAATCTTTATGATATTCCGAATAAAAACAAAAAAGAATTAGGTATGATGAAAGATGAATGCAATGGTCAGATAATAACAGAATTTGTTGGACTAAGAGCCAAAATGTATTCCATAGACATAGAAAATAAGAAATGTATAAATAGAGCTAAAGGTGTTAGCAAATCAGTTGTAAAAACATTTAATACTAATACATATAGAGATTGTTTATATAATAAAAAAATATATTTGAATAAAATGTTTGTATTTAGAAGTAAGTTACATAAATTATATACACAATGTTTGAGTAAAGTATCCTTAAGTTATATAGATGATAAGCGATATGTGAAAGATGATAATATTCATACTTTACCTTGGGGACATTATTGCTTAAATACCTAAAAATGTAAAAAATATAAATAAAAAAAAAAAAAATAAATAAAAAATGTATACTTTAAATGTAAACTATTTATTTAAATTTATTTGTTGGTTTTTTTTTTTTTTTTAATTTACAAAATTTTCAGATGTTTTATATTTATCTATAATAATTCTTTCAAAAATGTTGGTGATTTTATTCAGAGAGAGCACCTTAGGTCTTATGATTGTCCTACAATTACTGCATCTAGGTGCATATTTATGTTGATAATCTGCAACACTTTCTCGTCTTTGAAATGATACCACACATTGGACTAACATCTTATTATACCCTACACCTATAGAATAGGTAAAGGGGTATATTAACTTTGGTATGGTGTTTGTAACCACCTAAAGGAAGCGAGCTAGATATGGAAAAGTATATATATTTGTGATCAGCGTGACCGCCTTAGTCGATATAGCCATGTCCGTCCGTCCGTCCGTCCGTAGGCACGATAACTCAAAAAATAATGGAGCTATCTTGATAAAATTTTAACTGTAGGTTACTAGGACTGAAAGTACGGCGGGGATTGCATATGGGCGAAATCGGCCCATGGGTTCGGATTCTGGACCTTTTAATCGGTTTCAGGGCTAACGAACAAATATAAAAAATCACGATAACTCAACAACTAATGACGCTATCTTCATCAAATTTGTGCTGTAGGTTACTAGTAATGAAACTACTTCGGGAATTGCGTAAGGTCGGGATTGGACCATGGGTTCGGAACCTAGAACTTTTTGATCGAATTTAGGCCAAACGAGCATAATTCCGAAACCAATGAAGATAGAACCTCCAAATTTAGTATCAGAGTGTTCCTTCCTATTTCCTAAGTGTCTTGTGAATTTGGGTCCAATTGGAGTAGTGGGTCGGGGACCAGCCACACATTTCCGAAGACCTTAAAGCATATCTTTAAAATTAATAAAGATAACAACTTGAAAAAATGTAGAAGCTTCCAATTTGCCACTAGGGTGTTCTTTACTATCTCTTGCGTGTTCCCCTAATTTGGGATCAATTGGAGTGGTGGTTCTGTACCCCTCTCAGACCTCCCAAGTTTTAAAGGCTTATAATCGAAATTACTAAAAATAGTTACTTAAAATTAGGATAGACCGTTCAAATTGTGTACAAGGGTTAACTAGTACTATAAGTACAGCGCGGACTATATAAGGGTGAAATCAGCCCAACGGTTCGGATTCCGGACCTTTTAATCGATGTCAGGGCTAAGGAACATATATAAAAAATCACGATAACTCAACAACTAATGAGGCTATCTTCATGAAATTTGTGCTGTAGGTTATTGGCAGCGAAACTACGGCGGTGATTACGTACGGTGAGGATTGGACAATGGGTTCGGAACTTAGAACTTTTTGATCGAATTTAGGCCAAACGAGCATAATTCCGAAACCAATGAAGATAGAACCTCCAAATTTGGTATCAGGGTGTCCCTTCCTATTTCGTAAGTGTCTTTGAAATTTGGGCCCCATTGGAGTAGTGGATCGGGGACCAGCCACTCAGTTCTTAGGCCCTTAAAGCATATTTTCGAAATTAATAAAGATAGTAACTTGAAACAAATGTAGAAGCTTCCAATTTGCCACAAGGGTGTTCTTTACTATTTCTTGCGTGCCCCCCTAATTTAGGATCAATTGGAGTGGTGGTTCAAAACCTCTCTTAGACCTCCCAATGTGTAAAAGCTTATCATCGAAATTAATAAAACTAGTTACTTAAAATTAAGATAGAGCGTTCCAATTGTGTACAAGGGTTAACTAGTATTGAGAGTATGACGGGAACTGCATATGGGCAAAATCGTAACATGGTTTCGGGTCCTGGAACCCTTGAAAAGTTCAAGGACTAACAATATATCTTACAAACACCATATATCTTATATATCTTACAAACACCATAACTCAAAAAATAATGCCGGTATTTTGATGAAATTTAACAGTAGGTTACTAGTAATGAAAGTACCATGGGAATTGGTTGTGGTCGAGTTTAATTTCGAAGCCAAAGAATATATTTCTTATGTCCTATGTGTCTCCGAAATCTAGACTTAATTGTAGTGGTTCAGCTATGTTCAAAGGTACTTGCTGCATTTATGTAAAATTTATTTTTATATTTAAATGAATTATATGAAAAGGTGTAAATTTTTAATTGTATTTTAGAAATACATTTATTGCATATTTTGCGTTTATAAGCTTTTCTATTAGGTATATAAACTAACCATTTAAAATAATTGCAATTTTTAAAAATTTGGATTATTAAATATATTATGCTTTGATTATCTTTTTATCACAAAATTTAATAATTAGAATTTTATCATTTTGTAATTGAATTGGAATAAATATATTTTCATTTATTTCAAGTTTGTTTGTTTTTTAATATTTTTAAATAGATAAATTAGTAAGAATTTGTAATATTTTTTAATAGATAGGGTAATTAGAAAATGTTTTTAGCATTATACAGTTAATTTGGTTAGCTATGTCTTACGATCAAATTAATAGCAGCTTCTATGGTGTTAAAATGACTTATGGATATGTCCTTAAATTTTAACCAAATAGGTGTAGGGTATTTCTAAGTCGGTTGCACCGACTGACTGTTTCTTTACTTATTATGTTTATAATTTATTTCTCCCGTTTCTGCATCTCTAAAATGTTCGAACATTTGATGTTGATGCTCTAAACAAACTGTATGAAAGTCTGCATAATCTTCGATTTTTTCAGCTCCTTCATAGTCTTCGCTGTCTACGTAAAATGTGTATATATGATTAATTAGTAAATTGTTAAGGAACGCTTCCTTAACAATTCTTTTATCTATACCACTAATATATGTAGATGGATCAAGTAGTATTGCCTGGTTACTTTTTTTATAGAAATAAATAGTTTCATTTGAACTATCAGAACTATCAGAATCCATTATATAATATATATATAGTTATAAAAAAAAAGTAAACTTTATGATAGTTTTTGACTTTATGAAACAATATATTGTTATTTAATTTCTTATATACTTAACTTTTTTTTAATAAATTAAAAAACATTACCCCATAGAACGAAAGAAAAGAAAGAAAAAAAAAATATATGAATTCGCTAATTAGGGTTATTCCATTTGAATGATTTCAGTTGCTTTGTAACCAATAAATATGTTTATATTTTATTATTTATGAAGATCATACCGTTGACATTTATAATATGTAAGGCAAAAAAAATGATATATTGCATAATATATCTAAATGTTTTTTTATTTTTTTTTTTTTTTTGATCATGAACTTTTCGTTTCTTATAATTTTATAGAAAACTTGTTGCTTGTATACGCTTGGGTGAACCACAAGGATATTTTTTTTTTTTTTGCAAAATGAAAAGTATATAGTATGTTATAGTATAAATAAAAATAAATAATGAACTTGACTTTGAACTTGACTTAGTTTAGTAAAAACAGTAAAACGTAGACAAGTACATATTATGCGCAACGTACTTTCTGTACAATGAAGAAGGATATATTTTTTTTGTATTTAGTATGGTATGATATAAATTAAAAGAAATAAATAAAAAAAAGGATATTTTATTCTTATTGTTTTAAAGAATTTTATTAATCTTTTTTTTTGTTAAAGTTTGTTTGTTTTTAGTAAGTACATGTATATATTCAAACAGTTTCTAGCAGCACATCTAATTTTAGTATTCGTTGGGTTGTTATTATTGTTATGTATAGGACACATTGATATGAAGTCCTCAATTTTATAAAGTGATGTCATATCTTTGCTGAGATCTATTAAATCTGGTTTAGTAAGATATTTTTTTAAAAAATTTATTTTTTGCTCTCCTTTCACGAAAATTGTTTCAAAAGGATCAAAATAGTGTTTTAGAACAACTGGTACTTGTGTATATTCAATCACACCTTCATTCCATTTTAATCCGTTGATGTTCCTTTCACAATACTGATTTTGATATTTTGCATCAGCATTAAGTTCTTCTTCTGAATATGGTGGTTTGAAGTGAAATATAAGAGGAACTAAACTTCCCTTCTCCACTACAGCCAATTCTTTCAAAAAATATTGTTTTTCATTTCCGCGAGAAAATTGTAAATCGACTATTAGAAAATTATTATTACCTTCCATGGCAAAGTGTAGTAGTGAAATGACTAAATATTTTTGAATTATCATGATTTTATTATATATTGATTTTGCTATAAATATAGCTGAGAGTACGTTTATCTTTTAGTTTTATAATGGCTATGTTATATCACCCTTTTACAATGATGGTTGCGGGACCATCGTGTTGTGGTAAAACAACATTTATCCGTAATTTAATAGAAAATAGAAATACAGTTATTCAACCTAAAATAAATAAAATTATTTGGTGTAATCCTGATAGAAATGCAGTGCCAATAAACATTAAAGAACTTGAATATTTTAAAGAAATACCAGACTTGAGTGAAAATGATCATCCTTTGTTAATAATAATAGATGATATGAGATATTTCTCTCAATTGTAAATATTTAGTACTTTTTAAAAACCCCAGAGACAAGTCGCAGATTTTACCACTATCACGGCAAATTTATCCTAATAAAATTAAAGAATTCCAAAAAGTATATAATGAAGTAACATTACGACCCCACGGTTATATATTTATAGATCTTAGTCAAGATATTAACGATCTATTTAGATTGAGAAGTGATATATTGGGAGAGAATTTGTGTTATTGTGAAACAGTCGATTTAGATAATTTAAGTGATAAATATGAAACGATTGAAGGCAAACCGACATATATTGCATCTATTAAAAAACTCTAAGCCGAAATTTCAAAAACTTATTATAAAGCATTGTGATCCTGAAGTAATAAAAACAATATGTGAAATAGCGTTGAATATATTAAAAGGTAATTGCAATTTAAGTAAAACAACAATAAAACAGTTGAAAAAGTATAAAAAGGAGTTGAGAACATTAATTTGTCATAAAAAGTCTTTAACTAGTAAACGAAAAACCATTATTCAACGGGGAGGATTTTTACCTACACTAATTGGCGCCGTACTATCAGGAATAATTGGAAAGTTTTTTAAATGAACAACATGTTTAATAAAATGATTTTAGTTAAACTTGAGATTTATGATAAACTCAAACAAAATATAGATATTGAACTCAGTGAATTGAATAATAAAATGAAAAATATAATTTTAAATAAAAATTTATCCGATATTCAGAAATGGTATTTATTTCGTCAAAATTTATACAAAGTAAGTAATAAAAGTAGAATGACCTCACAGCAAAATAAACAGGATCAGAAAAAACAGGAAAATATAAAGTATTACGAACCAAAAGGTGTTCAAACTCGTACAAAACCATTTTTACGCGATGCAGAAGTTCAGTCGGAACATATCAAAAACAAAAATTTTGGTATGCAATTTCCCATAGAGGAGATTTATGAACAAGAATCACTTGGTGACAATGAAGTATTTATTGATGATGAAAAAGAAGAGGAAATATATTCAAAAGCATTCTCTGCTGCAAAATCAGGAGAACGTCTCAGAAAAAGGAAATCAATTAAAAATGTACAACTATTTGAGACTGATACTGGAGATATTATAACCGTACCTTTAGACAGTCCAAGCCCACCTCAAAAAAAAGAAAAAACTATAAATAGTAATAAAATGGATAAAAAACAATTAAGTCGTGTTTTACGCTCAAATAGAGCTGCTGGTGAAACTTAAACCGAACTTAATTTTCCAACATACAAATAAAGGACAACATACAAATAAAGGATGATTTTTACATTACTTTACTTAGCGATTCATCTATGAATTACTACCCTGAAAATACATTGTCGTCTTTTACGAATAAAATTAATAAATACATGTGTGATTCTAGTTGGAAAGTAGGTGTTTCTGAAATTTATGTCTATGATTTTGTCCCAAATATATATGGTGAAGATTGGAAAAACTGTACCCAAGTATATATTAAGGGAATGCAAGATAAAGATTTATTAGGAGTTGGAACATCATACATTCCATGTGATGAGAAGCAAATGTTATGTGACTGGAAAGTTTTTCTCTTACCTACACTAATTCAAAATATTAGACCATTTCAAAGATTTTCAAGAAAAGAAGTTGAACGGCAACTGATTTGGGGAATTTTTAATTTTATTAATGATGATTCCAATTATACAAAACCAGCACAATCTGAAAATTTTCCTCAAAATATATCTTACACTACTATATGTGTGAATAAACCCAAAATGGATATAAAATTAAGAGCAAATTTCGCTTATACTTTAGAAGGACTCTTAAAAACATGTTTCGAACAAGTATCATGGAAAGTAACAGATTTTAAGAAATTTAAACCACATATAACAGAAGCTTTCAAAATGTTTATAGATAGTATACAATTAATTCCAATTATTAAACCAGATATGTTTTTTATATACTCGGATATCATTGAACCACAAAATATAGCTGATAAAGATGTAAGATGTTTAAGAACTATCAATGTTCAAAATACTTTTAATGATGTTGTAAAAGAATTTAGAAACATTCAATATTGTAATGTTGAGAAATCATTTAATAGCATTTCAATACTTTTATGTGATAAATATGGTTATAAAGTAAATTTTTTCAATAGCTCAATTCCTACAAAAATTGTATTGCATTTTAAAAAAGTATAAATAACGGATGTTACAGAAAAATACATTATTACAAAATGGATCGAGTGTATTATAAGTATTATTTGATTCAGTCGGGGAGAGGTTTAAAAGATATTAGTCACTTGTTTTACTCAGGAGTACCGTATCAAAGAGGACGAGGATTAGGAAGTTTCTGGCAAAAAACATATAAAAGATTATGAATTAATTATGTTTTTTAACATTCAGCAAAATGAATTCTTTAGAGATTGCGGAAATTTTGAAATGTAATAAAAGTACAAATAAATTGTTTAATGGAGTTTGGGCACTGGATCGCATACCAAAAGTTATCGAAAGACCATCTTTTTTTGTTGTTAATACACAGATATCTAAAGATCCTGGAGAACATTGGTTGGCAATTTTTATACCAAAAGAAGGATGTATAGAGTATTTTGATTCTTATGGCAGTCAACCACGTGAAAAACAAATTATTAATTTATTTAAAAAACATTGTATTGTATTTAATGAAATACGTTTGCAAAGTGATTTTTCGGATTATTGTGGTCAGTATTGTTGCGTTTACCTATATTATCGATGCTCTGGTAAAAGCATGAATAATTTTTTGAATTTATTTTACGATATTAAAAACAACATAGAAAATGATAAATGTATAATGAAATAATTTAAACGTATATTTGGAGAAAGTAAAAATGTACAGTCATGTATTGCTAAGAAATATAAATATTAAATCAGTGATTGTAAATATTCAGTTTATAAAAGATATTAGTCACTTGTTTTACTCAGGAGTACCGTATCAAAGAGGACGAGGATTAGGAAGTTTTTTCGGCGGATTAATTAGATATTTAAAGCCAATATTTAGTTCAGGTGTAAATATATTAAAGAATGAATCTATAAGTTCAGGTATTAATGCTTTATCTGATATTGCATCAGGTGCAAATGTAAAGGAAGTGATGAAAGATCGTGGTAAAGAAATTGTTAAAAATGTCAGGCGTGGTGCTGTTCGAAAACTGAATGAAATGTATGGCTCTGGAAAAAGAAAAAGGCAAAGTAAAATTAAAATTAAAACTATAAAAAGGCCAGCTTTGAAAGGTTTAAGTTATTTAGTGAGAAAACAACGTCAAGTTAAGAAGAACAAGAGTAGAAAAAAAATATTTTTGATTAAAATGAGTGAATGTATGAAATCTGAATTGGATATTTTCAAAACACCACCCATTCAGTCCAGTATTTTACGATCTGAAGAAGTTTGTTACAACCCCATTGCTTCTCTAGATAATTCTTCAACTATTGAATTTATCTCTCTAGGACATGGTGATACATATAGAGATTTATCTTCAACATATTTAAGACTAAAAGTGCAAATAACTAAAAAAGATGGACCACTTTGGAATAATGATAAAGGTACCGACGGAAAAGAAATAATCCAGCCAAGTGTAGTTAATAATATTCTACATTCATTAATAAAACAATGTAATGTTCAGTTAAATGGAAAGAATATTACCCCATCCGATGGAAATTATCATAGAGCATATATTGAATCTTTGCTAAATTATGGAAACGACGCCGCCACAACTCATTTAGAATGTGCTGGGTGGTTATTGGACAAACCCAATGTAGGGAGTTCTGAAAACAAAGCTTCGAAAGAAAGACAGAAACTTTACAATAACAGCAATATAGTAGAACTTATGGGAAAATTACATATAGATATGTTCAATCAACCTACTTTACTAATAAATGGTGTTGATATTCGTATATTACTTACCCTAGAGAAACTGGAATTCTATATGTTTTCATTGGACTCTGATGAATCTCAATTGAAAATCATAGAAGCAAATTTACTGATGAAACATGTTACAGTTAACCCAAGTATTTTACTTGCTCATAATACAGTTTTGGATAAAAGTAAAGCAAAATATTTTTACAAAAGAGTTGAAGTGAAATCATTCACTGTTCCATCGAATAGACAAAACATATTATTAGATAATGCTTTCATTGGGCAATTACCAAACACACTAATATTTTGCATGACGGAGAATGTTGGGTATTCAGGAAAACGATCTAAAAATCCTTTCAATTTCAAGCATTTTGATATTAACCAATTTTCATTATCTGTTAACGGTGTTCAAGTTCCTAATTTCGCGATAGAAACTAGTTTTTCTGATGAAAATAATTGTTTCACTAGAGCGTATAATACACTTTTTACCGGTACAGGAATACAGCATAACGACAAAGGTCATCAAGTAACTAAATCAATGTTTAATAATGGTTTCTTTATGTTGGCATTCGACTTAACACCAGATTCATCAGGTAATGAAGTGTGTCAAGGTTTACTCAATCAAGGAACCGTAAGAATTGAAGCAAAATTATCAAAACCACTCCCCTCTACTTTAACAGCTATTTTGTATGGAGAGTTTGATGCAAATATTCAAATAGATAAAAATCGTAACGTTTATACAAATCTATAAATAAAGTAAAAACATATAAAAGATTATGAATTAATTATGTTTTTTAACATTCAGCAAAATGAATTCTTTAGAGATTGCGGAAATTTTGAAATGTAATAAAAGTACAAATAAATTGTTTAATGGAGTTTGGGCACTGGATCGCATACCAAAAGTTATCGAAAGACCATCTTTTTTTGTTGTTAATACACAGATATCTAAAGATCCTGGAGAACATTGGTTGGCAATTTTTATACCAAAAGAAGGATGTATAGAGTATTTTGATTCTTATGGCAGTCAACCACGTGAAAAACAAATTATTAATTTATTTAAAAAACATTGTATTGTATTTAATGAAATACGTTTGCAAAGTGATTTTTCGGATTATTGTGGTCAGTATTGTTGCGTTTACCTATATTATCGATGCTCTGGTAAAAGCATGAATAATTTTTTGAATTTATTTTACGATATTAAAAACAACATAGAAAATGATAAATGTATAATGAAATAATTTAAACGTATATTTGGAGAAAGTAAAAATGTACAGTCATGTATTGCTAAGAAATATAAATATTAAATCAGTGATTGTAAATATTCAGTTTAATTGTACCAATGGAAGAATACAATCCTAATAAAAACTTGCTGTTAACTTATACATATTTTTTAAATAAGGGACACACTTTAGTAGTCTCAATTGGTTTTGATCCAGAGTCTTGTGAAACAAGAATTTCATTTCAACGTATTCATAATAATCAAACAACATTTTATAATTACAACTATAATGAATGGATTGGAGTATACAGACAGTTCTTAAAAAACAATTCAGCAAAACATCTACATAAAAAAATTTATTTAAACGTTAAACCTTATCACAAAGGACAAACATTTTTTATTTTAAAAGAAGAGGAAATAGATATTTTCTACAATATCAGTGTATTTCTAAATTTAGTTATAACATATAATAAAAGCGCTGAAGATTTCGTAAAAGCATACGTAACAAAATATCTAAATATGTGTCAAGAAAAGCAACAACTGAAGTTACAATATGAAATATATATACCACAAGGTTACTATAATGTTTAATGTAATCACTCGAGATTATTTTTTGAAATACCTATCATATTTAAAAAAAAATTATAAAATTACTACAAACAAATATCGAAAATTATATTAGGAATTAGTTATATAATAAAATTGTCTTATTAAAATTTATATGCGTTTGTTTTATTTATTTTTTTTTTTTAAATTATATTTTTCAGTTACAGATCAAAAGAGACTGCAAAGGATTAACTATTTCTTTTATAATAAAGATATAGATTAAATATTGGGATTCGATTTAAATTATCAATTTTCAAAATATAATAAAGTGTAAAAATGAAGAAATTTATATATTGTGTCGGGATTGATTTAAAAAAAGTATATAAACGAATAAAATAATAATTTTATTTTATTTATACTTCACAATGGATGTGGAAGACTTCCTCAAAATTTATTCTTCAATACTACTAGATGAACATAAACAACGTATTCTATATTTACAAGAACATTTAAAGAACTTTGGAAGGAAGGCAAAGTACAATTCAAATTGGGGTTTACATTTTATTTCGTGTCCTTGGGCTTATAATCATTCAACTTCAGGACCAGATACCTGTGAATGTTATTCTATAGAAAAATATGAAGAAGAACTGGAAAATTTAATTGTTTGGTATACAAAGAATGTCAAGAAAACAAATTGTTGAAGAGATTCATAGACCAAATAAACAAAAATTTCCTCGAAGGAGATTTATACAAAGAGGTCTAAATGATACATGGCAAATTGATTTAGTTGAGATGATACCGTATTCTAAATTCAATAAAGGATATTAATATTTACTAACTGTAATAGATACATTTTCAAAATACGCATATGCAGAACCCGTTAAAAACAAAAATGCTGATAATGTTTTAGATGCAATCAAAAAAGTATTCAGAAAAGCTGATAGTCTACCTAAAAATATTCATTCTGATCAGGGAAAAGAATTTTTCAATACTAAATTTCAACAATATATGGATAGAAAAAATATTCATCACTATCATACATTTTCCGAATTAAAGGCGTCAATTGTTGAAAGATTCAATCGTACTTTAAAAAGCATTATGTGGAAAAAATTTAGTTTACAAGGAAGTTATAAGTGGCTTCACATTTTGGAATCTATTATAAATACCTATAATTCAACAAAACATCGTACAATCAAAATGAAACCTAATGAGGTTATAAAGAAAAAAAGCAATGAAAAATTTTTATTAGAAACAGTATACAATCATCCAAAGATATTCCTTAAGGGTAAATATAGAGCGGGAGATTTTGTTAGAATAAGTAAATATAAAAAAAATTTTGAAAAAGGCTACCAACCAAACTGGTCAACGGAAATTTTCAAAATATCAAAAGTAAATATAACTAATCCCGTCACTTACAATTTAACTGATTATAAAGGTAATTTCATATCTGGTGGATTTTATGAATCAGAGCTTACACCTGTAAAGTATTCTAATGCATATTTAGTTGAAAAAGTATTGAAAAAGCAAGGAAATAAAGTATTTGTAAAATGGTTAGGATTTGATAGTAGTCATAATTCTTGGTTAAATAAAAGGGATATTATTTAATATGAAATCACATGTTTTTTTCCTATATAAATACTGAATTCACCTAGTAGAAATAATTATTTAATATGGAACAGTCAACCAATACGCAAGATATAAACTCTCAAGATTTTGCTTTTTCTACAAACGAATTAATGGATTTTATTCAACCATTACCAGCTGCATTACCAGCAAAAAAGAAAAGAAAAAGTCAACCTCAACAGCTTCAACAATCTACACTTCAAATAAATTTGATGGAAACATTCAACAATCTAAGAAAAACAATAAAAAATATGAAAAAAAATTCTTAAAAATAAAAGAAATGGAGTTAAATGTTCTCTATTTAATTAAAAAATAAAAAAAACATGAAGACTTTGTATGGTGATAAATGGTGTTGCGAAACGGAAAATTACATTATTTTCTTACCGAACAAGTATCAAAATATTTTCAATACTTGTGATTATCAAGAAGAAATGAATAATAACAATACATATTTCATAGAAAAAATTGATGATGCTGATAATCTTATTTTAATGGATACTAAAGTTGCTTACGGCAAAACACAAGCACATATTCAATAAAATTTAGTAGTTATATATGTATAATTATTTATGATAAAATAAAGAAAATTAAATTAAAATAAAAAAATAAAAATTTTTTTTTTTTCGTTAGATTTTTTAATCAGATTTTTAATCTTAAATATTTTTGAATTTTTCATTTTTATAATTATTTTTATTTTTAATTTTCACAAAGAATAGTATAACTTGATCGTTTGACAGCTGAAATCGAAGTTCTGCTCCTCTGTTTGTAACGCATTGAACTAGACAAGCTAGATATAGTTTCAAAGGTACGTATCCAATCAGCATCGAAAATTGAATCGATCTAGCTATGTGTGCCCATCTGTCCGTCAGCACGATAACTCCAAAACTATAAGAGATAGAGTTCTGAAACTTTCACAAAGTAAATTTTAGACAACTTGTAGGTTCACTATTGATTTTAGTTAAAATCGGACAAAGGCTACGGGGAGCTGCCGTAAAAATTTTTGAAATTATATGAATATTTTCAAAATTAATAACTAAATAGAAACTAAATAAGAAAACAAACAAAATGTAGTTAAATTATTAATCGCTTCATAATGCAGTGGTTAGGACATACGACTTGTAGTTAAAACGTCACGGTTCGAATCCAGACTGGGGCAAATCTTTTTTTCTTTTGTAAATTCTTCTTTTTTTATCTATTATCTTCTATTCCCTTTTTAATAAAATATATATATTTATTTTATGTTTGAGAAATTTTATTTCATAATAAAATTCAAAGCAGTTTTTCAAAACAATACAATTGATACCATAACAACTATAATAATTTCTAAAAATAGTGGTTAGAACGTCCGCTTTTTAAATGAAAAGTGTGGGTTCGAATCTCGTTCAGTGCATATTTTTTTTTTAAATTCATCTTTTTTTTTATTAATTCTTTTTTGTAATTAAATGTAAAACAAGTAAAGAAACAGTCAGTCGGTGCAACCGACTTAGAAATACCCTTAACCTATTTGGTTCAAATTTAATTAGAAAGCCATGCTGTTATTAGTTTGTTCGTAAGACATAGCTAACCAAATTAACTTTATAATACTAAAAACATTTTCTAATTACTTTATCTATTCAAAAATATTATAAATTTTTACTAATTTGTCTATTTCAAAGTATTAAAAAACAAAATAACTTTAAATAAATGAAAATATATTTATTTCAATTCAATTACAAAAGTGAAAAAATTTTAACTATTAAATTTTGTGATAAAAAGCTAATCAAAGCATAATATATTTAATAATCAAAATTTTTCAAAATTGCAATTATTTTAAATTGATAGTTTATGTACCTATTAGAAAAGCTTATAAGCGCAAAATATGCAATAAATGTATTTCTAAAATACAATTACAAATCTAGAACTTTTCATATAATTAATTTAAATATAAAAATAAATTTTACATAAATGCAGCAAGTACCTTTAAATATAGCTTAAGTATCGTACACAATATCTTAATTATATATCACCTATGGTAATAATTCAAAAAAACTATAAGATATAATAAGAAGTAAAAAAAAGGAATTTAATCGTTTATTAAAAAAATATTTTGTTTTCAATTTATAAAATGTTATACAAAATATGTTTTATGGTAAAAAGCCTTTTAAAAATATAAAAGTCTTACCTAAAATTGGAAATAGGAAAGAACCTTCGTGTATCAAATTTAAAGTTTCTATCTTAATGAATTTGGGAGAAAAGCTTTTTAATTTTGGGATTTCTTAGGAGGCACCAGAACCACCAATACAATTAAGTCTAAATTTCGGGGACACATAGGAAATAGGAAATATATTCTTTGGATTCGAAATTATATTCGTTTGGTCTCAAAATTATCGAAAGCTTCTAGAATCTGAACTCATTGTCCGAACTCAACTAGAACCAATTGCCATGGTACTTTCATTACTAGTAGCCTATAGTTTAAATTCCATTAAAATAGCGGCATTAGTTTTTGAGTTATGCTGTTTTTAAGATATATATTTGTTAGCCCTTGAACTTTTCAAAAATTCCTGAACCTGAAAACATGGTACGATTTCGCCCATATGCAGTCCCGTCATACTTTCAATACTAGTTAACACTTGTACACAATTGGAACGTTCTATCTTAATTTTAAGTTACTAGTTTTATTAATTTCTACGATAAGCTTTTAAACGTTGGGGGGTCTAAAAGAGGTACTGAACCACCACTCCAATTGATCCTAAATCAAGGGGAGGCGCAGGAAATAGTAAAGAACATTCATTTGCCAAATTTGAAGCTTCTACATTTGTTTCAAGTTACTATCTTTATTAATTTCGAAACGATGCTTTAAGGTCTTCGGAGTTGGGTGGCTTGTCCCCGACCCACTACGAGTACTCCATTGGGGTCCAAATTTCAAAGCCACTAAGCAAGGGACACCCTGTTACCAAAGTTGGAGGTTCTATCTTTCGGAATTATGCTCGTTTGGCCCAAATTCGATCAAAAAGTTCTAGGTTCCGAACTCATGGTCCAATCTACTGCACAAATTTGATGAAGATAGCGTCATTAGTTGTTGAAATTACGTGATTGTTTTTATTGGTTTGTTAACCATTGGACAGATTAAAAGGTCCAAAACCCTTGGGCCGTATTTTCAGTCCTAGTAACCTATAAATAAAATATATATACTTTTCCATATCTAGCTCGCTTCCTTTAGGTGGTTACAAACACCATACTAAAGTTAAAATCCCCCTTTGCCTATGCTATAGGCGTAGCGTATAAGAAGAAATATTTTAAATTTTTTGTCAAACAGTTCAATTGCAATATATGAAATTCTTATTTATTTGATGCATAATAGTGGGTACACTCGGGTATCTAAAAGTTGACAAGGGCAACTATAATCTTCCTCGTTTTTTTAATATGTTTAATTTCGATACGTACAGTATTATGGCTTATTAAAGAAGTAAGATTATCAATGATGTCATCAGCTTCATTGATTTCATCAATCATTGAATCTCACACAATGGTTAATCAGAAATCATCGGTATGAATGTTACTGAATTTTAAAACCGTTTTATATTTGACGTTATTACTTTTTTTATACTTCCGAAAAGTACAGATAAAAAGTTTTTAATGATCAGACAAAGAACAGTCGAGGACCTGTATATGATATTCCTTTTCTACTATATCAGTTACAAAATGATCAATTACTTTTTTTTGATTGTGTTCCAGTCTAGTTGCAAATTTTTCGAATATCTTATTACGAATCAGAAAACCATTACTTGGCAACATATTTTTATACGATATTATTTCAAAGTTGTTAACATTTAATAAATCTAGTTTCTTATTACAAATCAGAAAACCATTACTTAGCAACATATTTTTATACGATATTATTTCAAAGTTGTTAAAATTTAATAAATCTAGATTCATCTACTATTATAGCTCTTTTAAGGTTTGAAGTTAGCTCATAAAATTTATTAATGAAGTTCATAGGATTTGTCTCGTGGGATCTGTATATACCAATAATATTAAAATTTTCCTTCGCTAAGCTTAATTCCCAATGTTTGGCTATTTTCAAATTCTTCACTAATAAAAATATTACTAGGAAAGTGATCTTTTATTTAGATAGCAATTCCAACGTAAGGTGTTTCTCGATTTATAAAATACGAATCAAACCCCGGTAGGTTAAAGAAAATATTTTCAGAAGAAAGAATTCATATCTCTGTTAAGACAATTATCTCTACATCACATTTAGGACTTTCAACTAAAGCTTCTACTAAAAACAATTTTTTTCTTAAACTTTGTATATTTAAGTGCAATATATTAAAGTTGTTTTGATATTTTAAGCTCATTGAACTTGAATCATAATGTAGGTAATGTTCCACTCTAAATTGGTTTCTTACGTGTTTCATCTAAGTGCATTTGTAATAAAAAAAACAACTTGGATAATTTGGATAAACATTGTCAGCTGATCAATAAGAGCCAGATTGTATGTAAAAATTAATATTATTTTTAAATAATATTCCACATTTGAACTTGATTTGTCAAAATTTTTGTGAAACGTAAGATACAATTGTTATTTTAGAAAAATAAATTAATTGTAGAAAAAACGAGGAAGATTATAGTTGCCCTTGTCAACTTTTAGATACCCGTGCGTGTATTAAATAAATAAGAATATCATATATTGCAATTGAACTGTTTGACAAAAAATTCAAAATATTTGTTTTTTTTATATTTAATTACAAAAAAAATGAATAAAAAAAAAATGAATTAAAAAAAAAGATGAATTTAAAAAAAAAATATGCTCTGAACGAGACTCGAACCCACACTTTTCAATTAAAATGTCGACGTCCTAACCACTAAGCCATCGACTTTATACTCGTCTCAATTTGTTTTTAAATTATTATAGTTGCGATGGTATCAATTGTTTGTTTTGAATAACTGTTTTGAATTTTTTTAAAAATGTTTTAAAAAAAAATAAATAATTTATAAATGAGAGTTTTAAGATAAATTAAAAAAAAAAAAAAACTTTTGCCCCAGCCAGAAATCGAACCAAAACGTTTTCACTACTAGTCCCATGTCCTAACCACTACACCATAGAACAATAAATAATTTGCTTACAAAACTAGTTTTTATTTATCTTAATTTTTTTTTTTAAATAATTGTAGATGCTATGGTATCAATTGTTTGTTTTAAATAACAGTTTTTAAATAATTGTAGTTACTCTGGTATCAATTGTTTGTTTTAAATAACAGTTTTGATTTTTTTTTATAGAAATATTTAAAAAAATTAATAATTTTTAATATAAATGAGAGTTTTCTGTCAAATTTTCTATAAAATAAAATTTTATAAAATAAAAACAATAGGGAACCTACAAATTGTCTAAAAATTACTTTGTGAAAGTTTCAGAACTCTAGCTCTTATAGTTTTTGAGTTATCGTGCTGACGGACGGACGGACGGACATAGATAGATCGATTCACTTTCTGATGCTGATTCGATACGTACCCTTGACACTATATCTAGCTCGTATATTTCGATGCGTTACAAACGGAGGAGTAATTTTAATATACCCGGTGTTCATATATGTAAGCACGGGTATAAAAACGAGGAAGAGTGTAGTAGAGTAGACTGTGTCAACTCTGGGATACCCGTATGACCGTAACATATACATTATATCATTGCGTTAATTACTTTTGGCAATTTTTCAAACATACAGGTTTATTAAGTGTAGTAGAATACTCATATAAAAGAAGGAGTTGTATGGCAGCTACTCGAATCCTCTGCAGTTGGCCAACCAAATTTTGCTGTAACTTTGGCCATTACACTAAATTATTTTTGGGAAAATTTCAGACACCCAGCTTCATTAGGTGTAGCTCATATAAAAGAAGGAGTTGTATGGCAGCTACTCGAACCCTCTGCTGTAGACCAACCAAATTTTGCAGAAACTTTGGCCATAAAACTAAATTACTTTTGGCAAAATTTCAGACACGCAGCTGGAATAGGTACAGAGAAATACTTATATAAAAAAAGAAATTGTATGGCAGCTACCTGAACCCATAAACCATAATGGATGGATTTAAATAGCGATGACGGCTATTGTAAAAAAACGAATTTGCGAAAATCTCAAGGTCCTAGGTCCATTATTTTTTGAGTTATCGAGATGAACAAACATACATAGCTAATTCGATTTATTATTCGATTCTGATCCGATCCATACAGTTGAGTCTATGTCTACACCCCTCCTTCTCTGCGTCACAAACGTAATGGCAAATTTATTCTACCCTTTGACTATAATATAGTCATACGGGTATAAATATTGCAATTATAAAATTAAAGTATAAATTTGTTTTAAAAAATAAAAAAAGTTTTGAACGTATTGCTTTGTATACATAATAATTACTTGTATAATTTTGTAATAAAGCAATAAAAAAATCTATATGTAATTTAGTAGTGAAAATAATTGTATAAAAAGTAGATGCCAAAGAGAAATAATTTAATACTTGATCAGTTATATTGAAACATATAAAGGTAATTAATAAATTAATTGTTGTTGTTGATTTAATTAACAAAAGAGAAAAGAAAATTAAATTTGATTTATGGATGCAAAAATTATGAAAACCAGTGTTATAGGTGTTGTTAAAAGTTAGAATTGTTACAAAAAATATTAAAAAGTGTAAATTTATAAATAATTTTAGACATAATTAAACATAATAATATAAATAAAATAAGAATTTTTTTTTTTTAAATGTAAAAAGTTTTGAAATGATTATTTTATGTAGTATATTGCAGTTATTTGCAGTTCTTTGTTTTAATAAAACTGATATCGAATTAATTTTCGATTCTAAATACCTTGGAATTGTTCGTTTTCCGCATGAAGATAAAACCTTCATTTTTTGATCGATTTTTGAAATTTTTTTTGATCTACAAGAATTTAAATATATCTGATATTTTAAGCTGCTTAGCCTCATAGTGTCGGTGTCGAGAAAATATTTCTTTGTTTGCACGTTTCTCTAGGCTTACATCCACTGTGAATAGATTTTTGTAGCTGCATTTTTTCACCATAACTTTATCTTTATCTTTGTCAGATTTCAACTCGATCAAGAATAGAGCATTTTCGTCATTTTTATTATTTTTGGAATACTTTTTAATCTAGATACTTTTATGATGTTCTCCTTAGGCATGCTAGCTTGGATTTTGTTAAATATCGTGTGTAAAGTATTCACTGGATTCTCTATATTAGAAGGTAGACCAGAAAGTACTATATTGTTGTTATTTTTTTTCTGTTCACTTTCATCGAATTGCTATTGCAATTTATTTACGATGCTTCCCAGCTCAATTGTTCTATCCTCTTTAAGCTTTTTATTTTTTTCCAGCACTTGTTTATTATACTTTACTTTAATTGATTTTGTGTAGCATCCATTTGTGCTGAGAAGTAATTTTTGGTTTTTCGAATCTCAAGCACTACAGTAAACAGCGTTTTCATATGTAAAGCTAGACTGTTCAAAGTGCATCCATTTATATCAATTTCTTGTAAGTTGATAGGAAAATTGGTTTAAGGAGATGAATTGGTATCTTCATCATCATTATCTTCAATTATTAAAGTATCATTACCAGTAGGGGGACACTCATAGCATTTCCAGTTTGCACTTCCTGATTTAATGGCTTCAAACAGTTCCGTCGAAATTGATGCACACTTAATGTAGAAAAATCCTTTTGAGTTTCCAGTAATATTTCGTGCACAGGTGGTACATATTTTCGCCACTTCTTTACGAATTATTTTTTAAAAAATATAAATTTTAAAAATTAAAATAAAAAGTTAGACCAAAAAAAAAATAGCTCGTCTTTATACTTTGACAGTTAAAAAGCTAATAAAAATATTTACGTTTTAATTACTCAAGGATATTTAAATTGAATTTTTTCTGATGCTTAATTACTTGTTAATTGTTTTATCCTTCTTTAACGAATTTTTTTTTTTTTTTTTTTTTCTTCCTTTACATTTATTTCAA
The DNA here is from genome assembly GCA_963082915.1 of Dolichopus griseipennis. NCBI lineage: Eukaryota > Metazoa > Arthropoda > Insecta > Diptera > Dolichopodidae > Dolichopus > Dolichopus griseipennis. The sequence goes on along the minus strand of OY720441.1, from coordinate 178,428,131 downwards.
AACACGAATAATAATTAGAGAATTACAAGTAAAAATAAAATTACAGATACAACTATAAACTCTACAATACACGTATTTTCAATTAATGCCACTCCTGTCGGAGAATAGGGCAGAAACAAACTGCTTCCATCTATCTCGATCTTGCGCTATTCGCCTGACTTCTGCCCAACTCTGCTGCCGGGACTCTGCTAAGACCGTTCTGACCCAGGTGTTGCGTGGTCTTCCGCGTCTTCGTTTTCCCTGAGGATTCCATTGAAATGCCTGCTTGCCAATATCATCGTCCGGCTTCCGCAGGGTGTTGCCTATCCACCGCCATTTTCTACATAGTATTTCTGTTGCTATTGGTTTGCTGGCAGTAAGTGTTAGAAGATCCTGGTTTGAAATTGTATTAGGCCTATTAACAAAAGTCTGTAGTTTTCTGGATATGTTATCTGTGACTTTCCAGGTTTCGCAAGCGTATAGTAGAACAGGTTTAACGCTCGAGTTGAAAATTTTTAGTTTGGTTTTTTTACTAATGTTTCTACAGCGTAAACGAGTTTATGATAAGCATGCCTGGCCTTATTTATCCGGGACGATATGTCCTCCTCCGCGCCACCGCTTTTTGTTATCATGCTTCCCAAGTAGCAAAATTCATCAACCTCGTCGATTACTATAGATTTGTTGTTAATATCAATTGTTAGTGGTGTCTGAATACTTGTTTTATAATGGTATTCATAAAAAGAAACAACATGTTTTATCTTCTACTTAAAACTGAATGCTTTATTTTACTTAATTACTATATTTATAAACTTAATACTAACGCTACTAATACTAATAAACTTTCTATCTTATTCTTATAAAATTGTGCCATATCAGTATACACATATACAACAAAATCGATAATTAGTATCGATTACTTTTATCATTTACTATAACTAAACATAATATAACCATTGCATTCCTTTAGGTCATTGCCTTTATGAAATATATGAAACATATTTGATTATGATCAATCATTATGATCGTTCTAAATATTATATACCATTGCATGATTAATCATTGCATGTTATTGTAATATATCAGATTCATATTTCTATATTGGTCAATGCACTTATATTTAATCTGATATTTAATGATTTAAATTAGAATGGGCAATCTATTATGCCATACTTAAGTTCTGTACTTGAATGTATATTTTATACTACATCTCCCTCCGAAAGAAAAGGAAAGTGAAAAAAAAATTATTTTACCCATAAAAAAAATTTTGTTTTGTATTCAAAACTAAGTGTGTGGTTTTTTTTTTCACTTTTCTTTTTGTTAATTTGTTTTTTTTTTTTTTTTTTTTATGTATTATATTTTATTACTGTGAGGGTGCCGACCAAAAAATATTTGTTTTATTTTATATGCATATACTGTAGACATTGTTGCTATAGCTTTTGTACAAAAAAAAATTTGATAATAGAAACTTAAAATATACTTGTTAATAATACAAAAAAAAATTCATAAAAAAATTATTCATGTTTAATCTTACATATTATGTTCTTATTTTTATCATTATTTTTTTTTTTTTTTTTTAAATATTTTGCTGAGCTGGCCAACTCATTTGAATTTATCAATATGTTTATTAATCTAGGTCAGTAAATTAAATTAACTTAAGTATGTTATGTTAAAATAAATTTAGGAATAATTTTAGTTATTAGTCTTATAATAGGATATTGAATAGTTATGATATAATAAAAATTTTCAGATTTAAAATTAACTTATGTTTATATTATAGAAGTGAACGATTATATTTTACCAATCTGTTTTTATGAACGATTTCTTCTTTATTTTTTGAATTTACAATTTGTATATTAGAACCTTCTATAGTTTTTATTATGTGTGGGCCACTATATAAGGCATCCAATTTATGAGCATTTTCCTTTCTTAACAAAACTTCATCGTTTATTTTAAAATTGTATCCTTTCACGTTTTGGTCATATAGTCTTTTATTGTTTAATTTAGCTTTTTGTAGCAAGTATTGTGCGTGTTTGTTCATGACTTGTAAGTTGTATTTAAGTTCTCTACTGTAATCGTCAAAGTTGTAAATTGGTTCGATTTTGCTGTTAAGGATAAATTCTGGTATTGTTGGTGTTTTACCAAAAACCAATTCAAATGGAGCATATTTTTCTTGAAAACTCACATTTGGTGTTGAATTATGACAGTAAGTAAAGTATTGTAAGTAATTGTCCCAATTGTCTTTATTTTCATTTATATATGAACGTAAGTATTCGTTAAGAACTCTATGGTTTCTTTCTACAGTTCCTAGTGTTTCATGATGGTAAGCTGTAGAACACTTATGTTCAATATTTAGCAGCGAGAGAACTTCTTTCATTATTTGATTTTTATACTCGGTCCCTCTATCTGTTACAATATTTTTCATAGGTCCGAATATCAGAACACAATTCTCAACTATGGCTTTTGCAACTGTTTTAGCTTCTTTGTTGGGAATTGGTACTGTTATTAAAAATTTAGTCAAGTCGCAAATGATTGTTACTGCGTATTGATTGTTGTTTATAGTCCTTGGTAAGGGACCAATTGTATCTATTACTACTACGTCAAATGATTTCTGTGGAGTCTCTGTCAATTGTAAAGGTTCTTTATGTTTCATTTTTGTCTTATTTATTTGACATTTTCTACAATTTCGTATAAATTTTGCTATGTCTTTTGCCATATTTTTCCAATAATATTTTGTTCTTAACTTGGCATATAATCTTTTCTGTCCCATATGTCCTCCAAATATAGGATCATTATGATACTGGTTTAATAGTTTATTTATATCGAGTCTCTTTTCAATAGTTTTAGGAGTATTTATTATCGCTATTTTTAGTTTATTTAGGACTTGATTGCCTATTTCCTTCAATTCATTTATAGTATACTGTGTAAATATAAGATCATTATTATCTATTTCTAATTCGTTTAGACTTAAATTATTAGTTTCATTTTCTAGTGCACGTAAAAATAACTCTAATGTTATTTTCTTTTTATTCACGAATTTATTCATTTTTAAATTTGTTATACAATTTCTTTTCTTATATATTTTGGCTAGCATTTCATTATCATTTTTTATTATTTTTAATTTGGGGACGTTCCAATTTTTTAAAGCTTCGTAGATTTTAATACTTTTATTATTATTACCGTCTTCCTCAGAAGAATGTATATCATTATGATTATTTTTATTTTTATCATTATTATCATTGTTATTATTGTTGTTATTGTTGGACGATCTTGTTTTCATTTTTAATATTTTAGCGGTCTCATTGTTTTGTATCGTTGCATGGGTCAACCTTAAATCATTAATGTTTATGCGTGATAATGCATCAGCTACTACGTTTAATTTGCCTTTTATGTATTCGATCGTAAAATTATATTGTTCTAAGTCTAATCTCATACGTGTTAGTTTGGATGATGGGTTTTTTAATGAAAATAAATATGTTAACGGTTTGTGATCACTTTTTACCGTAAAATGTCTACCGTAAATGTATGGTCTGTAGTGTGTAATTGCGAAATGGATGGCTGCTAACTCTTTTTCAATTGTGGATTTATTAGATTCACATTTTGTAAATGATCTCGAAGCGAATGAGATTGGTAAATCTGTACCGTTGTAATTTTGAGTTAGTGCAGCTCCTACTGCATCTTTAGATGCATCCACAATTAATGTGAATTCTTTTGAAAAGTCAGGATAGTGTAATATTGGTGGTTTTAATAACGAATTTTTTAATTTTTCAAACGATTTTTGACAACATTCGTTCCAATTGAAGACTGCTTTTTTTCTTGTTAAAGCATTTAAAGGTTTTGCTATTCCAGCAAAATTAGGTATGAACTTACGATAATAGTTAGCGAAAGCTACGAAACGTCTAGTTTCATCTTTATCTTTTGGTGTCGGATATTTTAGAATTACCTCATATTTAGAGTCATCTGGATATATACCTTGATCGGTACATTTATGACCTAAGTATGTAACTTCAGTTTTGAAAAATTTGCACTTTTCAGGATTTAATTTTAAATTATATTGTTTACAAATTGTAAAAACAGATTTCAAGTTTTTCATGTGATGATTTTCGGAACAGCCTGCTACTATAATGTCATCCATATAAAGGAAACATTGTAAAGGTGTCGCACCTGCAAAAGCAAGTGACATCATTCTAGAAAATGAATTTGGAGAGACGTTAAGTCCGAATGGAAGAACTTTCCATCTATAGCTACCTGATTGTGTGCTAAATGAAGTTATGTCTCTAGATTGTTCATCTAGTGGTACTTGATGAAAACCTGAGTATAAGTCTAATACTGAGAAGAATTTTGTTCTACCTAAATTGTCAAGAATGTCTTCTATTCTTGGAAGTGGAAATTTATCCGCTATTAATTTTTTGTTAACCATCCTATAATCAATACACATTCTCCATTTGTTTTGATTACCTTTTTTCGGTACTAAAATTATTGGGCTATTGTAATTTGATTGACTTGGTTCAATCAATTTATTTTTTAATAGTTTATTGACTTGTTTATTTATTTCATCCTTTTGCGTATGCGCTTGTCTATAGTTTTTGATGTAAACTGGATTGTCATCCATAATTCTTAATTTTTGTTTATAGAAGTTATTGACAGACATAGGGTCCGTTTCTAATTGAAAAATATCGGCAAATTCATTACATAGTTTTAATAATTTGGGTATATACATTTTATTTGTATTTTCAGATATGATCTGATTTAATTCTTTAATACGGTTATTGGTCTTATTGTAATTTTGTTTTAATTCTACTATTTCAAAATCAGACAATGGTAAAGTTTTTAATTTAATACTAGATGGAATCAATTTATTTTCTGAATTCGTATTCATAACGCGAACAAAAGGGTTCTTAGAAGACACTATTGTTTTTGGTATAAATACTCCTTCTGAAATTTCTTGATCCAAAATCAAGCAATCGTTATCTGAAGGCAAAGAAAATTTCCTTACAACTTCTGAACGAGCCGGTATTACCATTGTTTGGTTATTGGGTCCGTTAAGGATTGGAATTTCTATAATATTATAATTTGTTTTTATTGAAATTCTCATATTTTCATAATTTATATTACATTTATAAAATTTTATGAAGTCTTTACCGAGTATACCATCGGCTGGTATATCGAAATTATCCGGTACAACGTGCAATTCGCAAGGTAATTCATAGTTTTGTACATAGATTTTTGTACATACTGTACCCAAAGATTTTATGTAATTGCTTGTTATACCTTTAATTTTTATAGTATTATTTTTATTTAAGTTGAATTTGTTATTGACGGATGAGATTTTTACTAAAGAGATATCCGCTTGAGTATCTATTAAGAAATTAAGTTTAGACGTATGTAATTTTGTATTTAGAGAAACATAGTCTGACAAATTTAAATTTAACGTATATACATTTTTGACAGGATTATTTATTGTTCTTCTGTATCTTGAGTTTCTGCCCCCCTCTGCCCATGCCATTGAGGGGCTGTAGTGTTTTCCAGGTACCTGACACTACCATAATTCCTATTATTGTTTCTATTATTTTTACGATTATTATTAAAATTATTATTAAGATTATTATTAGGATTGTTATTTCTATAATTGTTATTTCTATAAATGTTAGACTGATTATTTCTAGATTTGTTTTTGTTAAAGTTGTTATACTTATTATTATTATTATAATTATTAAAATTTTTGTTCCTGAAATTACGGTATTGAGGTTTTGTATTGAAAGACAAAACCTGTTTTTCTTTATTCTCCGTATTAATCTCTATCATAAATTTCGCAATAACTTCTTTTGGATCTTCAAATTTAGAAGATGCCAAAACCGATTTTACCAGATCAGACCTTGCTGATCCTCTACACATATCAACCGTTTTTTCGACTGATAATTCGACTGCTTTTGTGTTGCTGATCACTTCCATTATTAGAGATCTTCTAAATTTTTCGGCTAAATCTTCGGCCTGTTTAGCAAATTCTTGTAATGCAACTCTATCTGCTTTTAGAGCTTGCATTCTACCTTCTATAATTTTCGAATTTTCTGTTTTAATTTTTCTTTTTAATGTTTCAATAATTTTACTAGGGGTGTCTTCATCTGTTATTACTTCTCTTGCTTTTCCCTCTAATCTTGATAACATAAAGGATTTTAGTAGGGCTTTTAATGTAGTCGAAGTTGCCATTTCTTCCAATAAGTTTACTGAGTCTATATATGATTGTAGACTTAATGGATCCCCGGAATAATTCTTATTAATGGTGCAGGAAGCTAACTTCAGAAATTCTGGATTTGTCAAAGCCATTGTATCTATTACGGAGTCGTTACTGTCTGTCTCAGATTCGGATTTAATGTCGTCTGGTATGTTCATAAGACTATTTATACTATTTGGTACTATATAATCACAGTGTAATACTTTATACACCCTTTGTAACCTATCTCTAGCAAAGTTGAAATGCTCTATTAAATTTCTTTTATTTTCAGTTATACCCCACAATTTTTGTATTAATTTTAGTAACCTATTATAACACCTTGTAATTCTTATTTTGTTTTGGACTAATGTTGTTTGGTTTTTTGACCTGTGTTTTTTTAATATTGTCTTTGTAGCTTTTATAAAGTCGTTCCTTACCGTTATTAGTTCTTTGTACATAGGTTTATATATTATCAAATTATTAAACACATAAAAAAATTTATATATATATATACATGTAAGGGTGTTTTATCAAAAAATCAAAATGCTCATATTTTGTCTAGCGTTAAAAAGTTCAAAGTTATAGTATACATTATTACATTAATTCCTTAATTATCGGTTCTAAATTGCAAGGTTTTACTTTAAAAGAAATGTTTTTTTTTTTTTTTATTCACTTTCACTCAAAAAAAATTTATTTATATTATTAGTTTTGTTTTGTACATAACTATATATTCTACTTTTCCTCATTTTTTTCTTCTTTTTTTTTTACTATATTTCTAAGATTTTATATTAAGCCATATGAGTTTGCTATTTAGTATTACAATATTTGCATATAGAAATAAAAATTTTGTACATTATTTAATTTAATTCGTTAAACATTTACGATTGACAATATTATTTAGCTTATTTATACAAGTGTATATAACTTATTTAGTTTATTTTAATAATAATAATGTTGAATTTATATTTAAACGAGAATTTATTAAAAATTAAAGAAAAGAAAAAAAAATTTGACTTATCTTGTGTTTTTTTTTTTTGATTACTCGATTTGTGGTACTCGCACCTGGTATCTCCTTTTAATATTTTTCCTGATTCCGTTGTAAATTAAGTTCACTGCTTCAAGTACTTTGATAATTGCGATAATTAACAGGATCCAATATACGTTGTCGTGTTGTTCTTGGAGTATATCTATTATAATGTTGTTGTTGATGTCGCCCTGGGTGTCAATTTTTGATTTAGTTCCACCCATGATATCACTATTTTTCTTTTAGCACTGTTTCTTTTCGTTTTTTTTTTTTTTTTTTTTTTTTAAATTTTCAAATTATTTTATTTAAATTTGTTGTTCACTCACTGATAGTTTTTATTTAGACAAGTGTTTTTCTTTTTCTTTTATTTATTTATTGTTACTTAGTTTTTAGTTACACATAGTTGGTAATATATTTTTTTTTTTTTGTTGAGGGCTAATAATTCTTGTCCCTTTTTTTCACTAGAATTTTTCTTTATATAAATTTTTTTTTATATTAACCCGAACCGAAATAAAAGGAAACTTTTATTAATTTCACTTTTTGTCACGGTCGCCATATAATGGTATTCATAAAAAGAAACAACATGTTTTATCTTCTACTTAAAACTGAATGCTTTATTTTACTTAATTACTATATTTATAAACTTAATACTAACGCTACTAATACTAATAAACTTTCTATCTTATTCTTATAAAATTGTGCCATATCAGTATACACATATACAACAAAATCGATAATTAGTATCGATTACTTTTATCATTTACTATAACTAAACATAATATAACCATTGCATTCCTTTAGGTCATTGCCTTTATGAAATATATGAAACATATTTGATTATGATCAATCATTATGATCGTTCTAAATATTATATACCATTGCATGATTAATCATTGCATGTTATTGTAATATATCAGATTCATATTTCTATATTGGTCAATGCACTTATATTTAATCTGATATTTAATGATTTAAATTAGAATGGGCAATCTATTATGCCATACTTAAGTTCTGTACTTGAATGTATATTTTATACTACAGTTTCTAGTCGCATTAGCTTCGTTTTGCTAAAGTTTATTTTTTACCCAACATTTTTAGCATTAATAATAAGTTTTTCTAATTTTGAGCTAATAGATGGTAAACTGTGCGACATGAGGCAAATATCATCATCGTAATCAAGTTCCCCTAGTTTTTCGAATGGGCGCCACTGTATTCCATCAGATGTTTCAGCGTCGGTTTTTCTGATTACACTGTCTAAAACTATTAGAAACATTATGGGGGAGAGTAGGCAACCTTGACGAACTCCGTTATTTATTGCAAATTCAGCGCTTGTTTTCCCTTTAAATCGTACTGTACAAGCGGTATCCCTATAAAGTTTTTTTATTAGTTCTGTTAACTTATCAGGGATTCCCAGAACTCTTAGCGCTTCCCAAATGGCATTTCTTGAAACGGTGTCGAATGCACGTTCAAAATCGACGAAGAGAAGGAACAATGGAGATTGCCATTCAGCCGACTGTTCGATGATGATTCGTAGGGTATTTATGTGATCAACACAAGATCTCTTAGGTCTGAATCCCGCTTGCTCGCGACGCAGTAAGTTGTTGACGGTTGGAGAAATACGGTCTAAAATTATGAATGCCAGTAATTTCTCGACAGAATTTAAAAGTGTAATTCCTCGCCAGTTACTGCAGTTGCTAAGGTCGCCTTTTTTTGGAATTGGTACAATGATCCCTTCTTTCCAGCTTCTTGGGATTCTTCCAGTTGTCCATGTTTCCCGGATAATTGGAACCAGGGATGTGGTTAGTACCTCGGGACCGCTTTTCAACAGCTCTGCTGGTAAATTATCAGGGCCCGGAGATTTGTTGATCTTTAATTTTGCAATGGCATTTGCTATTTCCTCTCTGCTTGGTGGTGCTGTAGAGATATTACGTCTGGGATTGCGTCGTCTTGTGATTTCAACTGGCAAACTGCTTTCCCCCCTCAGTTCAGTAGAGTCTTCGAAAAATTCCTTCCAACGGTTCAGTTGTTTTTCTCTGTTGTGAGAATATTTCCGTTGCAATCTTTAAGTGGAGGTGCTTCGACTCTTGTTCTCGAAAGTTTGTTTATAGCAGAGTAGATGCTGCGTAGGTTGTTGCGGTATGCAGCTCTTTCCGCCTCTGAGCCGATGGTATTCACAAAACGCTCCCGATCTTTTCTCGCTGAAGATTTTATTTGACGTTCGATATTATTATATTTCCCTTTTAGTCGTTGTTTCTCCGCTGGCAATCGAGCTTGACCAAGCTGTGGTTTAAGCTTGCGACGTTTTTCTATTAGCTTCCACGTATCCTCTTCTATCCAAGGCTTTTTCTGGTGTTGTTGAGTGCCAAGGGTTCTTTGGGCAGCTGTTTTACAAGCACTTTCAATATTGTTCCAGGTGATCGGTTCATCCATGTTGTGCAGTATATTGTTAACTGATTCTTTATATTCCTCCATCTTACCCGAATCTTGAAGTTTTGAAACATCATATTTTGTTCTACGATTATGACGTTGACGAATCGCAGCTGGGCGTAATCTAATTTCTCCAAGTAGTAGGTTATGGTCGCTGTAAATATCAGCGCCTCTACAAGCTCTGACATCTAGTAGGGAATTGTGATATGTTCTACTTATCAGGATATGATCAATTTGATTTCGCGTCGATCCATCTGGAGACTGCCATGTATATTTATGGATGTCGCGATGCGGAAATCTAGTGCCTCCAATGAAGATATTATGTGCTGCGCACAGGTCGACCAATCTTTCTCCATTATTGTTCCGTGTAGGCCCGAGTCCATGACATTTCCGTTGCAATCCCATGACCCTTTGGAGATTGGAATTGGTGTTACCTACCTTGGCATTAAAATCGCCAAGGATGATTTTGATGTCGCCTTCCCTCGTGTCGTTTAACGCAGCTTCTTGCTGGCTATAAAAGTTTTCTTTGTTCTCATCTTCATCGGGTTCAGTGGGGGCGTAGCACTGAATAACAGCGATGTTTCGGAATTTGGAATGAAAACGTGCTGTGATGATACGGTCGGATATAGGTTTAAATTTCATTAGCGCCCTTTTAATTCTTCGTGTTATTAAAATTCCCACCCCGTTTACATGGGAGATGTTATTTCCACTATACATGAGGTAGTGTCCGGTTTGTGCTTGAAAGCTTCCCTGCCCCTTCCATCTCATTTCACTTAATCCTAATATTTCGAGACAATAACGGTCCATTTCCCGGCATACTTTCGCAAGTTTTGATGGTTCCGTGAGCGTTCGAACATTCCATGTTGCAAATCTTGTCCTTTCACGAAAGCCAAAAGTCGTTACCGAAGAATCTGTTAAATATCCGAGGCTTGATTCCATTTCATGTGTAAATTAATTTTACGGCCGGGCTACAAACCCTGCGCAACCCATACGGGTGGCTCATCCGCCTTCTTCGCCGTTGGATTTTCATCCGCCTCCGAAGCCGTTGACCAGTTTTCATGTGTATCCTCGCCAGGAGCCCTCACAAGGTGCTATCAGCCGGGCCAGCTGAACCTAGGTTTTTTTAACAAGGTTGGTACTCCTCCCCCTCTTCCTTTCTCATCCGGGCTTGGGACCGGCATTGGCGGAATTTCTTTAACGATTTACGAATTATAATTATATTTTGTAATGCATGTTCTATACCTGATCAACAATAAATAAAATTTACTTTTTTTTTATTTTTTTTTTTGCCAAACAAATTTTTTTACTCTTGATTATTTAGGAATTGAAATATAATTTAATTTCATTTAAAAATAAATCTATTCTACTCTAACTTAAATGAAATAATAATTTAATTTAATAAACACAATTAAAACTTATATAATATATTATTATTAACAGCAATTATATATAAAAACAACACTACTGAATTAAATATTAAAATTAGAAACAATAATAAATAAACTTGAACAATAAGCGATAATTCGAACTAAAAAGTAATTAATTATAACAAATCGTTTATTTCGCACATCAAGTTGCATCAGGGACGCGGGCTTCATACATTGAATGCAATGAGTACTTTCCTTTGAATTGGAGTAAAAATCCATTGAAAAAATTTTTTAAAATTCATCAAATCAAACTTATTTTCTAACATAAAATATTGCTCCAAAAACATCACACAAAATAATTTTGATTTATACTTTACTTACACCACAATAAATATTATACAATGTAAAAACAAACATTATACATGATGATTATACATATTTTCCTGCCATAACATAAACTATCATTTGTCAAACAGTAAAATGTATCACAAACAAGTAAAGAAAGAACTTAAAGGTAAGACATAGCTAACCAAATTAACTGTATAATACTAAAAACATTTTTTATTAAAAATATTAAAAAACAAAAAAATTGAAATAAATTAAAATAAATTTGTTCCAATTTAATTACAAAATTGAAAAAATTTAAAGTTTTAAATTTTGTGATAAAAAGTTAATCAAAGCATTAATATATTTAATAATTCAAATTTTTCAAAATTGCAATTATTTTAAATTGTTAGTTTATTTACCTACTGGGAGCAAGCCGGTCATACGACACGTGTAAGTGTAAAAATAAATTTTTTTAATTCTGAATCAATAAGATTAAATAAATATGCTAAGCGAAAAAATAATGTTTAATGAATTTATTTGCATTTACAAAAAAAATATTTAAATAAAAACTGATCCCTACAATCTAAAAATTGTTAGATTTCGTAATCTTAGCTCTTACCATTCGACCGCTTGGTTACTTGTACTTTACTTGTTAAGTGTTAATTTTGACAAAAAGGGCACGTGAATTAGTATTAGTTCTAGCCTTTTATTATATGTATATATTAAATCAAAAGGAAAAGAAATTTGTTATACCTCAACATTTAAATTAACGTTTTAATAATGTACAAAATATGTATTGTAACAAAAATAATGTATTGTAATAGCCAAAGTTACTGCAAAATTTGCCTGGTCTACTGCAGAAGGTTCGAGTAGCTGCCATGCAACTCGTTCTTTTATATGAGCATTACTCTACACCTAATGAAGCAAGTGTATGCAATTTTCCCAAAAATAGTTTAGTGTAATGGCCAAAGTTACTGCAAAATTTGGTTGTTCTACTGCAGAGGGTTTGAGTAGCTGCCATACAACTCCTTCTTTTATATGAGTAAATAAAGCTTTATGTTTGATATTTTGCCAAAAGTAATTAACCGGATGATATAAAGTTTATATTACTGTCATACGGGTATCCCAGAAGAGCAAAAGAGCATTAAGTTAACATTATAGTTTTTTTTTATTTCTGTAAGTGTATTTTCTGTAAAATAGAAGTAAGTATACGTACAAAAATGTAAGAAATAACGTTATACGTATACTACATATTGCAGTTAGTTATTAGTTCTGTAAGTCATATTAAAATAGAAGTAGACATACAACATGTAAGAAATAGCGTTATCCGTTTTTATTATAACTTCCTATGTGTACCTTCTAACAGATTTCTTAGAAGGTACACATAGGAACGTTAAGTCTTTTGTGACGTTAGTGGTTAAAAATGATAACGTTACTAACCCTCAAAAACCTAAAACGAAGAATATGATATAACTCTTTCTTCCGTTTAAACTAAATTCTAATAATGTTTCTTCTTTTTTATATTATTTTATTTTAAATTTTATTACGGTTTCATATTACAAACAAAACAAAAACGTTTAAATAAAAGTACGTTGTACTTGAAAATATTTTTTGCTTATTCTTATTTCACGCCACACTATAATTTTTTATGCAATGTTCTCACCTATATTATATATGAAGAAAAGAGAAAAGTAATAAACATTTGGTCAGCATATTGCACTTTCTTTAAAAAAGTAAAAAAACGAAATTTAACTTAAAGAATTAAAATAATAAATTTTTATATTGATTTCGAAATCATTTCCGATTTCAAAATCAATGTTTTGTTAATATTAAAATATATATTTCTATATATATATATACTTTAAAGCGTGGCGTCATTCAAGAAGGTATATATAGAACAAAAAAAAGAAGAAACGCACGCAGAGTTTTTAGAACGTACAAAGGAAGTAGTCTTTTCTAGTAAAAAAATTTCATAATTATAAATTAACTATTTCTTTTTACTAACATATAATATTTAAGCGCAAATAAATAAAAATTAATAAAGTATCTAATATATAAAGAAGAAAATTTGTTTGTTTATTTGTTTGTTTGTTTGTTTGTTTGTCCAGGATTCACGTGAAAACCACTGGTCCGATTGACACCAAATTTTAGAGGAATAATTTTGGGAGCCCGGGGGGTGACATAGGCTATGTCGCATTTTTATAAGTCAACAGGTTGTGGCTCCAGAGCCGTTTTAAGCTTTTTCGTTTTTTTGATGTCGAGTCGAAACGGTTTGACCGATTAACTTGAAATTTTGCACGAATGTTCTTCTTATTAAACGGAATTAATGGTATAAAGTTGGTTGAAATAAATTAACCCCTTTCGGCCCGGCGGGCTTCCAAAAAATTTTGTGTTTCCGATTTGTGTCCAATTTTACAGGGTGGTTTTGCAGTCAAAAAGAGAGGCTGGCACAAATTTTTGTTGGTTTCGGTTAACCCGTTTGGGCACGAGGGTGCAATGAAGCTTTTTCAATGTTTTTGATGTCGAGCCGAAACAGTCTGACCGATTGACTTGAAATTTTGCAAAAATCTTCCTGTTAGCAAACGGAATTAGTTGTATAAAGATGGTTCGAAAATATTAACCCATTTCGGCCCGGCGGGCTTCCAAAAAATTATTTGTTTCCGATTTGTGTCCAATTTTACAGTGTGGTTTTGCAGTCGAAAAGAAAGGCTGGCACAAATTTTTGTTGGGTTCGGTTAACCCGTTTGGGCACGAGGGCGCAATGAAGCTTTTTCAATGTTTTTGATGTCGAGCCGAAACAGTTTGACCGATTGACTTGAAATTTTGCACAAATCTTCCTCTTAGCAAACGGAATTAGTTTTATACAGTTGCTTGGAATATATTAACCCATTTCGGCCTGGCGGGCTTTCAATATTTTTTTTGGCCGTTTGGGCAAGAGAGCGCAATGAAGCTTTTTCAATGTTTTTGTTGTTGAGCTTAAACGAACACTTTTTTCAGCTAATCTTGAACACATTTTTCAGCTAATCTTTATTAGCAAAGCTCACAGGGTTAATTTGATTTTTATCATTTAACCCCTTTTGTCACAAGGGTTCATTAAATTTGATCTCCTTAAAGAGTTCAATCTTTAATATAAATTTGTTTTTCTGTTGAAAAGGTTTAATCAATATGTTAAAAAAAAACAATTGTTCGACTAACACAGTTTAAAGTTAACGCAAACATTGCATTATTTCACAAGCTCACCAAAAAACATGATTGCGCTCTATTAACCCGTTTGAACCTAATGTATTTTTTTTTAAGTTTTTGTTGGCCTGCTTAACGGTCGAAAACAATATTTTTAAAACTTTTAACTCATGTTTATTTGTAATTTTGTAAAAGGTTTTGAATGCAAATTTCTAATCTAATATATAAAGAAGAAAATTTGTTTGTTTATTTGTTTGTTTGTTTGTTTGTTTGTTGGTTTGTCTAGGATTCACGTGAAAACCAGTGGTCCGATTGACACCAAATTTTAGAGGAATAATTTTGGGAGTCCGGGGGGTGACATAGGCTATGCCGCATTTTTATAAGTCAGCAGGTTGCGGCTCCAGAGCCGTTTTAAGCTTTTTCGTTTTTTTGATGTCGAGTTGAAACGGTTTGACCGATTCACTTGAAATTTTGCACGAATGTTCTTCTTATTACACGGAATTAATGGTATAAAACTGGTTGGAATAAATTAACCCCTTTCGGCCCGGCGGGCTTCCAAAAAATTTTGTGTTTCCGATTTGTGTCCAATTTTACAGGGTGGTTTTGCAGTCAAAAAGAGAGGCTGGCACAAATTTTTGTTGGTTTCGGTTAACCCGTTTGGGCACGAAGGCGCAATGAAGCTTTTTCAATGTTTTTGATATCGAGCCGAAACAGTTTGACCGATTGACTTGAAATTTTGCACAAATGTTCCTCTTAGCAACCGCAACTAGTTGCATAAATTTGGTTAGAATAATTTAACCCATTTCGGCCTGGCGGGCTTCCAAAAAATTTTGTGTTTCCGATTTGTGTCCAATTTTACAGGTTGATTTTGTAGTCTAAAAGAGAGGCTGCAAAAAGTTTTAGTTAATTTCGATTAACCCATTTTCCATGACGATGATATGAAGTTTTCTATATATTTTATTTTCTTATACGATTAAAAGTATTTTATTGAAAATTTTGTACCAGCATTTTAATTAAAACCCACATGGTTAATTTGGTTTTGACCTGTTTGTGCGTTTTGAACAAAGATTCAACGAAATTTTCAGTTTTCTTCAAATGAAATCTAAAAATCAAAAAATTCAATTTGTTATATATAATGCTTAAATACTTAGTATTTTAAAACAGTTTTTCCAAAAAATAAGCCTACATTTCTCTCATAAAATCATAAAAAAACGAGGAAGAGCGTATTACAACTTTCAGGTGAGTACTAAACAAAATATAAGTTGAAAAGCGAATTTTTAAACCTTTTCTAAACCATCGACTATATTTTATTCAAGCTTTGGCAATTCAAGAAAATCTCCTTTTGACCTATGGTCATTTTAATTCAGTTAACATTGTTCACCGGAAACCTACCATCCTCAACTATATCGTCAAGGAGCACCAAATTGTCAAGAAGCAGCATGTATAGAAAAATTAGAGATAATCGTTCAAATTGTTTTGCAAACTGTTTTTTAAAGTTTTTGTTTCGCAATCGATTAAAAGAACTCGACAAACCTTTTTTTTAAGTATTCCCCTAATTCAAAGAAGTTGTACCTACTTTCAAAAATTGGACGTAATTTACTTACAAATTTTTTTTTGAACAATCGTCGGCAGGGGTTAACAACTTTCAAGTCTGTTAGTAAATTGAACTTCATTTTCAAAGAAGAACACATATACGAAATTTGAAGTTAATCTGTTAAATCATTTCTAATATATAGCAAAGCAACGAAAAAACCTATAAAAAGCTGTTGGGCCACGATGGGTTAACGGAACTCCACAAATATTTTTTTGTGGCATTTATAGGCAAAGTAGTATCTCAAAAAATTGGCTGAAACTTGCTTTTTTACAATTTTCAAGCTTCCGGGCAACGCCGGGTAAATCTGCTAGTCTAATATATAAAGAAGAAAATTTGTTTGTTTGTTTGTTTATTTGTTTGTTTGTTTGTTTGTTTGTCCAGGATTCACGTCAAAACCACTGGTCCGATTGACACCAAATTTTAGAGGAATAATTTTGGGAGTCCGGGGGGTGACATAGGCTATGTCGCATTTTTATAAGTCAGCAGGTTGCGGCTCCAGAGCCGTTTTAAGCTTTTTCGTTTTTTTGATGTCGAGTCGAAACGGTTTGACCGATTCACTTGAAATTTTGCACGAATGTTCTTCTTATTACACGGAATTAATGGTATAAAACTGGTTGGAATAAATTAACCCCTTTCGGCCCGGCGGGCTTCCAAAAAATTTTGTGTTTCCGATTTGTGTCCAATTTTACAGGGTGGTTTTGCAGTCAAAAAGAGAGGCTGGCACAAATTTTGGTTGGGTTCGGTTAACCCGTTTGGGCACGAGGGCGCAATGAAGCTTTTTCAATATTTTTGATGTCAAGCCGAAACGGTTTGACCGATTGACTTGAAATTTTGCACAAATGTTCTTCTTAGCAACCGCAATTTGTTGCATAAATATGGTTGGAATAATTTAATCCATTTCGGCCTGGCGGGCTTCCAAAAAATTTTGTGTTTCCGATTTGTGTCCAATTTTACAAGGTAGTTTCGCAGTCGAAAATAAAGTCTGGGACAAATTTTTGTTGAGTTCGGTTAACCCGTTTGGGCACGAGAGTGCAAAGAAGCTTTTTCAATGTTTTTGATGTCGAGTCAAAACGGTTTGACCGATTGACTTGAAATTTTGCACAAATGTTCCTCTTAGCAACTGCATTTAGTTGTATAAATTCGGTTGGAATAAATTAACCCATTTCGGCCTGGCGGACTTTCAAAAAATTTTGTGTTTTCGATTTGTGTCCAATTTTACAGGTTGATTTTGTAGTCTAAAAGAGAGGCTGCAAAAAGTTTTAGTTAAGTTCGATTAACCCATTTTTCACGACGATGGAAAATGGGTTAATCGAACTTAACCCATATATATTTTATATATATTTTATTTCCATATATATATGTTTTCTATATATTTTATTTTCTTATACGATTAAAAGTATTTTATTGAAAATTTTGTACCAGCATTTTAATTAAAACCCACAGGGTTAATTTGGTTTTGACCTGTTTGTGCGTTTTGAACAAAGATTCAATGAAATTTTCAGTTTTCTTCAAATGAAATCTAAAAATCAAAAAATTCAATTTGTTATAATGCTTAAATACATAGTATTTTAAAAATGTTTTTCCAAAAAATAAGCCTACATTTCTCTCATAAAATCATAAAAAAACGAGGAAGTGCGTATTACAACTTCCAGGCGAGTACTAAACAAAATATAAGTTGAAAAGCGAATTTTTAAACCTTTTCTAAACCATCGACTATATTTTATTCAAGCGTTGGCAATTCAAGAAAATCCCCTTTTGACCTATATTCATTTTAATTCAGTTAAAATTGTTCACCGGAAACCTACCAGCCTCAACTATATCGTCAAGGAGCACCAAATTGTCAAGAAGCAGCATGTATAGAAAAATTAGAGATAATCGTTCAAATTGTTTTGCAAACTGTTTTTTAAAGTTTTTGTTTCGCAATCGATTAAAAGAACTCGACAAACCTTTTTTTTAAGTATTCCCCTAATTCAAAGAAGTTGTACCTACTTTCAAAAATTGGACGTAATTTACTTACAAATTTTTTTTTGAACAATCGTCGGCAGGGGTTAACAACTTTCAAGTCTGTTAGTAAATTGAACTTCATTTTCAAAGAAGAACACATATACGAAATTTGAAGTTAATCTGTTAAATCATTTCTAATATATAGCAAAGCAACGAAAAAACCTATAAAAAGCTGTTGGGCCACGATGGGTTAACGGAACTTTACAAATATTTTTTTGTGGCAGTTATAGGCAAAGTAGTATCTCAAAAAATTGGCTGAAACTTGCTTTTTTACAATTTTCAAGCTTCCGGGCAACGCCGGGTAAATCTGCTAGTATTAAATAAATAAAAAAAAAAACTATAAAAATTGCTTTTGTTTTCTTTTGAATTAAAACTGTTAGTATAATACGAACAACTCTCTTTTGTATCCTATCCAGATATTGAAGAGCGATACTGGGTACCAAGGCAAATATGTAAGAATTATCGAGCAAAAGTCTCGGCTGAATGTAGGTTTTAAAAATTTGAAGTAGATTTGGTGATGTAAAGTATTTGCTATTCCTACTTTAGAATCGCAGGCATTTCGCGGCATCTTTTGTGACCAAAAATATTGCATTTATTTGCATGCCCAGGATTTTTAAGTATTCGGAGTTTTGAATACCCACATTGCCAAAAGAAATAGTTGATACAGAATTGCTTCGCTTGGTTGATAACAGACAGCTTTGAGTTTTGAAAGCATTAAAACTTACCCTGTTCACGCTTGAAACTATGGTTCGTTTATCAGCTTAGCATTAGCTGATCTCTCAAAAAGGTTAGAATAATCAAGTGTGCTGTCATCAGCAAAGCTATGAATTTTGTTGGAGATCATGGATTCAATGTCATTGATAAATACAGAAAATAAGGTTGGTGATAGGCCCGAGCCTTGAGGAACATCAATATTGATTTCAAAATTTTTAGAAAAGCATATAAATACAACTTGTGTTGAACGGTGTGAAATGAAAGATTCTATCCATGAATTGAAAATTTTTCCTAAACCAAATGCTTCTAACTTTTTTAGTAGCGCGGCATGCCAAACACGATCAAAAGCTTTGGATATATCTAGAGTGATTATGTGTTTATGTGTTTTTCGTCATATTTTTCTAAGCAACGACCCCATTTTTCAAATTGAATTTAAAAAATTAATTTTAAAATTTTAATTTAAATTTAAAAAATTAATTTTAAAATCTTAATTCAAATTTAAGAAATTAATTATTAGCTCCATAACCTTTAATAGTACTGATGTTAGAGCAACTGGTTTATAATTTCCAGGATTGCTCTGAGCACCCTTTTTTGGGAGTGGCTGAACAAAAGCAACTTTCCAAGTAGAAGGGTAAGTGCCAGAAATAAAGGATATGTGGAAAATTTTGCCTAGCACATTATTATTAATCAGTGGGGGAGAGGTAGAGGAGGTAAAATTGTTTTTTACTGATTTGGCAAATGACCAAAAGCTTTTTCTTCCATTTTGGAAGCGAATAGGGTGCTTATCCCATTTTTGCCTTAATAAAAAATAATGTTTATATTTTGATGCTATAAAATTCTCTTGCAACCCTTATTAACATCTGTGAATGTATTCAATTAAAGTTTTTGAATTGTAGAGTCATTGTAGAGTCATATTTTATGTTTGGGAGGAAATTTTTGGTTATTTGAATTTTGAATTTGATATTGAGAACTAATAAAGCAGTGGCCAGAGCTGCCACTTTACTTTGGTATTATTATTATTAACTTTGGTATGGTGTTTGTGACCACCTAAAGGAAGAGAGCTAGGTATGGAAAAGTATATATATATAGTGTGACCTCCTGAGTCGATATAGTCATGTCCGTCCGTCCGTCCATCCGTCCATCCGTAGGCACGATAACTCAAAAAATAATGGAGCTATCTTGATGAAATTTTAACTGGAGGTTACTAGGACTGAAAGTACGGTGGGGATTGCATATGGGTGAAATCGGCCCATTGGTTCGGATTCTGGACCTTTTAATCGATCGAAGGGCTAACGATCATATATAAAAAATCACAATAACTCAACAACTAATGACGCTTTCTTCATAAAATTTGTGCTGTAGGTTATTAGTAATGAAACTACTTCGGGAATTGCGTAAGTTCGGGATTGGACCATGGGTTCGGAATCTAGAACTTTTTGATCGAATTTAGGCCAAGCGAGCAGAATTCCGAAACCAATGAAGATAGAACCTTCAAATTTTGTATCAGGGTGTCCCTTCCTATTTCCTTAATGTCTTTGAAATTTGGGCCCCATTGGAGTAGTGGGTCGGGGATCAGCCATACATTTCCGAAGACCTTAAAACATATCTTTAAAATTAATAAAGATTACAACTTAAAAAAATGTAGAAGCTTCAAATTTGGCACAAGGGTGTTCTTTACTATCCCTTGCGTGTCCCCCTAATTTGGGATCAATTGGAGTGGTGGTTCAGTATCCCTCTTAAGTTTGAAAAGCTTATACTCGAAATTATTAAAAATAGTAACGTAAAATTAAGATAGAACGTTCAAATTGTGTACAAGGGTTAACTAGTGCTTAAAGTTAAACGTGGACTGCATAAGGGCAAAATCAGCCAAAGGGTTCGGATTCTGGACCTTTTAATCGGTCTAAGGGGTAATGAACATATATAAATAATCACGATAACTCAACAACTAATGACGCTACCTTCATGAAATTTGTGCTGTAGGTTATTGGTAATGAAACTACGGCGGCAATTGCGTACGGTGAGGATTGGACAATGGGTTCGGAACTTAGAACTTTTTGATCGAATTTAGGCCGAACTAGCATAATTCCGAAACCAATGAAGATAGAACCTCCAAATTTGGTTTCAGGGTGTCGCTTTCGATTTCCTTAGTGTCCTTGAAATTTGAGCCCAATTGGAGTAGTGGGTGTGGACCAGCCACTCAGTTCCGAGGACCTTAAAGCATATTTTCGAAATTAATAAAGATAGTAACTTGAAACAAATGTAGAAGCTTCAAATTTGGTACATGGGTGTTCTTTACTGTTTCCTGCGTGTCCCTCTAATTTTGTACCTTTCTTAGACCCCCCAATGTGTAAAACTTTATCATCGAAATTAATAAAACTAGTAACTTAAAATTAAGATAGAACGTTCCAATTGTGTACAAGAGTTAAATAGTATTGAAAGTATGACGTGGATTGCATATGGGCGAAAAAGTACCATAATTTCGGGTTCTGGAACCCTTGAAAAGTTCAAGGGCTAACAAACATATATCTTAAAAACACCATAACTCAAAACAAAATGCCGCTATTTTGATGAAATTTAAACTCTAGGTTACTACTAATGAAAGTACCATTGGAATTGGTTTTGGTCGAGTTTGGTCAATGAGTTCGAATTCTAGAGGCTTTTGATTAATTTGAGGCCGAACGAGTATAATTTCGAAGCCAAAGAATATATTTCCTATTTCCTATGTGTCCCCGAAATTTTGACTTAATTGTAGTGGTGCAGCTATGTTCAAAGGTACTTGCTGCATTTATGTAAAATTTATTTTTATATTTAAATGAATTATATGAAAAGGTTTAAATTTGTAATTGTATTTTAGAAATACATTTATTGCATATTTTGCGTATAAGCTTTTCTATTAAGTATATTAACTAGCCATTTAAAATAATTGCAATTTTGAAAAATTTGGATTATTAAATATATTATGCTTTGATTAGCTTTTTATCACAAAATTTAATAACTAGAATTTTTTCATTTTGTACAATACATTTTAGAATACTTTTAATCTCGTATATTCTGCTAATATTTTCTTCCGCTTTGAAGGTTACCATAAACATTTTTAATGGTTCTTTATTCTTCCAGCTACGTTTATTTGCAGCTCCTATTATTTTATATTCTCTATTTTCAAGATTTTTAATTATTTCTTCTGTTTTACACGAGTGAGGCAGGTTCTTCACCATAACTCGTATTGGCCTTTGCTGTTTGCTTTCGTATGAGTGCGAACTATATTTATACTCTGATAGCGTTTCATCTCAAACTGTTTTTCTGTTATTACTTTTTTTACTCTCTCGCAGAATTCATTATAGTTATTAAATTCATACGCAATTATTGGCGTTGGAGATTGTTTTTTCTTAACTTTTTCCGGATCGGTTATTTTTTTTGGCGAAATAACCTTTTTTGGAGAAGTTTCTTTACTTGGAGTGGTTTTATAATCCATTTGTTTGCGTTTGGAGGGGTTTCCTTTTTTGTTTCTGTTTTACCCTTATCCACTCAGTCTCTTTCGTTAATTCTTCCTCATCTGTAGAGTATACTATTTTTTTATTGTTTTCTGACTTTGATAAGTGTTGAACTTATGAAACTTGTAGAGCTTGTGGTTTCCGTATCTTTAAATTAGTAATTTCATTTTTAAGATCCTGTATTTGTTTTTCCATATTGCTTATCAACTGCTTTAGTTGTGTTGTTTCATCGACAGCCTTCTGCCATATGTTATACAGTGCATGTTAGTTTTGGAGTTCTCTAATTGATGGTGATCTGTTAATTTTTCCGCTCTTCTTAAATGGGTCCGCTATATTGTTTTTTTGAATTTTGGGCCACTGGCGACTCCTCTGACCTTCTTATAAGATCAGCAAAGCCCTCGTCGGCAGCCGTGGCTTCTGCCGATACTTTGGTAAATATCCCTACCGGATTTATTTCTTTATTATCGTTATTCATGTTTTCTATTTTATATATTGGTTGCATTTTACCTACTGCCAGGAGTTTAACTGCCGTCCCTCAAGGATCAGACGCAGACCAGAGAGCCGCTCGTTCCGAGTCAGTTGCTTCGGGATTTTTGTTTGAACTTTTAGTCACCTTTTACGACAAGCAGTTCATACTGCGGAAGTATTCATGTTCATGCTGCGGAAAAGTAATTTGCTGGATTAAGACTATTTGAAAGAAGAACTGTCACCATTTCAGCAATTTATTTGTATACTAAAACACTTTTAAATGTAAAAGATCTACCATCAATTTTTGGTTAAGGAAAATTTTCAACATTTTAAGCTTAAAAGTTTTCAAACATTAAAAGAACTGTTTCTTATACCAGCAATTTACTTTTATATTAACACAGTAACAAATTCCCAAGATCTACCTTCAATTTTTTATTTGCTACATTTTAGGGAGCTAGTACTACTCTAATAAAAGTAGATATTGAAAAAAATATAATTTTTTATTTTATTTTATTTATAATTAAAATTATCAGAATTGTAATATGATATAATTTTATTTATCAAGTTCCATGTTTTAAAATTTTTAATTATTGATAATGAATGAAATTCTATAAACATAAATAAATACAAAATACTACCAATTAAAATATATTATAAGTCAGCATTTTTTTATTTTTTTATTTTGTACTACTTTAATAACCATTTGGGATAAAATTGGGTTTTGTTAAGTAATCATTCCTTATATGAACTTATAATATGACCATTTGGGTTAAAATTTGTTAATATTGATTTTTGTTAAATAAATATTTCTTTTGATTTATAATTCTTTAATTTTTATTTTCTAAACTTCAGAATGAGGTAATGCATTTTTAAACTAATTAACTAAATAAATAATTAAATTGAGGTTTTGAGAATAGGGAAGTAAAGATAAGGAAAATATGGTAAAATTGAATATTATAAATAAATGTAACTCTGTAAGAAAATTGTAATTCTTAAATCAGAAGTCTTTCTGACAAATCTTTTTATTTTTAAAATTTTTATTAAAAAAGGAAACAGATTACTTGTGAAACCTTAACTGGCGCCCTAGCAGGGACCCGAGGATCAAAAGATCCAAGGGAGCAGGGGCCGCAATTCGTTTAGTAGCGTGAATAACACTCGGTTAGTGAAAAATCAAAAAATTTTTTTAAAATTATCTAAAAATAATACTAAATTATTTTGATTTTTACTGTGATCAAGTCCTTTTTCTACGATACCTAGATTGAAGCTGCTCTAGGCACAGTATAAGTAAATTAAATTTTATTATAAAAAAATAAACTGAAAGGTGTAAAAGTGTACTGTAAAGGTGAAAAAGAAAAATAGGACAACAGACAAAATCAGGCAACCAGAGTAAAGATTGTTCATATACTAAAGAAGCAGCGGTCAACAATGGATGAAGTAATATTTTTTATGTAAGTCGTAAAAATTATCAATATAAATAAATTACTAAGTTAAAATAAATTTTATTTTTATAGTAATAATAATTAATTAAACTAAAATTAAATATAAATTTTTTTTTTTTAAAACCAATATTAATATAAAATAACAATTAAATTAAATTAGGAAAAAAATTGAATTATAATTTTTAAAAAAAAATTCTCATTAATAGAATTTAGGACAACAATAAAAATATAAAATTTGTTATGTCAAATATTATAGAGTCTGAAAATTCGGACACAGAAGACTTTTCACTCCATTTCGAAGAGTTAATTGGGCGGCTTAATAAAGATAAAAAATTGAATATTAAGAATTTTAAAATTAAAAAAATAAAAATTTAAATTAAAAAAATTGTAAAAGAAAATATTGTAATTTAAAAAAAAATTGTAATTATTAAAAAAGAAAAAAAAAAGAAAAAGGAACTAATTCAAAAAACTAAACTAAAGAAACTTTAAAGATAAAATTTTTTTTTTCTTTGTAAAATTGGAAAAATTAATTGAAACCAATAAAAAAAATTAAGTTCCTTCCTCATCAATTTAAAAATTTTAAACCCTTGTAAGTTTTTACTTGGTGTTTGTTCCGTCAATAAGTATCTCAATAAGTCAATAAGTCAATTAAAAATCTAAAATCCTCGTAAATTTTTTAAATTTACTTGGTGTTCCGTCAACAGGTACCTCCAAAAAGAGAGGAAAAGGAAATATAAAAAAAAAAAATAATTCTTGCCAATTTAAAAAAAAAAAAAAAAATATTTCAAAATAATAAATAAATTTAAATAAAAAAATATATAAAACTTTTAGATAGAAATAAAAAAATAAAAAATAAAGAGTATTTACCAAAAGAAAAGAAAAAGAATAAAAGAATATTTAAAAGAAGAAAATAAAAGCAATAAAAGATTTAAAAGAAGAAAATAAAACAAATAAAAGAATATTTAAAAGATAAAAAAGAAAAGAAAAAAAAATCAAAATTTAGAAAAGAGTAGTGTTGCAGCAAATTTAGATCTTAACTATCCTTCATCTAATAATTATTAATATATACTAAAAAAAAATATACTAAAACAAATATATAAACAAAAAAAAAACTAACATCTAACACATAATAATTAATAATAATTTTTTTTTAAATAAAGAACAAGTAAAGAAACAGTCAGTCCGTGCAACCGACTTAGAAATACCCTACACCTATTTGGTTCAAATTTAAGGACATATCCATAAGTCGTTTTAACACCATAAGAGCTGTTATTAATTTGATCGTAAGACATAGCTAACCAAATTAACTTTACAATACTAAAAACATTTTCTAATTACACTATCTATTAAAAAATATTACAAATTCTTACTAATTTATCTATTTAAAAATACTAAAACAAAAAAACTTGAAACAAATGAAAATATATTTATTCCAATTCAATTACTAAATGAAAAAATTTAAATTATTACATTTTGTGATAAAAAGCTAATATATTTAATAATTAAAATTTTTCAAAATTGCAATTATTTTAAATGGCTTGTTTATATACCTAATAGAAAAGCTTATAAACGCAAAATATGCAATAAATGTATTTCTAAAATACATATACAAATTTAGACCTTTTCATATAATTCATTTAAATATAAAAATAAATTTTACATAAATGCAGCAAGTACCTTTGAACATAGCTGAACCACTACAATTAAGTCAAAATTTCGGGGACACATAGGAAATTAGAAATATATTCTTTGGCTTCGAAATTGAGCTCGACCAGGACCAATTCCCATGGTACTTTCATTACTAGTAACCTAGAGTTTAAATTTCATCAAAATAGCGGAATTATTTTTTGAGTTATGGTGTTTTAAGATATATGTTTGTTAACCCTTGAACTTTGCAAGGGTTTCAGAACCCGGAACCATGGTACGAAGTCGCCCATACGCAGTCCCCGTCATACTTACAATACTAGGTAACTCTTGTACACAATTGGAACGTGTTATCTTAATTTTAAGTTACTAGTTTTATTAATTTCGATGATAAGCTTTTACACATTGGTGGGTCTAAGAGAAGTTCTGAACCACCACTCCAATTGATCCAAAATTAAAGGGACACGCAGGAAATAGTAAAGAATATCCATGTGTTAAATTTGAAGCTTCTACTTTTGTTTCAAGTTATTATCTTTATTAATTGCAAAAATATGCTTTAAGGTCCTCGGAACTGAGTGGCTGGTCCCCACCCACTACTCCAATTGGGCTCAAATTTCAAGGAGACTAAGTAAATCGAAATCGACACTCTGATACCAAATTTGGAGGTTCTATCTTCATTGGTTACGGAATTATGCTAGTTTGGCCTAAATTCAATCAAAAAGTTCTAAGTTCCGAACCCATTATCCAAACCTCACCGTGCGCAATTGCCGCCGTAGTTTCATTACCAATAACCTACAACACAAATTTCATGAAGATAGCGTCATTAGTTGTTGAGTTATCGTGATTTTTTACATATGTTCGTTAGCCCTGAAACAGATTAAAAGGTCCAGAATCCGAACCTTTGGGCTGATTTCGGTTTTATACAGTCCGCGCTTTACTTTAAGTACTAAAATTTGAACGTTCTATCTTAATTTTAAGTTACTATTTTTAGTAATTTCGAGTATAAGCTTTTAAAACTTTGCAGGTCTAAAAGGGTACTGAACCACCACTCCAATTGATCCCAAATTAGGGGGACATGCAAGAGATAGTGAAGAACACAAAATATGAAGCTTCTACATTTTTTCAAGTTGCTATCTTTATTAATTTTAAAGATATGCTTTAAGGTTTTCGGAAATGTGTGGCTGGTCCCCGACCCCCAACTCCAATGGGGCCCAAATTTCAAAGACACTTAGGAAATAGGAAGGGACACCCTGATACCAAATTTGGAGGTTCTATCTTTATTAGTTTCGGAATTATGCTTGTTTGGCCTAAATTCGATCAAAAAGTTCTAGGTTCCGAACGCATGATCCAATCCCGAACTTACGCAATCCTCGAAGTAGTTTCATTACTAGTAACCTACAGCAGAAATTTTATGAAGATAGCGTCATTAGTTGTTGAGTTATCGTGATTTTTTATATATGTTCGTTAGCCCTTCGATCGATTAAAAGGTCCAGAATCCGAACCCATGGGCCGGTTTCGCCCATATGCAATCCCCGCCGTACTTTCAGTCCTAGTAACCTACAGTTAAAATTTCATCAAGATAGCTCCATTATTTTTTGAGTTATCGTGCCTACGGACGGACGGACGGACGGACGGACAGACGGACGGACGGACATGGCTATATCGACTAAGGCGGTCACGCTGATCACAAATATATATACTTTTCCATATCTAGCTCGCTTCCTTTAGGTGGTTACAAACACCATACCAAAGTTAATATACCCTTTTACCTATTCTATAGGTGTAGGGTATAAAAAGATAAAATTTTTATAAGAGCTTTTTTAAATAAAAACATTTTTTCTTTTTGGTCGTGGGAAAAATATAAGAAATCTGATTATATTTGAGATTTTTATAAATCAAATTAATTTATAATATAGAAAAAGAAACTTATTTAATAAATTGTATTTTTGTATTAAAATCAATAAATTTTTTTTATAAAACCTATTATTTAAGAAAAAAATTTTTTTTTACTATATTTTTTAATAAAATAAATAATATTATTGAAAAATTAAAAAATTTGTTAAACTAAATTTAAACAATTTTTTTTTATTAGATATTGAAGAATATATTAATTTTTTAATTATTAATTTAAACTATATTTTTGAAAACTATAATTTTTGAGTTACATTGTTTTTGAAAAAAAACAATTTAAATAAATTTAATTGAAAAATATTTTGACTCTGAAGAAAGAGCAAGGTAAATTTTTTCCTATTAAATTTTTTGTTATATTTGATATATTTTCTTTTAAATTTTTGGCTTAGAGAAATATTATTTTTTTTTTTATTCTTAAAATTTTTTTTTTCGCTTCTTTTTTTTTTATAAAAATGTTTGACCCCCCACCACCCCGTAATTCTGATCCAAATGCTGCTTTAACATCCAAACCAGAACCTAGACAAACTATTCTTTTCAACCCAGGTTTTTAAAAGAAGCTATAAGGGAAGTGGTTCAAGAAAATATGAAACAAAATAGTTTTTTTGATCCGGAAATATTAAAAGGACACACCATATTCAACGCCAGAAGAAGCGTTAAATTTTTCAAATATAAAAATTATTAGTAACGGTACTTGCTTATTTTACGTTATTGAAATACCAATGACTAGATTTGAAATTTTTGAACAAATATTATTAAAACCTGTAAAATGAAAAAATATTGTATTAACCTAATTGAAGAAGCTAGGCAAAAAAATAAATGTATTAATTTCAGTCTTACTACCATTATAATAGTAGTATAGTTAGCACTTTTATTAATTACCAAGCGCAGAAGCTAGTTTATTATCAACAATAAGGAAGACAAACATCCGAAAATGCAAATACAAATACAGTTAAAAATATCGATCAAAATCTGACTTCAGTCATATTCGAATTAAAAACTATTGAAACGTCGAATGAGGACATTCGAATTTAATAGGGGAGGAGTCAACGACACTTCTAATTTATTCAACAAAATTTCAAAGTAATACAATGTTGCCCAACAATACAATGTTTCTATGTAATGCTGTACATTGAGTAATAAATAACTCATAATAAATATTAAAAAAACTCATAAAAAATTACTCTTTTTTTTATAATTAAAATTATCAATTGTCATATTAGAATTGTAATATGATATAATTTTATTTATCAAGTTCAATGTTTTAAAATTTTTGACTTCTTTGAATTAGGGAAATGTTTAAAAAAAATTTTGCCGTGTTCTTTTAACCGATTGCGAAACAGAAACTTTAAACAACAGTTTGCAAAACAGTTTGAACGATTATCTCTAATTTTTCTCTTCGTAGTGATTTTTGCCAAATTGGTTATCCTTGACGATAGAGTTGAAGATGGTGGGTTTCCGGCGAATAATGTTAACTGAATTAAAAAATTTTTTTTATTATTATTTAATAATTATGAAAAGTTTCAAGTGAAATTTGATAAATTTGTAGAAAAACTACAAGAATAGTTCTAAAAAAAGCGTTTTAAAAAAATTTCTTTATGTACATTTTAAAATTAACATTTGTTATCGGACTTCCAGAGACCTTGTGAAGACCTCTGCAAACCGTTTTAGGACCTAAGAAAACCTTTTCTGGTGACTGAAATTTTTTAAATATTTTAAAGAAAATAAAAAATCAAATTAAATATTTTTAATAAACTAGTATTTATTTAATTAATTTTTCCAGTGAATATAAGTTATAAACTTCTAGTAAAATTATTTAAAACGAGGAAGATTATAGTTGCCCTTGTCAACTTTTAGATACCCGTGCTTACCCACTAACCGTTATTTATTTTCCACATGCTATTATAAATATTACAAAAAAAATATAGGAAAGTAAAATAGTTAAAAAAAAATTTAGCTTATTATCACATAATTTTTGCTTAAAAAAAATTAAATAAAAAAAAAAAAATATTAAATTTTTAATTCATTATACCATAATTTTTGCTTAAAAACAAAAAAAAAAAACCATAAAAAAAAATAACCATAAAAAAAAAATAGCCCACCCCAAAAGTTGGCCCGAGCGATGTCCAACTTTGCCAACTAACTTGCCCTATTACTTTACCTGCCCAGTTTTAATTTTAACCTCGTAGCTTCATTAGATTCACAGTTATCGAATTGACAACTTTGTATGGCAGCTGCCCGAAAATGGGGTCGCAACATTTTGAAACTCCATATTAGTGCTCGATTCATTATATAACTAACAGTGTGTAATTTTCATCCTCGTAGTATACTCAGTTTCCAAGAAATTCATATTGGTGCAAAGAAGTTGTATGGCAGCCCCCCGCAAATGAAGCCGTAAAATTTTGAAACTTCATATAAGTGCTTGATTCATTATAAAACTAACCGTGTGTAATTTTCGTCTTTCTAGTATAATTACTTTTGAAGAAATTTATATTGGTTTAAATAAGTTGTGTGACAGCTCCCCGAAACCTTGGTCTGGTCTTAACCAAAAAGAATAGGGAACCTTAAAAATGTCCAAAAAATGTTTTGTGTGAATTTCAAAACTCTAGCTCTAATTTTTCAATTCTATCTCTTTTAATTAATTTTTAATTCACGAATATATTAAACCTAAGCAAAGTAAGCATCATATAATCATATTGATAAAATGATTCATTCAAAATATTACACATATACATATTATATGAATATACATATATAAATTATTTATGAAGCCATTTACTTAAAAAAAATCTTTGTCTTCTTTTTTGCTTATCTTAAATAAACTACGCATCATTTAAATCATATGAAATTCTAACTCGAAATCGTACAAAAAAAAATACAAAAAATAAAATAAACAAAAAAACAAAAAAACAAAAACAAACAAAATTCATATAATTTCATGTTACAAGGTGCATAGCTATATTTCAAATTTTTGTATGAAAATATTGGAGTTAAAAAAGTTAGCTGTTCGAGAGCTACCCGAAGTTTTGGTCCGATCTTAACCAAAAAAAATAGGGAACCTAGAAATTGATTGAAAAATATTTTGTGAAAATTTCAAAACTGTAGCTCTTTTAGTTTTTGAGTTATCGTGCTGACACACAGACGGACGGACGGACGGACGGACGGACGGACAGACACACATAGCTAGATCGACTAATTTTTCGATTCTGAGCCGATACGTACCCTTGACACTATATCTAGCTCGTCTAGATCGATGCGTTACAAACGGAGGAGCAAATCTAATATACCCGATGTCATATATATATGCACGGGTATAAAAATTATCTTATCGGTTGGAATAGATTAACCCATTTCGGCCTGGCGGGTTTCCAAAAATTTTGTGTTTCCGATTTGTGTCCAATTTTACAGGGTTGTTTCGCAGTCGAAAAGAGAGTCTGGCACAAATTTTTGTTGAGTTCGTTTAACCTGTTGGCACGAATGCGCAATGAAGCTTTTTCTATGTTTTTGATGTCGAATCAAAACGATTTGACCGATTGACTTGAAATTTTGCACAAATGTTCCACTTAGCAACCGGAATTTGTTTTGGCTGGAATGAATTCACACATTTAGTCCTGGCGGGACCCAAAACAAAATTCTGTTTCCGATTTGTGTCCAATTTTACAGGTTGATTTTGCAGTCCAAGAGAGAGGCTGCAAAAAGTTTTAGTTAAGTTCGATTAACCTGTTTTCCACGACGACGCCATGAAGTTTTCTGTAAATTTTATTTGCTTAAACGATTAAAAGAATTTTATTGTAAATTTTGTATCAGCATTTTAATTATAAAAACCCACAGGATTAATTTGGTTTTGACCTGTTTACGCATTTTGCAAAAAGATTCAATGAAATTTTCAAATTTTTGGTATTAACACAAGTAAACCTTTATTCAAAAAGCTCACTTAATTAATAAGACAAATTTTTTTGCCCTCAAATAGTTTAAGATAGTGCAAAAGCTAGATGAGATAATATTAATAATCATGAAAATAAAGCTAATAAAGAATCCGAATAATAATATCTTTAAATTTAAATAACGTAGCATTTTCCTTCTCTACATTTTTTCGGAAGTCTTTGTTATACCCTACACCTATAGAATCGGTAAAAGGGTATATTAACTTTGGTATGGTGTTTGCAACCACCTAAAGGAAGCGAGCTAGATATGGAAAAGTATATATATTTGTGATCAGCGTGACCGCCTGAGTCGATATAGCATTGTCCGTCCGTCCGTAGGCACGATAACTCAAAAAATAATGGAGCTATCTTGATGAAATTTTAACTGTAGGTTACTAGGACTGAAAATACGGCGGGGATTTTATATGGGCGAAATCGGCCCATGGGTTCGGATTCTGGACCTTTTAATCGATCGAAGGGCTAACGAACATATATAAAAAATCACGATAACTCAACAACTAATGACGCTTTCTTCATCAAATTTGTGCTGTATGTTACTAGTAATAAAACTACTTCGCGGATTACGTAAGGTCGGGATTGGACCATGCGTTCGGAACCTAGAACTTTTTGATCGAATTTAGGCCAAACGAGCATAATTCCGAAACAAATGAAGATAGAACCTCCAAATTTGATATCAGGGTGGCCCCTCCTATCTTCTAAGTGTCTTGGGAATTTGGGTTCCATTGGAGTACTGGGTCGGGGACCAGCCACACATTTCGGAAGACGTTAAAGCATATCTTTAAAATTAATAAAGATAACAACTTGAAAAAATGTAGAAGCTTCCAATTTGCCACATGGATGTTCTTTACTATCTCTTGCGTGTTCTCTTAATTTGGGATCAATTGGAGTGGTGGTTCATTGCCCCTCTCAGACCTCCCAAGTTTTAAAAGCTTATAATCGAAATTACTAAAAATAGTTACTTAAAATTAAGATAGACCGTTTAAATTGTGTACAAGGGTTAACTAGTACTATAAGTAAAGCGCGGGCTGTATAAGGGCGAAATCAGCTCATGGGTTTGGATTCTGGACCTTTTAGTCGGTGTCAGGGATAACGAAAATATATTAAAAATCCCGATAACTCAACAACTAATGAGGCTATCTTCATGAAATTTGTGCTGTAGGTAATGAAACTACGGCGGGGACTACGTATGGTGAGGATTGGACAATGGGTTCGGAACTGAAAACTTTTTGATCGAATTTAGGCCAAACTAGCGTAATTCCGAAACCAATGAAGATATAACCTCCAAATTTGGTATCAGGGTGTCCCTTCCTATTGCGTAAGTGTCTTTGAAATTTGAGCCCCATTGGACTAGTGGGTCGGGGACCAGGCACTCAGTTCCGAGGACCTTAAAGCTTATTTTCGAAATTAATAAAAATAGTAACTTGAAACATATGTAGAAGCTTCAAATTTGGCCCAGGGTGTTCTTTACTATTTCTTTCGTGCCCCCCTAATTTGGGATCATTTGGAGTGGTGGTTCAGGACCTCTCTTAGACCTCCAAATGTGTAAAAGCTTATCATCGAAATTAATAAAACTAGTAACTTAAAATTAAGATAGAACGTTCCAATTGTATACAAGGGTTAACTAGTATTGAAAGTATGACGGGACTGCAAATGGGCGAAATCGTACCATGGTTTGGGGTTCTGGAACCCTTGACAAGTTCAAGGACTAATAAACATATATCTTAAAAACACCATAACTCAAAAAATAATGCCGGTATTTTGATGAAATTTAAACTCTAGGTTACTAGTAACGAAAGTACCATGGGAATTGGTTCTGGTTGAGTTTAATTTCAAAGCCAAAGAATATATTTCCTATGTCCTATGTGTCTCCGAAATCTAGACTTAATTGTAGTGGTTCAGCTATATTCAAAGGTACTTGCTGCATTTATGTAAAATTTATTTGAATATTTAAATGAATTATATGAAAAGGTCTAAATTTGTAATTGTATTTTAGAAATACATTTATTGCATATTTTGCGTTTGTAAGCTTTTCTATTAGGTATATAAACTAACCATTTAAAATAATTGCAATTTTTAAAAATTTGGATTATTAAATATATTATGCTTGCATTAGCTTTTTATCACAAAATTTAATAATTAAATTTTTTGAATTTTTAGTGATTGTAGCAATTTTAGTAATTGAATTTAAGTAAATATATTTTCATTTATTTCAAGTTTTTATGTTTTTTAATATTTTTAAATAGATAAATTAGTAAGAATTTGTAAATAAATTAGAAAAGTAATTAGAAAATGTTTTTAGTATTATAAAGTTAATTTAGTTAGCTATGTCTTACGATCAAATTAATAACAGCTTTTATGGTGTTAAAATAACTTATGGATATGTCCTTAAATTTGAACCAAATAGGTGTAGGGTATTTCTAAGTCGGTTGCACCGACTGACTGTTTCTTAACTTGTTTTTTATCTACTTTGCAGTTGTTTTTTTTTTTAAAAAAAGATTTCAGTGTAAAATTGCTGTTTCTTCAAATAAAATCTAAAAATCAAAAAATTCAATTTCGTATATATTATGCTTAAATACATAGTATTTTAAAACAGTTTTTCCAAGAAAAAAGCCTACATTTCTCTCATAAAATCATAAACAAACGAGGAAGAGCGTAGTAGAACTTTCAGGTATGTGCTAAACAAAATATAAGTTAAAAAGCAGATTTTTAAACCTTTTCTAAACCATCGACTATATTTTATTCAAACGCTGGCAATTCAAGTATACTGCTATTTACTTAGTATAATGACATAGTGGCAAATTTAGTAAAATCTTTTGACCTTTCAATGGAGTTTTAATTTAAGTTGATGTTATTGAAAAAAGTTAACTCATAAATGGTGTACATGTTAATTTTAAATTGTAATAATTTTTTAAAAAGGAGTTTTTTAGGGATTATTCTAGCAATTTTTCAACAAATTTATCAAATTTCACTTGAAACTTTTCATATTTATTAAATAATAACAATAAAAATTCAAGCAGCGCCAAATTGCCAAGAAGCAGAAGAAAAACCTATAGAAAAATTAGAGATAATCGTTGAAACTGTTTTGCAAACTGTTTTTAAAGTTTGGTTTCAATCGGTTAATTATCTAACTAAGTCAACACGCGCTCCAAACGGCCATATGTCAACACGCGCTCCAAATATCATATTTATTAGCAACTAGGAGATTTACCCGGCGTTGCCCGGTAGCGTGCAAATTGCAAAAAAGCAAGTTTCGGCCATTTTTTCGAAAAATATTTGTGGAGTTCCGTTAACCCGTTGCGGCCCAACAGCTTTTTATAGGTTTTTTCGTTACTTTGCTGTAAATTAAAAATGGTTTAACCGATTGACTTCAAATTTTGTATATGTGTTCCTCTTTGAGAATGGAGTTCACTCTATTAATAGACTTGGAATTTGTTACCTCTTGCCGCCCGATAATTTTTTCAAAAAATATTTGGGAAGGATATTACGCTCAATTTTGCGAAATATTGCTTGCTCAAAGTTTCAGAAACAGGTTTGTTGAGTTCCGTTAACTCATTGCGGCAGAGCAGCTTTTTACAGATTTTTTCATTACTTTACTCTTAACCAGAAACGGTTTGACTAAATGAGTGTAAATTTTGTATGCTTACATGTATATACTTATCATTCCTACGATTATTCAAAAAACAATTTTTTGTAAGTAAATTACGTCCAATATTTGAAAGTAGGTAAAACTTCTTTGAATTAGGGGAATGTTTAAAAAAATGTTTTGTTGAGGTCTTTTAACCGTTTGCGAAACAAAAACTTTAACTTTTAATTGTAGTGGTGGGACTTGTGTCTCCTAAGAAATCCCAAAACTAAAAAGCTTATCTTCGAAATTCCTGAAGATAGAAACTCTAAATTTGATACAAGAGGGTTCTTTCCTATTTACGTTTTTATTTAACACTTTTATATTTTTAAAAGGCTAAGAATTTTACCATAAAACATATTTTGTATAATATTTTATAAATTAAAAACAAAATTTTTTTTAATTAACGATTAAACTCCTTTTTTTAATTTTTATTATATCATATATTTTATTGAATTATTACCATAAGTTATATATAATTAAGATATTGTGTATACTTAAGCTATTTTCATAGGTACTTAATGCATTTTTGTATAATTTCTATTATATTTAAATGAATTATATGAAAAGTTTTAAATTTGTAATTGTATTTTAGAAATCCATTTATTGCATATTTTACGTTAACAAGCTTTTCTAATAGGTACATAAACTAACCATTTAAAATAATTTAATTTTTGAAAAATTTGAATTATTAATTATATTGCTTTGATTAGCTTTTTATCAGAAAATTTAATAATTCAAATTTTTTCGCTTTTGTAATTGAATTGAAATAAATATATTTTCATTTATTTCAAGTTTTTTTTTGTTTTTTAATACTTTTAAATAGATGAATTAGTAAGAATTTGTAATATTTTTGAATAGATAAAATAATTAGAAAATGTAATTTGGTTAGCTATGTCTTCCGATCAAACTAATAACACCTTCATGATTTTAAAATGCCTTGTGGATATCTAATTAAAATTGAACCAAATAGGTGTGGGGTATTTCAAAGTCGGTTGCACCGACTGACTGTTTTAATATCTTCTAGATCACAAGATGGGTGAAGATTCCTTGCCATAACTTTAATTTCTCTAGTCAGTTTATTTTCATATGTAGGACCAAGTCATATGTTTATTTTCATTCCAACTTGGCTTTATTTATAAATTTTGTCAAAACTCTATATCCATTTGCGTTGTCTACATTAATTTTTAACTGGTCATTATTCATCGTGTTGAGTTTAACGCTTATACTTTCTTCTTTCATTATTTTTATAATATGAGAATAGTTTTTTATATTGCTCTAAATCATCAGAGGAGGTTTATATTTTTTAGTGACCTTATCATTTCATTTTAATTATTTCTCTTGGGTTTTAAATAGCAGTTCCAAAAATGTGTTAACATCTGGGAACTTATCCGATTTTCGTTTCTTCGGATTACTTTTTCTATTCAGAATCCAATCCGTTTCTCTGATGAGTTCTTATTCATGCGAATATTAGTATCTGTGGATACAGTTGACACATTATTGTTTTAATTTTTTAATTTTAAAATTTTCTGCCTTAAGTTAATTAATCTACATTTATATATATATTTTTTTTCATTGTTAATCATTTATTAATCATGCCGTAATTCTTTACACAAGATTTACAATTCATTAATTCTGGAGTTGACTTCCGTATTACTTTCTTGTAATATCGGACTTTGAATTATATTATTACGCTCGTCGGTTTTCTTTATATTGCCTTCATCAAACATTATTTTTTCTTTATTGCCCTCTTCGGTTACTTATTGTTTTCACGTTTTTTAGGGGGACTTCTTTGAACCTTCGATAAATAAAATATCAATCGATAAATCATAACAAAATATCGATGGGTTAGTGGTTAGGACGTCGGCCTTTCAATTGAAAAGTGTCGGTTCGAATCTTGTTCAGTGCACATTTTTTTTTAAATCCGCTTTTTGTTTTTTACTTCATTTTTTTTTTATTAATTTTTTTAAAACCTATTTTTTTCCACCTATTTGTTTCAAAGTTAATGAGAAGTAAATAAGTCATTTTAAAAGCATTACTTATTTACTTAGTGGATTCTAGAACCCCTGGTGGGGCTTAGGGCGTCAACAAATCCTCTCCACCTTTCACGATCCTTAGCAATTCCTTTTAGCTGTTTTACACACTGCTGCACCTCAAACAAATCAGTCAACTGTCCATTATGTAAGACTCGACACCGCGCATTTTCGTAGGATTCCTTAATAATGGCAATAATTTTCCACAGGATACCCCACCTACTAAGAGCTCTCCATATATATTCACGGTTTACAGGATCAAAAGCTTTCTCGAAGATAATAAACATGAGATGTAGCAGCGACCCAAACTCTGTTGATTGCTCGATATTATTCGTAGCGTGTTGATATGGTCAATACAAAATTGACCACTGTGGAAGCCAGCTTGATGTTTTTTCAATGTTTTTACAATCCTGCTTTTGATCCTTTCAAGTTTAATATTTGCCATTATTTTCGATAAGACAGATAACAGCATAATACCGCGCCAGTTATTGCAATGCTTCAGGTTACCTTTTTTTGCCAGCTCAACAATAACTCCTTCTTTCCACTCAGTCGGGTACTTTTCTTCTTCCCATTTAACGATTATCTCTAACTTTTCTATACGTTTTTCTTCTGCTTCTTGACAATTTGGCGCTGCTTGAATTTTTATTGTTATTATTTAATAAATATGAAAAGTTTCAAGTGAAATTTGATAAATTTGTTGAAAAATTGCTAGAATAATCCCTAAAAAAATCCTTTTAAAAAAATTGCTTTATTACATTTTAAAATTAACATGTACACCATTCTTGTGTTAACTTTTTTCAATAACATCAACTTAAATTAAAACTCCATTGAGAGGTCAAAAGATTTTACTAAATTTGCCATTATGTCATTATACTAAGTAAATAGCAGTTTACTTGAATTGCCAGCGTTTGAATAAAATATAGTCGATATTTTTCAAAAGGTTAAAAAATCTGCCTTTTAACTTATATTTCGTTTAGTACATACCTGATAGCTCTACTACGCTCTTCCTCGTTTGTTTATGATTTTATGAGAGAAATGCAGGCTTTTTTCTTTGTAAAACCGTTTTAAAATACTATGTATTTAAGCATAATATATACGAAATTGAATTTTTTGATTTTTAGATTTTATTTGAAGAAAACTGCAATTTTACACTGAAATCTGTTTTTAAAAAAACAACAGCTGCAAAGTAGATAAAAAACAAAGACTTCCGAAAAAATGTAGAGAAGGAAAATGTTACGGATTCTTTATTAGCTTTATTTTCATGATTATTAATATTATCTCATCTAGCTTTTGCACTATCTTAAACTATTTGAGGGCAAAAAAATTAGTCTTATTAATTAAGTGAGCTTTTTGAATAAAGGTTAACTTGTGTTAATACCAAAAATTTGAAAATTTCATTGAATCTTTTTGCAAAATGCGTAAACAGGTCAAAACCAAATTAATCCTGTGGGTTTTTATAATTAAAATGCTGATACAAAATTTACAATAAAATTCTTTTAATCGTTTAAGCAAATAAAATTTACAGAAAACTTCATGGCGTCGTCGTGGAAAACAGGTTAATCGAACTTAACTAAAACTTTTTGCAGCCTCTCTCTTGGACTGCAAAATCAACCTGTAAAATTGGACACAAATCGGAAACAGAATTTTTTTTGGGTCCCGCCAGGACGGAATGTGTTAATTCATTCCAGCCAAATTTATACAATAAATTCCTGTTGCTAAGTGGAACATTTGTGCAAAATTTCAAGTCAATCGGTTAAACCGTTTTGACTCGACATCCAAAAAAGGAAAAAGTTTAAAACGGCTCTGGAGCCACAACCTGTTGACTTATAAAAATGTGACGAAGCCTATGTCACCCCCGGGCTATCAGAATTATTCCTTTAAAATTGAGAGACAATCGGACCAGTGGTTTTCATGTGAATCCTGGACAAACAAATAAACAAACAAACAAAGAAATTTTCTCCTTTATATAATAGATTGTTAGTTAACGGACCTATTGGAAAAGCTTATAAACGCAAAATATGCAATAAATGTGTTTCTAAAATATAATTAAAAATTAAGAAATTTTCATATAATTCATTTAAATATAACAATAAATTTTACATAAATGCATCAAGTACCTTTGAATATAGCTTAAGAACACAATGTCTTACTTATATATCACCTATTGTAATAATTCAATTAAATATATGATATAATGAAAATTAAAAAACAGGAATTTAATCGTATATTAAAAAAATATTTTGTTGCAAATGTATGTATGTTTTGTGATAAAATTCTTAGCCTTTTAAAAATATAAAAGTGTTAATTAACAACGGAAATAGGAAAGTGTATCAAATTTAAAGTTTCTATCTTCATGAATTCCGAAGATTAGCTTTTTAATTTTGGGATTTCTTAGGAGCCACCTGAACCACCACTGCAATTAAGTCTAAATTTCGGAGACACAAAAGAAATAGGAAATATATCCTTTGACTTCGAAATTATAATCGTTTGACCTCAGATCGATCAAAAGCTTCTAGACTCAAAACTTATTGTCCGAACTCGACCAGAACCAATTCCCATAGTTCTTTCATTACCTAGAGTTTAAATTTCATCATAATAGCGGCATTATTTTTTTAGTTATACTGCTTTTAAGATATATGTTCAGTCCCCGTTATACTTTCAATACTAGTTAACCCTTGTACACAATTGGAAAGTTCTATCTTAATTTTATGTTACTATTTTTATTAATTTCGATGATAAGCTTTTAAACCTTGGGGAGTCTAAGAAGGGTACTGAACCACCACTCTGATTGATCCGAAATTAAGGGAACGCGCAGGAAATAGTAAAGAGCATCCATGTGCCAAATTTGAAACTTCTAAATTTGATTGAAGTTACTATTTTTATTAATTTCGAAAATATGCTTTAAGGTCTTCGGAACTGTGTAGCTGGTCCTCAACCAACTACTCCAATTAGTCCCAAATTTCAAAAGCACTAAGGAAGTAGAAAGAGACAGCCTGATACCAAATTTGGAGGTTCTATCTTCATTGGTTTCGGAATTATGCTCTTTGGCCTATATTCAAACAAAAAGTTGTAAGTTCCGAACCTATTGTCCATTCACCACCGTACGCAATCACTGCCGTGGTTTCATTACCAGTACCCTACAACACAAATTTTATAAAGATAGCGTCATTAGTTGTTGAGTTAACGTGATTTTTTATGTATGTTCGCTAGCCCTTAGACCGATTAAAAGGTCCAGAATCTGAACCCTTGGGCCGATTTCGCCCATATACAATCCGCGCTCTATTTTCAATACGAGTTAACCCTTGTACACAATTGGAACATTCTATCTTAATTTTAAGCTACCATTTTGAGTAATTTCAATTATTAGCTTTTAAACCTTGGGAGGTCTAAGAGGGGTACTGAACCACCACTCCAATTGATCCCAAATTAGGGAGCCACACAAATAGTAAAGAACATCCTTGTGCCAAATTTGAAGCTTCTACATTTGTTTCAAGTTGCTATCTTTATTAATTTTAATGATATGTTTTAAGGTCTTCGGAAATATGTGGCTGGTCCCCGACCCACTACTCCAATGAGGCCCAAATTTCAAGGACACTAAGGAAATAGGAATTGACACCTCATACCAAATTTGGGCCTGTACTTCATTTCTATACTTCAATACTTTCAGTTTAAAAAATGAAATAAATTCAAAAATTGTTTTACCTATAAATATATGTTATATGTATAAAGTCATAAAATTTAATATAAACAATAAAAAAACAGTCAGTCGGTGCAACCAACTTAGAAATACCCTACACCTATTTGGTTCAAATTTAATGGGAAGTCCATAAGTCATTTTAAAACCATAAAAGATGTTATGAGTTTGATCGTAAGACATAGCTAACCAAATTAACTTTATAATACTAAAAACATTTTCAAATTTTTTTTTTAATTTATTTACAAATTCTTACTAATTTATCTATTTAAAAATATTAAAAAACAAAAAAACTTGAAATATATGAAAATATATTTCTTTAAATTCAATTCTAAAGTTAAAAAATTTGAATTATTAAATTTTGTGATAAAAAGCTAATCCAAGCATAATATATTTAATAATTAAAATTTTTCAAAATAAAAAATAGAAAAGCTTATAAACGCAAAATATGCAATAATCGTATTTCTAAAATATAATTACAAATTTAGAACTATTCATATAGTTCATTTAAATATAACAATAAATTTTATATAAATGCAGAAAGTACCTTTGAATGTAGCTTAAGTATTGTACACGATGTCTTAATTATATATCACCTATGGTTTTTAATTTATAAAATATTATACTAAATATGTTTTATGGTTAAATTCTTAGCCTTTTAAAAATACAAAAGTGTTAAATAAAAACGGAAATAGGAAAGAACACTCGTGTATCTAATTTAAAGTTTCTATCTTCATGAATTTCGAAGATAAGCTTTTTAATTTTGGGATTTCTTAGGAGGCACCTGAACCACGACTTCAATTAAGTCTAAATATCGGGGACACATAGGAAATAGGAAATATATTATTTGGCTTTGTAATTATGCTCGTTTGGCCTCAGATCGATCAAAAGCTTCTAGAATCCGAACTCATTGTTCGAACTCGACCAGAACCAATTCCCATGGTACTTTCCTTACTAGTAACCTAGAATTTAAATTTCAGCAAAATAGCGGCATTATTTTTTGAGTTATGGTGTTTTAAGATATATGTTTGTTAGCCCTTGAGCTTTTCAATGGTTCCAGGACCCGAAACCATGGTACGATTTCGCCCATATGCAGTCCCCGTCATACTTTCAATACTAGTTAACCCTTGTGCATAATTGGAAAGTTATATCTTAATTCTAAGTTACTAGTTTTATTAAATTCGATGATAAGCTTTTACACATTGGGGGTCTAAGAGAAGTACCACCACTCCAATTGATCCAAAATTAGATGGACACGCAGGAAATAGTAAAAAACACCCATGTGCCAAATTTGCAGCTTCTACATTTGTTTCAAGTTACTATCTTTATCAATTTCGAAAATATGCTTTAAGGTCCTCGGAACTGAGTGGCTGGTCCCCACCCACTACTCCAATTGGGCTCAAATTTCAAGAAGACTAAGGGAATCGAAAGCAACACCCTGGTACTAAATTTGGAGATTCTATCTTCATTGGTTTCGGAATTATGCTAGTTTGGCCTAAATTCGATCAAAAAGTTCTAAGTTCCGAACCCATTGTGCAATCGCGGCCGTAGTTTCATTACCAATAACCTACAGCACAAAATTTCATGAAGATAGCGTCATTAGTTGTTGAGTTATCGTGATTTTTAATATATGTTCGTTAGCCCTGAAACCGATTAAAAGGTTCAGAATCCGAACCCTTGGTCTGATTTCGCCTTTATACAATCCGCGTTGTACTTATAGTACTAGTTAACCCTTGTACACAATTTGAAAGTTCTATCTTAATTTTAAGTTACTATTTTTAGTAATTTCGATTATAAGCTTTTAAAACTTGGGAGGTCTAAGAGGTGTACTGAACCACCACTCCAATTGATCCAAAATTAGGGGGACACGCAAGAGATAGTAAAGAACACCCTTGTGGCAAATTTGAAGCTTCTACATTCTTTCAAGTTGTATCTTTATTGATTTTAAAGATATGCTTTAAGGTCTTCGGAAATGTGTGGCGGGTCGCGACCCACTACTCCAATGTGGCCCAAATTTCCAAGACACTTAGGAAATAGGAAGGGACACCGTGATACCAAATTTGGAGGTTCTATCTTCATTTGTTCCGGAATTAT
This sequence comes from Dolichopus griseipennis, assembly GCA_963082915.1. Taxonomy (NCBI): domain Eukaryota; kingdom Metazoa; phylum Arthropoda; class Insecta; order Diptera; family Dolichopodidae; genus Dolichopus; species Dolichopus griseipennis. The sequence continues at coordinate 178,384,970 of OY720441.1, read as the reverse complement.
GCTCGTTTGGCCTAAATTCGATCAAAAAGTTCTAGGTTCCGAACCCATGGTCCAATCCCGAACTTACGCAATCCCCAAAGTAGGTTCATTACTAGTAACCTACAGCACAAATTTGATGAAGATAGCGTCATTACTTGTTGAGTTATCGTGATTTTTTATATATGTTCGTTAGCCCTTGGACCGATTAAAAGGTCCAGAATCCGAACCCATGGGCCGATTTCGCCCATATGCAATCCCCTCCGTACTTTCAGTCCTAGTAACCCACAGTTAAAATTTTATCAATATAGCTCCATTATTTTTTGAGTTATCGTGCCTACGGACGGACGGACGGACGGACATGGATATATCGACTCAGGAGGTCACGCTGATCACAAATATATGTACTTTTCCACATCTAGCTCGCTTCCTTTAGGTGGTTACAAACATAATACCAATTTTAATATACCCCTTTACCTATTCTATAGGTGTAGGGTATAAAAAAAACTTTTATCTGGTTTTCAACTCGATTCAGCTACCATTCGCCTTTGGTTTCAAATTAATGGCTTAATTAATAATTTTATAAATTTTATAATAAATAAATAAATATAAACAATATAAACAAATACAAAATGTAAACAAATATTTCAATTATATAATATAACTCATTGATACAGAATACCATATAACTCAAGTACAAAATTATTACAATATAAACAAAAATAGAACTGTATTTATTGAAAATCTAAGACATTTATACATGTTATAAGGCGTAGTTCTATCTCATGTTTAAATTGTATGTGGAATTCATTTGATCAGTTCTAATATATGCATATATCTCCCCTGATTCGACATGCACATATATAGTAAGGCTGTTTAGCCTATCACAGTGAACAGTTAGCACGTAGAGGTGCGGCAAGAAAAAAAAAAAATTTAAATATTATTTAAAATTAAAATAATTAATCAAGGGTACCAAAACATTCAACAGTAAATGCATTACAGCTACAAATCCTGAAAATAAGTTATTAATGCGTGTGCGCAAAATTTTATTGAATTGGATAAAAAGTTTAAAATATGTAATTTTGTAATTGCAATTTACGAATACATTTATTTCAAGTTTATTGGTTTTTATACCTTACAGCTATAGAATAGGTAAAGAGGTATATTATCTTTGGTATGGTGTTTGTAACCACCTAAAGGAAGCGAGCTAGATATGGAAAAGTATATATATTTGTGATCAGCGTGACCTCCTGAGTTGATATAGCGATGTCCGTCCATCCGTCCGTAGGCACGATAACTCAAAAAATAATGAAGTTATCTTGATCAAATTTTAACTGTAGTTTATTGATGAAATTGCAACTGTTATTAGGACTGGAATAATGGCGGGGACTGCAAATGGGCGTAATCGGCCCATTGGTTCGGATTCTGGACCTTTCGTATCGGTCCAAGGGCTAACGAATTTCTGACAACTTATATAAGAAGAAATACTCGTCTAATTGATATTTCGCGTTTGCAAAAAAACAACAAATTAACAATATTCAGATAACGAAAACGCTGATATGTAATACTGCAACAAGTAAACTATTTAAAGGTGTTTTTGCTCTCGATCAAATACCAAAAAAATTTTGCAAACCTGGTATTTTGGTATAAATACCGACACTTCTGCTGAAAAAGGAGCATAGTGGTTAACAAATTTTTGTGCCAGTTCAAAGGTGCGCAGAATATTTTAATTCATTTGGAAATCCATCATATGACAGTGAGTTTATAAAATTTCTACAAAATTAATCGAAACCAATGTTTCCAACCATTACCGTTTACAAAGCGATTGTACATCACTTTGCGGTCAATATTGTTGCGTTCTTCTTCTTCTATAGCTTTACAGTCCTTGATGAACCTGAGCTTCCGCTATAATTCCCTTCCATACATCCCGATCTTGTGCAACTCTCTTCCAATTTCTTATTCCTAAAATCCTTATGTCATCTTCAACAGCGTCTAGCCATCTTTTTTTTGGTCTCCCTCTACCTCTAGTACCCTTCATTTGGTGTACTAGATTTCATTTGGTGTACTCATTTGGTGAGTGTAGAAACACTCTTTTTGTTGTTCTGTTATCCGGCATTCTTATAACATGTCCTATCCATCTTAACCTTTGCGCTTTTATGAATCTTATTATGGTTCTATGTTCAGTTAATTGTTCAAGCTCGAAATTATTTCTTGATCTGTAGGTACCATCTTCGTTTCTAACCGGTCCATATATTTTTCGAAGTATTTTACGCTCAAATATTTCCAGTTGTATACAATCTGCAATTTTAAGCGTCCATGTTTCACATCCATATGTTAGAACCGGTCTGATTAATGTTTTGTATAATTTAAGCTTTGTATTTTTCGACAACAGCCTGGAATTCATAAATTTGGAGTATGTATAGTAACATCTACTTGCTGCTTGTATTTTTTCCCGTATTGCCACAGCGGTGTCTTCACTTTTAATGTATACAACTCCGAGATACTTAAACTGATGAACACCTTCGAACTTATAATCATTAATATTCAAATCTTGCGTTGGCATATGTGATTTGCTTTTTACGAAGTATTAAGTTTTGGGTTCATTTATTATCAGTCCCACTTTTCTAGCATCAGTTTCCAAACGTGTAAATGTTTCTTTTAGCTCTCTTAAATTCTTAGCAATTATTACAATATCATCGGCGAAAGCGCATATTTGTATGGATTTTATAAATATAGTTCCTTAAGGATCTATCTCTTTTACGACATAATGAAGAACTAGGTTAATTAGTTAAATAGTAATTAAAATAAATCAGCAAGATTTTATTTATACCTAGGAATCCAGTAACTAAGGTGGAAGAGACATAGATATTATACAGAGTGGGGAAATTTTTTGCAGCCATTTGCTAATTATAATCTAGACCTCTGGCTGGGCCAAAGGAACCACTAGACGTTATGTTAGGGCTACAAGGTATCGTGCTGGAGCAAACTCTGTATACTGTTATCGGACTTCAAGAGATCTTACTAATACCTCTGCAAACCGTTTCAGGACCTAAGAAAACCTTTTCTGGTAACTGAAATTTTATAAATATTTTAAAGAAAATAAAAAATCAAATTAAATATTTCTACTAAAAATAGTATTTATTTAATAAATTTTTCCATTGAACATAAGTTATAATCTTCTAGTAAGATTATTTAAAAAATTATCATTTCATTATTATATTCCTTTTTTCTCCCTTCCATCTTTAAAGCTGAACTTATAATGAATGTTATTTTAATTAAATTTATTTAATTCTAATCACATTAATTGCTGAAACTGCATTTTTCGTGTGAATTGAACTTTACTTTATTTCCCAATAATAACTGCTGACTATTAATTTTGTGTGGTATGCGTGTTCAAATGCTTATGGGAAAATGCAATTTTTTGATTTGCCTATATACATATATGATATTTGGAGCGCGTGTTGACTTACGGCCGTTAACTTATATATATTATGAACAAAACCTTTTCGAGTATTTAAGTGAAATTTTTTTAAATATATTAAACAAAATAAAATAACAAGATAAATAATTTTACAAATAATTTTTATTTTATTAATTTTTCCGGGGATTCTAAAGTTTAAGTAGTATCCGCGTAGGACCAAATGACTATAAATAAAAGATAGCTGGTGTTGCCAGCTTTCAAAAAATATATAGCTTTAATGGCGCATATTATCCTTTAAGGACGAAAAGGACATTTAAAAGTATCCTTGTTATTTTAGTCTATTTTACAAAAACCGTTATAACTAGCGATCTGTTCAATATATATATATTCAATCAAAGCTATTAATTAAGTTTATCTAATGACGATAGGTGCTGCCGTTTTGGAGATATTGCAATTTCAAGTAGAACTTTAAAACAAAAAAAAAAAAAATTTTGAGCTTCCAAAAAAACCACTATAACTATGAAATTTTCAAAAACACCCTGTATTTTTTATTATACTGTTAGAAAGGTCTTTTGACACCCTTTCCAACGGTATATAATAAGTATGGTATATGTTGACAAACAGCCCCATCAGAGAACATGAATGAAAAACTGACACAACAATTTTATTAAAAAATACATTTTCATACTTTATTTCTCATAAATTTATTTTGCTTTTTTGTTGGGATGGTGTCATAATTCCAAATTTACAAAATTCCAAAGAAAGAAAAAAAAATTCTAAAAAAAATAATTCCAAAAAAAAAAATTCCAAAAAAAAAATTCCAAAAATCAAAATTTAATGACAAACTATTTTTTAAAAACAGTAATTTTTTATATGCATATTTCAACAAATAAAAATTTAACAAGTAAAGAAACAGTCAGTCGGTGCAACCGACTTAGAAATACCCTACACCTATTTGGTTCAAATTTAAGGACATATCCATAAGTCATTTTAACACCCTAAGAGCTGTTATTAATTTGATCGTAAGACACAGCTAACCAAATTAACTTTATAATACTAAAAACATTTTCTAATTACACTATCTATTAAGAAATATAACAAATTATTACTAATTTATCTATTTAAAAATATTAAAAAACAAAAAAACTTGAAATAAATGAAAATATATTTATTCCAATTCAATTACAAAATGAAAAAAATTCTAATTATTAAATTTTGTGATAAAAAGATAATCAAAGCATAATATATTTAATAATCCAAATTTTTAAAAATTTCAATTATTTTAAATGGTTAGTTTATATACCTAATAGAAAAGCTTATAAACGCAAAATATACAATTACAAATTTAGACCAGTACCTTTGAACATAGCTGAACCACTACAATTAAGTCTAGATTTCGGAGACACGTAGGACATAGGAAATATATTCTTTGGCTTCGAAATTAAACTCGACCACAACCAATTCGCATGGTACTTTCATTACTAGTAACCTAGAGTTTAAATTGCATAAAGTACCGGCATTATCTTTTGAGTTATGGTGTTTTTAAGATATATGTTTGTTAGTCCTTGAACTTGTCAAGGATTCCAGAACCCGAAACCATGGTACGATTTCGCCCATATGCAGTCCCGTCATACTTTCAATACTAGTTAACCCTTGTACACAATTGGAACGTTCTATCTTAATTTTAAGTTACTAGTTTTATTAATTTCGATGATAAGCTTTTACATATGGGGGGGTCTAAAAGAGGTACTGAACCACCACTCCGCTTGATCCCAAATTAGGGGGGCACGCTAGAAATAGTAAAGAACACCCTGGGCCAAATTTGAAGCTTCTACATTTGTTTCAAGTTACTATCTTTATTTATTTCGAAAATATGCTTTAAGGTCCTCAGAACTGAGTGGCTGGTCCCCGACCCACTACTCTAATGGGGCCCAAATTTCCAAGACACTTACGAAATAGGAAGGGACACCCTGATACTAAATTTGGAGGTTCTATCTTCATTGGTTTCGGAATTATATTAGTTTGGCCTAAATTCGTTAAATTTCTAAGTTCTGAACCCATTGTCCAATCCTCACCGTACGTAATCACCGCCGCAGTTTCATTACCAATAACCTACAGCACAAATTTCATAAAGATAGCCTCATTAGTTGTTGAGTTATCGTGATTTTTTATATTTGTTCGTTAGCCCTTCGATCGATTAAAAGGTCCAGAACCCGAACCCTTGGGATGATTTCGTCCTTACACAGTCCGCGCTGTACTTATAGTACTAGTTAACCCTTGTGCACAATTTGAACGGTCTATCTTAATTTTAAGTAACTATTTTTAGTAATTTCGATTATAAGCCTTTAAAACTTGGGAGGTCTGAGAGGGGTACTGAACCACCACTCCAATTGATCCCAAATTAGGGGAACACGCAAGAGATAGTAAAGAACACTCTTGTGACAAATTGGAAGCTTATACATTTTTTCAAGTTGTTATCTTTATTAATTTTAAAGATATGCTTTAAGGCCTTCGGAAATGTGTGGCTAGTCCCCGACCCACTACTCTGATGGGACCCGAATCCCCAAGACACTTTGGAAATAGGAAGGGGCGCCCTGATACTAAATTTGGAGGTTCTATCTTCATTGGTTTCGGAAATATGCTCGTTTGGCCTAAATTCGCTCAAAAAGTTGTAGGTTCCGAACCCATGGTCCAATCCCGACCTTACGCTATATCCGAAATAGTTTCATTACTAGTAACCTACAGCACAAATTTGATGAAGATAGCGTCATTAGTTGTTGAGTTATCGTGATTTTTTATATATGTTCGTTAGCCCTTCGACCGATTTCGCCCAAATGCAATCCCCGCCGTACTTTCAGTCCTAGTAACCTACAGTTAAAATTTCATCAAGATAGCTCCATTATTTTTTGAGTTATCGTGCCTACGGACGGACGGACGGACGGACGGACATGGCTATATCGACTAAGGCGGTCACGCTGATCACAAATATATATACTTTTCCATATCTAGCTCGCTTCCCTTAGGTGGTTACAAACACCATACCAAAGTTAATATACCCCTTTACCTATTCTATAGGTGTAGGGTATAAAAATAGAGGGGGCTGCCGCCCCAAACCCCCGCTAAACAAATTATTGAAACCCTGATTTTGAATTCAACTCTAAAATCCCTCCTAATTCAGAATCTCACGTTTACAAATATATAAATATTCTGGAAAAAGCGTATAATCTTGTAATTGTAGCCAACTATAAAATCTCTCCTAATTATTTTTTACATACATATTTAAATAAATAAAAATTTAAAAATAGAGGGGGCTGCCGCCCCCAAACCTCGCTAAACAAATTATTGAAACCCTGATTTTGAATCCAACTCTAAAATCCTTCTTAATTCAGAATCTCACGTATACAAATATATAAATATTCTGGAAAAAGCGTACAATCCTGTAATTGTAGCCAACTATAAAATCTCTCCTAATTATTTTTTACATGCATATTTCAACAAAAGTGATTAAAGACACAGCTGTAGAAATCATTGGAAAGCAACCAAGAAACAATAATAATTGGTATGATTCAGAATGTAAAAGAATCAATGAGGTAAAAAACGAAGCATGGAAGAAACAACTAGGATGCAACACAAGAAATAATCGATTAGACTATGAAAACAAAAGAAGAGAAGCGATAAAGATAATGAAAAGAAAAAAAAAGAAGATCTCAGAAATAAAATCCTAGCGTTAGAAGAGAGTTCCAAGAACCAAGCTAAAAGATTTTATCAAGGAATAAAATATCAAACCACGACATTCCAACCAAGACTAAATGTCTGCAAAAGTAAAGAAGGAGAATTGTTAATGGAAGAAGATAAAATCCTAGAAAGATGGTGCGAGTATTTTCAGGAAACTTTAAACAAGCCGATCACTGAAGTTAACAACATGCTACCACTACAAACAGTAGAAAACACAATAAGCCAACCCACAATAGAAGAAACCCAAGTGGCGATTGGAAAGTTAAAAAATGGGAAAGCGAGCGGAGAAAACTCCATTGTAGCTGAACTAATAAAATATGGAGGTAATGACTTACATTACAAAATTCATGAGCTCATCATTTCCATATGGAACACTGAGAGCATTCCCGAAGCTTGGCTAGGTAGTATAATTTTCCCGGTGCATAAGAAAGGAGATAAGAAAATTTGTAATAATTATAGAGGCATCACCCTACTCAATGTAGCGTACAAAATATTCACAAATGTACTGTATGATAGGATGTATGGAATAGCAGACAAAATTATAGGTGAATATCAATGTGGGTTTAGAAAAAACAAATCTTCAGTAGACGAATGCTTCGCATTAAGTCAAATCTTTGAAAAATCACAAGAATACTCTAGAGATATTCATTGCTTATTCATAGATTTTAAGCAGGCGTTCGACAGGATCAACAGGGAAAAAATATTCGGAGTAATGCAGAGACTGGGTATATCGGAAAAACTAATAAGACTCACCTGCATCACACTGAAAAACACCAAAGCGATGGTACTTGTACAAGGTAAACTTACTAACTCGTTTAATATAGATTCTGGAGTAAAACAAGGAGATGCACTGTCCACATTAATCTTCAATATTATGCTACACTATGCAATAAAAGAAATTGATCCAGGGACTACTATTTTTATTAAGTCATTCCAGATATGCGCATATGCGGATGACATAGCAATACTCGCACGTAATAGAAATGTTTTGAAAGAAGTATGTACTAAGCTCGTTGAAACCACGACAAACATTGGTTTAGAAATAAACGAAGATAAAACGAAATACTTCATCAAAACCGGAACGCCCAGGAATGCAGAAAATCTTCATTTACAGCACTACACTTTTGAAAACGTGACACAATTCAAATATTTAGGTGTTCTTTTTTCAAATACAAACGACTCCTCAATAGCTATTAAAGAACGAATCAGTGCTGCAAATAAAAGCTACTTCGCGCACTCAAAACTTCTAAAATCCAAGCTTCTAACAAGATCTACAAAGCTCAAAATATATGAAACACTAATAAGACCAATCCTTACTTACGGATGTCAAGTATGGAACTTAAAAGTAGCAGACTGTAAAATGCTCTCAATTTTTGAGAGAAAAATATTAAGAAGAATATACGGGCCAGTCAGAATTGATGACAACATTTACAGGGCAAGAGTTAATCATGAACTCGAAGCACTGATACAACACAAAACCGTTATTCGATTCATAAAATCGCAGAGAATAAGATGGCTAGGCCACATTATCCGCATGCCGAATGAAACAGTCCTAAAAAGAATTTTCATGCATCGTGAACAAGGAACCCGAGTGAGAAGAAGACCAAAAAGCAGGTGGCTGGAAATGGTTGAAGCAGACTTAAATACCATGAATGTTAGAAATTATAACACCCTAGCAAGTGATCGCGGAGAATAGGCGAGGAAGCTTTGGCTCACAGAGGGCTACACGCTAAGAAAGAAGAAGAAGATTTCAACAAATAAAAATTTAAAAATAGTGGGGGCTGCTGCCCCCAAATCACCGCTAAACAAATTATTGAAACCCTGATTTTGAATCCAACTCTAAAATCCCTCCTAATTCAGAATCTCACTTATACAAATATATAAATATTCTGGAAAAAGCTTATAATCCTGATTTTGTAACAAACTCTAAAATTCTTGCTCGCTCAAGCTATGGAAATATTTTTTGGATTTTTTTTCTTGGAATTTTTTTTTTTTGAATTTTTTTTTTTGGAATTATTTTTTTGGAATTTTTTTTTTCTTTTTTTGGAATTTTGTAAATTTGGAATTTTTTTTTTGGAATTATGACACCATCCCAACAAAAAGGCAAAATAAATTTATGAGAAATAAAGTATGAAAATGTATTTTTTAATAAAATTGTTGTGTCAGTTTTTCATTCATGTTCTCTGGTGGGGCTGTTTGTCAACATATACCATACTTATTATATACCGTTGGAAAGAGTGGCAAAAGACCTTTCTAACAGTATAATAAAAAATACAGGGTGTTTTTGAAAATTTCATAGTTATAGTGGTTTTTTTGAAAGCTCAAAATTTTTTTTTTTTTGTTTTAAATTTCCACTTGAAATTGCAGTATCTCCAAAACGGCAGCACCTATGGTCATCAAATAAACGTTAAAATATTCTCCAGACCGTCATCTTAATTAATAGCTTTGATTAAATATATATATATTGAACAGATCGCTAGTTATAATGGTTTTTGTAAAATAGACTAAAATAACAAGGATACTTTTAAATGTCCTTTTCGTCCTTAAAGGATAATATGCGCCATTAAAGCTATATATTTTTTGAAAGCTGGCAACACCAGCTATCTTTTATATATAGTCATTTGGTCCAACGCGAATACTAGTTAAACCGTAGAATAGCCCCTAAATTTAATGAAAAAAGAGGTTCTATTTATTTTTTCCAACTGTGACGTATTTGGTACATTTTTCGAAAATCTATCCAATATAAATAAAGTTGTTTTGCCATCATTTATTGGATCTTTGATCTCGATAAAAACCATTCTGCCACCTCTTTTCATATCTAAAAACTTCCACTCATTCAATTCATATAATTTGTCTTATATTAATGAATTTGTGGTAGGTGTCATTTTCACCTTTTTCTAAAGCAATTAAATTTTGTAGAAAAGCCTAATAATATATAAGCAGTGTCGCAAAAAGCTCAAAAATCAAGTTAATTTTACACTCAAAATATTTTTTATATTTATAAACAAATGAGAAAGCCGCGACCGGCAGTTTTCTGACTGAAAAAGCCGATTAATATATATAATATAGCTTATAATATTAGAAATAATATAATTATTTTAAAAATATCTTTTGGTTACTTTTATTGAACCGAGTAAAATAAATAATTGAAAATATACAATATTCCCTTACGTATATAAAGTTTACTCCTTTTCACAAACGCCTACTATGTAGAAAAGTTTTACTATTTATTTATATATAGATTTGTTAATATTAACAAGTACAGAAACAGTCAGTCGGTGCAACCGAGTTAGTCATACCCTACACCTTTTTGGTTCAAATTTAATTAGAAGTCAATAAGATATTTTAAAACCATAAAAGCTTTTATTAGTTTGATCTTAAGACATAGCTCACCAAATTTACTTTACAATACTAAAAACATTTTCTATTGTTCTTATTTTTAATTTTTTTTTTTAATATATATTATATACTTTATTTAGCTTTCTTATTGTCTATTACAAATGCTTTTTATATCCGTGCATACATATATGACATCTATTATATAATATTAAAATATTAAAATTTCTTCTCCGTTTGTAACGCATCGATCTAGACGAGCTAGATATAGTGTCAAGGGTACGTATCGGCTCAGAATCGAAAAATTAGTCGATCTAGCTATGTGTGTCTTTCCGTCCGTCCATGTTTCAGCACGATAACTCAAAAACTAAAATGGCTAGAGTCTTGAAATTCACACAAAGTAATTTTTAGACAATTTCTAGGTTCCCTATTGTTTTTGGTTAAAATCGGACAAAGGCTTCGGGGAGCTGCCATACAACTTTTTTGCACCAATATGAATTTCTTCAAAACTAATTATACTACGAGGATGAAAATTACACACGGTTAGTTATATAATGAATCGAGCACTTATATGAAGTTTTAAAATGTTAGGGCCCAATTTTCGACGGGCTGCCATACAACTTCTTTCCACCAATATGAATTTGTTTAAAACTAATTATACTACGAGGTTGAAATTACACACGGTTAGTTATATAATGAATCGAGCACTTATATGAAGTTTCAAAATGTTAGGGCCCCATTTTCGGGGGGCTGCCATACAACTTATTTGCACCAATATGAATTTCTTCAAAAATTAATTATACTACGAGGATGAAAATTACACACGGTTAGTTATATAATGCATCGAGCACTTATATGGATTTTCAAAATGTTACGGCCCCATTTTTAGGGGCTGCCATACAAAGTTTTCGATTCAATAACTGTGAATCTAATGAAGCTACGAGGCTAAAATTAAAATTGGGCAGATAAAGTGATAGGGCAAGCTACTCGGCAAAGTTGGACATCACTCGGACCACCGGACTTTTAGGGTGGGCAGATTTTTTTTTTTTCTGGTTATTATTTTTTTCTTTTTGTTTTCTTTTTTCGTTTAAGCAAAACTTATGGCATATATATAATTTTTTTTGTGGTTGTTTTTGTTGTTTTTTTTTTTTTTTTTTAAGCTAAAATTATAGAACAATGAATTAAAAATTTTTTTTTTTTTTTGTTTTTATACCCTACACCTATAGAGAATAGGTGAAAGGGTATATTAACTTTGGTATGGTGTTTGTAACCACCAAAAGGAAGCGAGCTAGATATGGAAAAGTATATATATTTGTGATCCTCGTGACCTCCTGAGTCGATATAGCCATGTCCGTCCGTCCGTAGGCACGATAACTCAAAAAATAATGGAGCTATCTTGATGAAATTTTAACTGTCGGTTACTAGGACTGAAAGTACGGCGGGGATTGCATATGGGCGAAATCGGCCTATGGGTTCGGATTCTGGACCTTTTAATCGATCGAAGGGCTAATGAACATATATAAAATAAAATCATGATAACTCAACAACTAATGACGCTAGCTTCATCAAATTTGTGCTGCGGGTTACTAGTAATGAAACTAATTCGAAGACTCCGCAAGGTTGGGATTGGACCATGGGTTCGGAACCTAGAATTTTTTGATCGAATTTAGGCCAAACGATCATAATTCCAAAACCAATGAAGATAGAACCTCCAAATTTGGAATCAGGGTGTCTCTTCCAATTTCCTAAGTGTATTGGAAATTTGAGCCTCATTGGAATAGTGGGTCGGGGACCAGGCAAACATTTCCGAAGACCTTAAAGCATATCTTTAAAATTAAAAAAGATAGCAACTTGAAAAAATATAGAAGCTTCAAATTTGCTACAAGGGTGTTCTTTACTATCTCTTGCGTGTTCCCCTAATTTGGGATCATTTGGAGCGGTGGTTCAGTACCTCTCTCAACCCTCCCAAGTTTTAAAAGCTTATAATCGAAATGTACGGTGAGGATTGGACAATGGATTCGGAACTTAGAACTATTTGATCGAATTTAGGCCAAAGTAGTATAATTCCAAATTTGGTATCAGGGAGACGCTTTCGATTTCCTTAGTCTCCTTGAAATTTGAGGCCAATTGGAGTAGTCGGTGGGGACCAGCCACTCAGTTCCGAGGACCTTAAAGCATATTTTCGAAATTAATAGAGATAGTAACTGGAAACAAATGTAGAAGCTTCAAATTTGGCACATGGGTGTTGTTTACTATTTCCTGCGTGTCCCTCTAATTTTGGATCAATTGGAGTGGTGGTGCAGTACCTCTCTTAGACCCCCCAATGTTTAAAAGCTTATCATCGAAATTAATAAAACTAGTAACTTAAAATTAAGATAGAACATTCCAATTGTGTACACGGGTTAACTAGTATTGAAAGTATGACGGGGACTGCATATGGGCGAAATCGTACCATGGTTTCGGGTTCTGGAACCTTTGAAAAGTTCAAGGGCTAACATACATTATATCAGCTTTATTCCTCATTTTATATGTGATAAATTTAGTTTTGTTAGCATTTATACTTAATTTGTTGCCTTTAACCCAATTAATATATTTCTACAAATCTTCATTTATTATTCTTTCTATTTCATTTATGGTTTTAGCACTGTAAATGAGCAATATGTCATCCAAATATCTTGTAATCGGTTTGTAAATTAGCACATTGGATGTTATGGATATAAAAAAGATACAAAGTAGGCCCTAGTACTGATCCTTGTGGAACACCTATATTTATAGTACACTGATTACTCAATACATCATTAACTCTTGTAGCTATTTTCCTATTTTGTAAATAAGATATAAGAAGATCCAGAGCTGTTCCTCTTATACCGATTTCATAGAGTCTGTTTAACAAGATTTTATGATCAACTGTATCGAATGCTTTTTTTAAATCAACAAATACTGAACATACATAGTTCTCTGCATCTAGTTTGCTTACTATAGAGTTTGTTGATGCTAAAACTGCAGAATCGGTTCCAATATCTTTTTGAAATCCAAATTGATTATCATCAAAAGCTACTACCTTTTGAATAAAATTCTGGATTCTATTATTTATTTTTTTTTTTTTAAATATTTTTCCCAAGCAACTTGCTAAAGTAATAGGCCTGTAATTTGATACATCATTGGTTGCTCCTGATTTAACCCTAGTAGCATTTTCCTTCTTTAAATTGTTCTTTACATCTACAGCATTAAATTCTAGCATTGTTTTGTAAGATCTAGAGAGCTCCGAATCAGATAATAAATCAATGTTAGTATCGTCAACCATTACAATATTTTTATATCTGTTAAAAATTGATTCCATATGTGATATAAATGTATTATTATTTTCACTAGGACTTTTGTAACAAATCGCAAGTTTAATAATTGGACTAGTACCACATAATGATATAATTATAGTATTGAACTGTTCTATGATTTCAAATATTTTATATTGTATATTTTGTTTGACATAAATAGCAGCTCCGTCTCCTCTATTTAAATTATTTGAATTAAATAAATCTGTATACCCAGGAATATTAAAAAATATCTCCTCATCAGAGTATATCCAAGTTTCACCAATTATTGAACATCAGAGTGTATTGAACATCAAGGTTTACTGATCATATAATTTTACCAAGTTCCTTTTGTTTTCTGCAAATCTTCTCTGTATTTATTATCAATATACCTCCTGTAATAAGCTAGGTCTTGAATTGCTTCTTTTCTGGATACTCCTGTATTGTCATGACAAACAACATAAAGTTGAGAAAGTTCTTTGTAGTTTTTGGCAAGAGGGATGAATTAGTATTTTTAAACTAGCCTGAGTGACATTTTCATAGCAAATATCATCCTTGTCATGGAAATATGATAAAAACAGCCTTATATTGTTAGAAATTCTGTGGTCTCTTAGTCTTGAAATTGCATAAACATTATCACCAGTATCAATTGCTTTCCTTGTTAGCCTAACAATAGGAGGGACCAATGGATCGATGTATGTTTTACTATTTCCCTGCACATTTTTTTCAATGTTTGGGCAGAGCGTTTCTCCCTTAGTCCAATTTGAATATTTGTTATTTGGCATTTGGAGTTTGCTTGGAGTAATGCAAGTTTTATTCTTTTCTTTATCTTCATCCTTTGAAACCACGCAATCGGATTTTTTAATCTTATTTGGATTAGCTACATCAATTATAGATTCTTTCGCAGTAGAGATTTTTTTAATGTGTTATCTTTGTGAATGATAAAAAATTTAAAAGATTTCTATGATTTTTGGTTTTAATATTTGATGAATATTTCTTTAACTGATTTTATTACCATTCCTATTGTACTAGTATCACCAATTCTATCGTTATCAGTTTTATTATTATCATTATTAATTATATTATTATTTTTATTATTATTATTATTATTATTATTAATTTTATTATTATTATTATTATTATTATATTTATTTTTATTAATATTATTATTATAGTATTATTATTATTATTATTATTAATGTTATTATTATTTTTATTAGTATTGACATTAATATTATTTTCATTAGTATTAGTATAACAACTATCATTGATTACCAATATCCAATTTTTTGTTTTAGATTGCTTAAATTTCTCTGGTACACTTTACACGTTACACTGAAAGTTTTGTGATCAACGTTTAAACCAAGCTTAAGTGTTTCATTAACTTTAAAGCAATTAATACTTAATTACTTATATAAAATACTTAGCAATTAATAGTTAATTTGTTAACTTCTTCTTTATTACAATCTTTACTTTTGAGATTTTGATGGCATTCGCTACATGTTTCCTTTTTGGTACAATTTACAGCTTTTTGATTAAACCCCTTGCATTTGTAGCATCGTAGAACTCTCAAAGCATCGAAAACTTTACAACGCCCCCATCCTTTTGATACCTTTTCATTTTTAATCACTTTTCGGAAAGATTCTTTATCAATTTATCATATAGCATTATATTTAGCATTTGTCAAATTTTTTGATTGATATATTTTCACCACTTTTATAGAACTGTGCTCTAAATTAGCGTTCTGTGCCTTAAGGTTGTTAATTAAGTCTTCTTCAGTATATTTTTTACAAATAAATATACTTTTCCATATCTAGCTCGCTTCCTTTAGGTGGTTACAAACACCATACCAAAATTAATATACAGTTCCCTATATCATAGGCGTAGGAAATAATAATGATAGTAATAGTACAAAAAAAATTGTATACAATAATAATAATTCTGCTAGTATGATAGATATTAAAGATAAACATAACAAGTTAGGAAACAGTCAATCAGTGCAACCGACTTAGAAATACTCTACACCTATTTGGTTCAAATTTAATGAGATATCCATAAGTCTATTTAAAACCATAAAAGCTGTTATTAGTTAGATCGTAAGACATAGCTAACCAAATTAACTTTATAATACTAAAAACCGTTTCTAATTACAATTCTTACTAATTTATCTATTTAAAAATATTAAAAAACAAAAAAACTTGAAATAAATGAGCATATATTTATTCCAAATCAATTACAAAGTGAAAAAATTTGAGTTATTAAATTTTGTGAAAAAACTAATATATTTAATAATTAAAATTCTTCAAAATTGCAATTATTTTAAATGGCTTGTTTATGTACCTATTAGAAAAGCTTATAAACGCAAAATATGAAATAAATGTATTTCTAAAATACAATTACTAATTTAGACTTTTTCATATAATTCATTTAAATATAAAAATAAGTTTTACATAAATGCAGCAAGTACCTTTGAACATAGCTGAACCACTACAATTAAGTCTAGATTTCGGAGACACATAGGACATAGGAAATATATTCTTTGGCTTCGAAATTAAACTCGACCACAACCAATTCCCATGGTACTTTCATTACTAGTAACCTAGTGTTAAATTTCATCAAAATACCGGCATTATTTTTTGTGTTATGGTGTTTTTAAGATATATGTTTGTTAGTCCTCGAACTTTTCAAGGGTTCCAGAACCAGAAATTATCGTAAGATTTCGCCCATATGCAGTCCCGTCATACTTTCAATACTAGTTAACCCTTGTACACAATTGGAACGCTCTATCTTAATTTTAAGTTACTAGTTTTATTAATTTCGATGATAAGCTTTTCAAAATTGGGGGGTCTAAGAGAAGTTCTGAACCACCACTCCAATTGATCCCAAATTAGGGGGGCACGCAAGAAATAGTAAAGAACACCCTGGACCAAATTTGAAGCTTCTACATTTGTTTCAAGTTACTATCTTTATTAATTTCGAAAATATGCTTTAAGGTCCTCGGAACTGAGTGGCTGGTCCCCGACCCCCTATTCCGATGGAGCCCTAATTTCAAAGGCACTTACGAAATAGGAAGGGACACCCTGATACCAAATTTGGAGGTTCTATCTTCATTGGTTTCGGAATTATGCTCGTTTGGCCTAAATTCGATCAAAAAGTTCTAAGTTCCGAACCCATTGTCCAATCCTCACCGTACGTAATCACCGCCGTAGTTTCACTACCAATAAACTACAGCACAAATTTCATGCAGATAGCCTCATTAGTTGTTGAGTTATCGTGATTTTTTATATATGTTCGTTAGCCCTGACACCGATTTAAAGGTCCGGAATCCGAACCGTTGGGCTGATTTCGCCCTTATATAGTTCGCGTTGTACTTATAGTACTAGTTAACCCTTGTACACAATTTGAAGGGTCTATCCTAATTTTAAGTAACTATTTTTAGTAATTTCGATTATAAGCTTTTAAAACTTGGGAGGTCTGAGAGAGGTACAGAACCACCACTCCAATTGATCCCAAATTAGGGGAACACGCAAGAGATAGTAAAGAACACCCTTGTGCCAAATTGGAAGCTTCTACATTTTTTCAAGTTGTTATCTTTATTAATTTTAAAGATATGCTTTAAGGTCTTCGGAAATGTGTGGCTGGTCCCCGACCCACAGCTGCAATGGGACCCAAATTCACAAGACACTTAGGAAATAGGAAGGGACACCCTGATACCAAATTTGGAGGTATCTTCATTGGTTTCGGAATTATGCTCGCTTGGCCTAAATTCGATCAAAAAGATCTAGGTTCCAAACCCATTGTCCAATCCCGACCTTACGCAATTCCCGAAGTAGTTTCATTGCTAGTAACCTACAGCACAAATTTGACGAAGAAAGCGTTATTAGTTGTTGAGTTGTCGTGATTTTTTATATTTGTTCGTTAGCCCTGAAACCGATTAAAAGGTCCAGAATCCGAACCCATGGGCTGATTTCGCCCATATGCAATCCCCGCCGTACTTTCAGTCCTAGTAACCTACAGTTAAAATTTTATCAAGATAGCTCCATTATTTTTTGAGTTATCGTGCCTACGGACGGACGGACTGACGGACGGACATGGCTATATCGACTCAGGCGGTCACGCTGATCACAAATATATATACTTTTCCACATCTAGCTCGCTTCCTTTAGGTGGTTACAAACACCATACCAAAGTTAATATACCCCTTTACCTATTCTATAGGTGTAGGGTATAAAAAAGGAATTTAATCGTTTATAACAAAAATATTTTATTTTTATATTTATGAATTTCGAAGATAAGCTTTTTAATTTTGGAATTTCTTAGGAGGCACCTGAACCACCACTACAATTAAGTCTAAATTTTGGGGACACATAGGAAATAGGAAATATATTCTTTGGCTTCGAATTTATGTTCGTTTGGCCTCAAATTGATCAAAATCTTCTAAAATCCGAACCCGATGTCCGAACTCGACCAGAACCAATTCCCATGGTACTTCCATTACTAATAACCTAGAGTTTAAATTTCATCAAAATAGCGGCATTATTTTTTCAGTTATGGTGTTTTTAAGATATGTGTTTGTTAGCCCTTGAACTTTTCAAAGGTTCCAGAACCCAAAACCATTGTACGATTTCGCCTATATGCAGTCACCGTCATACTTTCATTACTACTTAACCCTTGTACGCAATTGGAATGTTCTATATTAATTTTAAGTTACAATTTTTATTAATTTCGATGATAAGCTTTTAAACCTTGGGTGGTCTGAGAGAGGTACTGAACCATCACTCCAATTGATCCAAATTTGGGGAACGCGCAGGAAATAGTTAAAGGACACCCATGTGCCAAATTTGAAGCTTCTACATTTGTTTGAAGTTACCATCTTGTATACAGTTTTCGCTAGTACTATAAATACTATTTAAATCTTGTACACAATTGGAACATTCTGTCTTGATTTTAAGTTACTATGTTCAGTAATTTCGATTATAAGCTCTTAAACCTTGGGAGGTCTACGAGGGGTATTGAACCACCACTCCAGTTCATCCCAAATAAGGGGGATACGCAAGAAATAGCAAAGAACGCCCTTGTACCAAATTTGAAGATTCTACATTTTTCAAAGTTGCTACCTTTATTAATTTTAAAGATATGTTTTAAGGTCTTCGGAAATGTGTGGCTGATAACCGACCCACTACTCCAATGCGACCCAAATTTCAAGGACACTAAGGAAATAGGATGGGACGGCCTGATACCAAATTTGGAGGTTCTATTTTCATTGGTTTCGGAATTATGCTCGTTTGACCTAAATTCGATGAAAAAGTTCTAGGTTCCGAATTCATGGTCTAAAGACGATGATGCGCATTCCCCGCCGTAGTTTTAGTAACCTACAGCACAAATTTGATGAAGATAGCGTCATTAGTTGTTGAGTTATATTGATTTTTTAAAAATGTTCGTTAGCCCTTAGATCGATTAAAAGGTCCAGAATCCGAACGCTGGGACCGGTTTCGCTCATATGTAATCCCCGCCGTACATTAAGTCCTAGTAGCCTGCAGTTAAAATTTCATCAAGATGGCTCCATTAGTTTTCGATTTAGCGTGCCTAAGGGCGAACGGATGGACATGACTATATCGACTCAGGAGGTCACACTAATCACAAATATATATACTTTTCCATATCTAGCTCGATTACTTTAAGTGGTTACAAACACCATACCAAAATTAATATACCCTTTTCCTATTTCAGAGGTGTAGGGTATAAAAAGAATTATCTTTCATAATCAAACCTAAGAACAAACAAAAAAGTATACTAATACTAAGGTAATTCCAAAAAATTTTTTAAATTGAAAATATTTTTAAATACAAAAGTAATAAAAACTTTTTTTAAAAACTTTACAAAGGTAATTTTAAAAAAATAAAATTGAAACGGCAATATCGGAAAATCGGGAAAATATCAAAAAGGTATTAGTAGAAACAATGAACGAGAATATGACATAAAAATACGAGTGATTATCAAACCTAAAATGGAAATAGTACTCATGAACAATAAATTGAGTAAGGGGTATATAGTAGAGATATCGTCCTTTGGTAGAATTTACCTAAGGACGTGAGCAGTGATGAAAATCTTTAATAATCTTGATACAAACAAATCAGCCTGTACCGATGGAATCACAACGATGGCTCCTAAAAAAACTTACTCTATCATTTTAAAACCTCTACGCAACCTCTTCTATTTATCTTTTACTTCAGTTATTCATCCTGCCCAATGGAAGATTGCGCACGTTTTTCCAATTCCAAAAAAAGGTTATAAAAGCGATCCCTCAAACTACCGTCCTATAGCAATAACTTCGATCCCTTCCAAAGTATTGGAAAAAATTATAAATCATTGTTATTGCTATTGAAATATCTGGATGCAACTGCACAGGGCGCCAGATAAATAGGGCGCTAAAAAAGTTCCAAAAAAAATTCTTAAAATAACATATTACTGAAATTTAATTACATGTAATTATAAAAAAATATCAAAGAGAAACTATTTTACCTGTTTTACCTTTTAAATATTTTATTAAAAAACAATAATATATAACATATATGATATAACTTTTGCATTTTAAATATTAATTTTCTCTTTAATATATAATTGTAAATGCACATACATATTTACATTTAGAGTAACTACACATTCTTTTCTACAGTCTACACATAACACAACACAACTGCGAATACTTTACACAGCCTCTACAATGCATACTACAATACATATTGAACACAAAAATCATAGGTATGTGAAATACAATACAAATAAAGTACAATATAAGTCAGCCACGAACGTGCAGAAAAAAAACTTGCACAAAGTCAAAATTATTATTATTAGTATTATTATTATTATTATTTTTTTTATTAGCATTGACATTAATATTATTATCATTAGTATTAGTACAACAACTATCATTGATTACCAATATCCAATTTTTTGTTTTAGATTGCTTAAATTTCTCTGGTACACTTTACACGTTACACTGAAAGTTTTGTGATCAACGTTTAAACCAAGCTTAAGTGTTTCATTAACTTTTAAGCAATTAATACTTAATTACTTATATAAAATACTTAGCAATTAATAGTTAATTTGTTAACTTCTTCTTTATTACAATCTTTACTTTTGAGATTTTGATGGCATTCGCTACATGTTTCCTTTTTGGTACAATTTACAGCTTTTTGATTAAACCCCTTGCATTTGTAGCATCGTAGAACTCTCAAAGCATCGAAAACTTTACAACGCCCCTATCCTTTTGATACCTTTTCATTTTTAATCACTTTTCGGAAAGATTCTTTATCAATTTATCATATAGCATTATATTTAGCATTTGTCAAATTTTTTGATTGATATATTTTCACCACTTTTATAGAACTGTGCTCTGAATTAGCGTTCTGTGCCTTAAGGTTGTTAATTAAGTCTTCTTCAGTATATTTTTTACAAATAAATATACTTTTCCATATCTAGCTCGCTTCCTTTAGGTGGTTACAAACACCATACCAAAATTAATATACAGTTTCCTATATCATAGGCGTAGGGAATAATAATGATAGTAATAGTACAAAAAAAAATTGTATACAATAATAATAATTCTGCTAGTATAATAGATATTAAAGATAAACATAACAAGTAAGAAAACAGTCAATCAGTGCAACCGACTTAGAATACTCTACACCTACTTGGTTCAAATTTAATGAGATATGCGTAAGTCTTTTTAAAACCATAAAAGCTGTTATTAGTTAGATCGTAAGACATAGCTAACCAAATCATAATATTTAATCGGCTTATTTTTTCCCATACAAATATAAAAATCCTTTTTCTGGGTAAACTATAAGACCAATTTTAATGAAACAACAACCAAAATAAAGGTTTTTTTTGTTTTCATTTGACAATGATATTTTTGTTAGCCCTTAGATCGATTAAAAGGTCCAGAATCCGAACGCTGGGTCTGATTTCGCTCATATGTAATCCCCGCCGTACATTAAGTCCAAGTAGCCTGCAGTTAAAATTTCATCAAGAAAGCTCCATTAGTTTTCGATTTAGCGTGCCTAAGGGCGGACGGATGGACATGACTATATCGACTCAGGAGGTCACACTGATCACAAATATATATCCTTTTCCATATCTAGCTCGCTTCCTTTAGGTGGTTACAAACACCATACCAAAGTTAATATACCCTTTTCCTATTTCAGAGGTGTAGGGTATAAAAAGAAAAACCTAAGAACAAACGAAAAAGTATACTAATACTAAGGTAATTCCAAAAAATTTTTTAAATTGAAAATATTTTTAAATACAAAAGTAATAAAAACTTTTTTTAAAAACTTTACAAAGGTAATTTCGGGAAAATATCAAAAAGGTATTAGAAGAAACAATGAACGAGACTATGACATAAAAATACGAGTGATTATCAAACCTAAAATGGAAATAGTACTCATGAACAATAAATTGTAGAGATATATCGTCCTTTGGTAGAATTTACCTAAGGAAGCGAGCAGTGATGAAAATCTTTAATAATCTTGATACAAACAAATCAGTCTGTCCCGATGGTATCACAACGATGGCTCCTAAAAAAACTTACTCTACCATTTCTAAACCTCTACGTAGAAGAGGTTGCTTTTATTTATCCTTTACTTCAGTTATTCATCCTTCCCAATTGAAGATTGCGCACGTTTTTCCAATTCCAAAAAAAGGTAATAAAAGCGTTCCCTCAAACTACCGTCCTATAGCAATAACTTCGGTCCCTTCCAAAGTATTGGAAAAAATTCTAAACCATTGTAATTGCTATTGAAATATGTGGATGCAACTGCACAGGGCGCCAGATAAATAAGGCGCTAAAAAAGTTCCAAAAAAAATTCTTAAAATTACATATTACTGAAATTTAATTACATGTAATTATAAAAAAATATCAAAGGGAAACTATTTTACCTGTTCTACTTATTAAATATTTTATTAAAAAACAATAATATAACATATATGATATAACTTTTGCATTTTAAATATTAATTTTCTCTTTAATATATAATTGTAAATGCAAATACATATATACATTTAGAGTAACTACACATTCTTTTCTACAGTCTACACATAACACAACACAACTGCGAATACTTTACACAGCCTCTACAATGCATACTACAATACATATTGAACACAAAAATCATAGGTATGTGAAATACAATACAAATAAAGTACAATATAAGTCAGCCACGAACGTGCAGAAAAAAAACTTGCACAAAGTCAAAAAATATTCCATATAGTTCACTCATTAGAATTTATATGTACTAGTGAAACCCCTGTTCAATTACACAATAAATATATGTGCAATATAATTTTAATTTAAAGGACAAGTTTTTTTTATACACAACATTGTCCGTTATAAAATTTCCATTTTCTACCTATCCTTGACGCGCATTCTCTAGAATTGTTATTTTTAATGAGGTTGCTGTTATAACTCTGAAAAAGGCAGGGTAGAGTTGACTGTGTATAAAGCAGGCTTCTGGTAGATACATATAGGCCAATTCGTGCAAATGTTTGTCCTTAAGACTTATTTATAGGCAATGTTGGATCATTAGCGGTATCTAATGAAATTTTTGGAATAAAATGTATTGTTCCGGAACGGGATCCAGCAATTAGTTGTACCTTTAAACAGTTTGGCGTAAAATCAAGTAACACTAACCGAGTACTATTGCATAAACCTTTTTTGATCGCAAGGTTTCTTAACAGCATAATTATGCATTCTTTTTTTAATTTGAGGCAATAAGGTAATAAACCAGAAGGGTTTATTATATTCAACCAAATATTCATCATTTTTAACAGAATCTATCGCATAATATAAGATTTCTTCTGAAACCAGTTTTTTTAAAACGTTTTCGTTGATTTTTCGTACATATTCATTTGTCATATCGGTGATAAGATCATATGAAATAAAGTTAGATTGTATCAAAATTGAATAATGTGTTTTTATATGAGAAATATTACAACTTTTACCATCACCATTCACCAACATCTAAAAGCCATTGACTGAATTCGCATCGTTTGCGGCTCTCATATTTTGTCGTAAAGATAATACACCGAAGTGTTTCCATAAATGTGATTTTTTTATGGTTGAAAATGTTGTATATGATATATATAAAGTTTTGCTTTTAAATCGTAGTTCTAATTATCATAATTTTTATACCCTTGACCTATGAAAGGTAAAAGGGTATATTAACTTTGGTATGGTGTTTGTAACCACATGAAGAAAGCGAGCTAGATATGGAAAAGTATATATATTTGTGATCAACGTGTCCTCCTGAGTCGATGTAGCCATGTCCGCCCGTCCGTCCGTAGGCACGATAACTCAAAAAATAATGAAGTTATCTTGATGAATTTTTAACTGTAGTTTCTTGATGAAATTGTAACTGTTACTGTGCCTGAAATTACGGCGGGGATTGCAAATGGGCGAAATGGGCCCATGTGTTTGGATTCTGGACCTTGTATTTGGTCCAAGGGAGGATTAGACAATTGGTTCGGAATCTAGAACTTTTTGACCAAATTTATGCCAAACGAGCATAATTCCGAAACTAATAAATATAGAACCTCCAAACTTGGTATCAGGGTGTCTCTTTCTATTTCCTTAGGGTCCTTGAAATGTGGATCAATTGGAGTATTGGGTCGGGGAGCAGCCACACAGTTCCGAAGACCTTAAAGCATATTTTCGAATTTAATAAAGAAATATGTGGTAACATATATAGAAGCTTCAAATTGGGCACATTGGTGTTCTTTACTATTTCCTGCGCATCCCCCTAATTTTGGATCAATCGAAGTGGTGGTTCAGTACCCCTCTCAGACCCCCCAAGGTTTAAAAGCTTATCATCGAAATCAATAAAAAGAGTAACTTCAAATTAAGACTTAACGTTCCAAGTGTGTACAGAGGTTAACTAGTTTTGAAAGAATGGCGTGGACTGCATATGGGCGAAATCGTACCATGGTTTCGGGTTGTGGAACCTTTTAAAAGTTCAAGGGCTAACAAACATATATCTTAAAAACACCATAACTCAAAAATTAATGCTGCTGTTTTGATGAAATTTTCTAGGTTGCTAGTAATGAAAGTACCATGTTAATTGGTTCTGGTCGGGTTCGGGCTCTAGAAGCTTTTGATCGATTTGAGGCCAAACGAGTATAATTTCGAAGCCAAAGGATATATTTCCTATTTCTTATGTGTCCCGAAATTTAGACTTAATTGCAGTGGTGGTTCAGGTGCCTCCTAAGAAATCCCAAAATAAAAAAGCTTATCTTCGAAATTCATGAAGATAGAAACTTTAAATTTGATGCACGAGGGTTATTTCCTATGTCAGATTTTATTTAATAATTTTAAATTTTTAAAAGCCTAAGAATTTTACCATAAAATATATTTTGTTTAATGTATAAATTTTTTATAAATTATAAAATAAAATTTATAAATTAATAACAAAATATTTTTTCAATAAACGATTGAATTCCATTTTTTTAAATTTTATTGTATCATATATTTTATTGAATTATAACCATAGGTGATATATAATTAAGACATTTTGTACGATACTTAAGCTTAAGTACTCAAAGGTACTTTTTGCATTTATTTAAAATTTATTTTTATATTTATCTAAATTTGTAGTTGTTTACACATTTAATGTTGTAAACATTTATTGCATATTTTGCGTTTATAAGCTTTTCTAATAGGTACATTAATTAACCTCTTCAATGAAAAGGTCCACATATGTGGATTCGCGTTTCTATTAAATCAATTAAAAACAATTTAACTGAATGGCGTTTTGAATATTGATTATGAAAGTTAAGATGTCGCACTATACAATAGTGTGATTTTAAAAAGTGAGATTTAAATTTTTAACGTATGTTTGTTTAGTTAAAAACCAAAATGTCACAAAGAAAAAGTGATCCAGTTGGTAAGTTAAAAAAGCAAGTCTTTTAAAACAATAAATATAAATAAATTACTGAAAATGTTATATTATAAATCTATTTAGTGATGTAATATAATATTTCAAAAAAAAAGTTATTCTATATTGTCGTATTTTGTGTTTAAATCGGTAGTACACATATGTGTACTCCGGATGATATTAAGAAAAAAAAAGGAAAAAATCTAATTTTGATAAATACACATATGTGGACTGCGGCTATCTAAAACATGAACAAATAACGACTGTTGAATTCAAAATATTTAAAATGCAATATTAGTTGTTGGAAAAATAACCAATATTTAACTACGTATGCAAATAAATTATTGGCAAAATAAAATAAATAAAAAAATTTTATTTTTAATAAGCAATCACTGCAAAATTATCAGACAGGGAAATCATTGACTTCTTAAATAATAGTGATGCCGAACTGTCTGAAGAAGAGGAAGAGGATGCATTCAATGAAATTATGAAAAATGTTGTAGAAGAAATGATGTTTTATGAAAATGAAATAATTGGTGAATTAAATTATGAAGGTGAAGGAGGTAGTGAGGAGGAAGAAAATAATAATAATGGTTTTGAGGAAGAAGCTTATACTGTAAATAGAAATAAGAACAATACAGAACGTAATTGGAAATGGCTTAAAAAAAAGTTAGTTCATTCACACTTACATAAACAAATTTTAAGTTCAAAGTAAATTTTTTATAATGTCTATTTTCTAGTTTCCAAGCTGTAGATATTGCAGATAATATATTACTTCCTGATGATAATGTGCCTAATATATTAGATGCTTTTTTTGAGTACTTAAACTTATCCTTTTGGGAAAATACCAGTTTTGTTACCAATCTCAATGCATTTCAACAACAAGACCATAAGGTTTTAAACACAACAGCAGAAGAATTGATTCATTTTACAGGAATTCATGTATTGATGGGCTGTTTGGACTTTCCACAGCTTCAAATGTATTGGTCAAATAAGTTTCGAGTTGAAAAAATTGCAAATTGCATGAGCAGGCATCGTTTCTGTATGCTTAGAAGACATTTAAAATTTACAGATAACGAAAATCAGGACGGAAATGATAAATTATGGAAAATAAAACCATTTATTGAACCAATTTTAAATAAATGTCAGACGCTGCCTATGTCTTATCATACTGCAATTGATGAGCAAATGATACCGTTTTCTGGCAGATGTAAATTTCGACAATTCATGCCAGCAAAACCAAATCCTCTGGGATTAAAAAGTTTTGTTTTGGCTTCAAATGATGGCCTTGTATTAAATTTCCAAATATATACAGGAAAAGGATTCGTTGCAGAAAGTGATATGAAAAATTTAGGACTTGGACCATCTATAGTCAAATTATTAAGTTCACACATTAAAAAATGAGGGATGTATATATACTGATCGATTTTTCACTAGTCTTAAGTGCATTGAATATATGGCTTCAAGAAATTTATATCAGGTGGGAACTGTTATGAAAAATCGAATTGGCCCAATAATAAAGAAATTAACGGATAATAAAAAAATTAAAAGAGATCAATGGGAAGAATGGGTTAGAGAAGATGATAAAATATCTCTTGTAAAATGGAAAGACAATAAGGGAGTTCTACTCCTTTCGTCGTATATCGGAGCATATCCAGTGCAAAATTGTCAAAGGTGGTCGAAAGAAAGTAGAAGTAAAATTTTATTGCCACAGCCTGCAGTTGTTAATATTTACAATGAATATATGGGTGGTGTAGACTTATGTGATAGGTATATGTCTCTTTATCGTTGCTACATAAGAACAAAAAAATGGACCATTAGAGCATTCAATCATTTCATAGATTTGATAATAGTAAATTTATGGATAATGCATAACAGAAATAGAGCATCGGAAAAAACTAAACATATTCCGCTTCTAAATTTCAAAATTTATTTAGCCAAAGTGCTAATAAGTTTTAGCTCTAACGCAAAAGAAGCTTCAACTAAAAGGCATCGTTTGGATGATAATTTAAATCATATTGAAACTAATGATGACAATTTGAATCTTTCATCAGTTCCTTCAAAAAGTAGAACAATTGTTATTCCTCCTGTATCTGAGGAAAGATATGATGGTTTTGAACATTTCCCCATGTTTGTAGAAGCCAAAAATGCATCTAAATGTCGACTAGAAATGTGTTCTTCAAGAACAAGAACTATATGCACTAAGTGCAAATTGTATTTGTGTACAAATGGCAATAATTGCTTTTTATACTTTCATAAAAAACATTAATTTTTTTTTTAATTTTACATATTATTTATATTGAATTGTTATAATTTTTTATTAAGTTTTTTTTTAATTTTATGAAAATAGTTGAATTTTTTATTATTTTTGTTTATTTTCTTAATTGAATAAAAAAAAATAAGAACGAAAATCTTATATTACTAATAAAATTTTTTTTGGATTTTTTTTTGTATTAAAAAACTAGAGTCCACATATGTGTACCTCTTAAAACTCTTATTTCTAAAAAAAATTTTTTTTTTATAGAATTTTGTTATTTTTACATACTTAAGTTGAAAACAACAAAAAAATTTAAATATTTTCCATTAGTTTTTTTGCAACATTGAAGAGGCTAACAATTTAAAATAATTGCAATTTTGAAAAATTTACTTTGATTATATTTTTATCACAAATTTAATAATTCAAATTGAAATAAAAATATTTTCATATTATTCAAGTTTTTTTTATACCCTACACCTATAGAATAGGTAAAGGGGTATATTAACTTTGGTATGGTGTTTGTAACCACCTAAAGGAAGCGAGCTAGATATGGAAAAGTATATATATTTGTGATCAGCGTGACCGCCTTAGTCGATATAGCCATGTCCGTCCGTCCGTCCGTCCGTAGGCACGATAACTCAAAAAATAATGGAGCTATCTTGATGAAATTTTAACTGTAGGTTACTAGGACTGAAAGTACGGCGGGGATTGCATATGGGCGAAATCGGCCCATGGGTTCGGATTCTGGACCTTTTAATCAGTTTCAGGGCTAACGAACAAATATAAAAAATCACGATAACTCAACAACTAATGACGCTATCTTCATCAAATTTGTGCTGTAGGTTACTAGTAATGAAACTACTTCGGGAATTGCGTAAGGTTGGGATTGG
This sequence comes from Dolichopus griseipennis, assembly GCA_963082915.1. NCBI lineage: Eukaryota > Metazoa > Arthropoda > Insecta > Diptera > Dolichopodidae > Dolichopus > Dolichopus griseipennis. The sequence goes on along the minus strand of OY720441.1, from coordinate 178,356,114 downwards.
ACCATGGGTTCGGAACCTAGAACTTTTTGATCGAATTTAGGCCAAACGAGCATAATTCCGAAACCAATGAAGATAGAACCTCCAAATTTAGTATCAAAGTGTCCCTTCCTATTTCCTAAGTGTTTTGTGAATTTGGGTCCCATTGGAGTAGTGGGTCGGGGACCAGCCACACATTTCCGAAGACCTTAAAGCATATCTTTAAAATTAATAAAGATAACAACTTGAAAAAATGTAGAAGCTTCCAATTTGCCACAAGGGTGTTCTTTACTATATCTTGCGTGTTCCCCTAATTTGGGATCAATTGGAGTGGTGGTTCTGTACCCCTCTCAGACCTCCCAAGTTTTAAAGGCTTATAATCGAAATTACTAAAAATAGTTACTTAAAATTAGGATAGACCGTTCAAATTGTGTACAAGGGTTAACTAGTACTATAAGTAGAGCGCGGACTATATAAGGGCGAAATCAGCCCAACGGTTCCGATTCCGGACCTTTTAATCGATGTCAGGGCTAAGGAACATATATAAAAAATCACGATAACTCAACAACTAATGAGGCAATCTTCATGAAATTTGTGCTGTAGGTTATTGGCAGCAAAACTACGGCGGTGATTACGTACGGTGAGGATTGGACAATGGGTTCGGAACTTAGAACTTTTTGATCGAATTTAGGCCAAACGAGCATAATTCCGAAACCAATGAAGATAGAATCTCCAAATTTGGTATCAGGGTGTCCCTTCCTATTTCGTAAGTGTCTTTGAAATTTGGGCCCCATTGGAGTAGTGGATCGGGGACCAGCCACTCAGTTCTTAGGCCCTTAAAGCATATTTTCGAAATTAATAAAGATAGTAACTTGAAACAAATGTAGAAGCTTCCAATTTGCCACAAGGGTGTTCTTTACTATTTCTTGCGTGCCCCCCTAATTTGGGATCAATTGGAGTGGTGGTTCAGAACCTGTCTTAAACCCCCCAATGTGTAAAAGCTTATCATCGAAATTAATAAAACTAGTAACTTAAAATTAAGATAGAGCGTTCCAATTGTGTACAAGGGTTAGCTAGTATTGAAAGTATAACAGGACTGCATATGGGCGAAATCGTACCATGGTTTCAGGTTCTGGAACCCTTGAAAAGTTCAAGGACTAACAAACATATATCTTAAAAACACCATAACTCAAAAAATAATGCCGGTATTTTGATGAAATTTAACAGTAGGTTACTAGTAATGAAAGTACCATGGGAATTGGTTGGGGTCGAGTTTAATTTCGAAGCCAAAGAATATATTTCCTATGTCCTATGTGTCTCCGAAATCTAGATTTAATTGTAGTGGTTCAGCTATGTTCAATGGTACTTGCTGCATTTATGTAAAATTTATTTTTATATTTAAATGAATTATATGAAAAGGTGTAAACTTTTAATTGTATTTTAGAAATACATTAATTGCAATTTTTAAAAATTTGGATTATTAAATATATTATGCTTTGATTATCTTTTTATCACAAAATTTAATAATTAGAATTTTTTCATTTTGTAATTGAATTGGAATAAATATATTTTCATTTATTTCAAGTTTGTTTGTTTTTTAATATTTTTAAATAGATAAATTAGTAAGAATTTGTAGTATTTTTTAATAGATAGGGTAATTAGAAAATGTTTTTAGTATTATACAGTTAATTTGGTTAGCTATGTCTTATGATCAAATTAATAACAGCTTCTATGGTATTAAAATGACTTATGGATATGTCCTTAAATTTGAACCAAATAGGTGTAGGGTATTTCTAAGTCGGTTGCACCGACTGACTGTTTCTTTACTTGTTTTTTTTATATTTTTGGCCAGCTTATAATAATTTATGATATTTTTTTTTTTTTGTGATAAACATCCAACAAAAAATTAATATTTTATTTTTTTATTATCGAACACATCCAACAAAACATATTTATTAGAATCCATTTGTTACACCTTGTTTTTCTGGACAAATATATATAATTAATGGGGGTACGTCTACATGTATATATATATATTTGTGTAATAAAGTTGAAAATAATATGATTTAAAAAAATATATTTAGGAATTATGTTATTTTATGGATTTGACCTTGTTCATACCAAAAATTTGAAAAATTCGTTGAATCTTTGTTCAAAACGCGCAAACAGGTCAAAACCAAATTAACCCTGTGGGTTTTTTTAATTAAAATGCTGATAAAAAATTTTAAATAAAATTCTTTTAACCGTTTAAGCAAATAAAATTTATAGAAAAGTACATGGCGTCGTTGTGGAAAACTGGTTAATTGAACTTAACTAAAGCATTTGGCAACCTCTGTTTTGGACTGCAAAATCAACCTGTAAAAATAGGCACATATCGGAAACACAATTTTTTTGGAAATCCTCCAGGCCGCAATAGGTTAATTCATTCCAACCGAATTTATACAACTAATTACGGTTGCTAACAGGAACATTTATGCACAACTTCAAGTCAATTGGTCAAATCGTTTTGACTCGACATCAAAATATGAAAAGGCTTCATCGCGCCCTCGTTCCCAAACCGATTAACCGAACTCAACATAAATTTGTGACAAACGCGTTAACCGAACTCCTTTTTCGACTGCAAATTCACCCTGTAAAATTGGTGACAAATCAGAAACACAAAATTGTTTGGAAGCCCGGCAGGCCAACAACTAATTCCGGTTGCTAAGAGGAACATTTGTGCAAAATGCCAAGTCAAAGGGTCAAACCGTTTTGACTTGACACCAAAAACATTAAAAAAGCTTCATTGCGCCCTCGTGCTCAAACGAGTTAACCGAACTCAACAAAAATTTGTGTCAGCCTCATTTTTCAACTGCGAAACATCCCTGTAAAATTGGACACAATCGGAATTACAAAGTTTTTTGGAAGCCCTTCAGGCTGAAATGGGTTAATTTGTTCCAACCAAATTTATACAACTAATTTCGGTTGTTAAGAGGAACATTTGTGCAAAATTTAAAATCAATCGGTCAAACCGTTTTGACTCGACATCAAAAAAACGAAAAAGTTTAAAACAGCTCTGGAGCCGCAACCTTTTGACTTATAAAAATGTGACATAGCCTATGTCACCCCTCGGGCTTTCAGAATTATTCCTCTAAAATTTTTTGACAATCGGACTAGTGGTTTTCACGTGAATCCTGGACAAAAAACAAACAAACTTTCTCCTTTATATATTAGATAATCTATCTAATATATAAAGAAGAAAATTTGTTTGTTTGTCTGTCCACAGGTGTTTCTTACTATTTGCTTTGTGTCCGTAATATTTTGGATGAATTGGAATAGCGGTTGGCATATCACGCCCACTACTCCCAAGACCTAAAATCTTTTGTTCGAAATTAATTAAGATAGTAACTTGAAATAAATACAAAAACTTTAAATTTGGTATATCCGCCTAAAAAAGCCCAGAATTAATAACCTTAACTTCGAAGTTAATAAAGATAGAAACTTCAAATTTGATACTCTATTATTATTTCCGTTCTTATTTGATACTTCTATATTATTAAAAGGCTAAGAATTTTACTATAAAACATATTATGTATTATATTTATAAATTAAAAGCAAAATATTTTTTTCGCCTTTCAATGGAGGTTTGATTGAAGTTTATGTTACTGCAAAAAGTTAATACAAAAATTACACACTGTTTCCACATTTAAATTTTAAAATGTATGAAAGCAATTTTTTTAAAACGATTTTTCTAGGATTATTCGAGTAGTTTTACAACTTTCTGTAATCAAAGCGGTACAAACTACTTTCCAAAAATTGACGTAATTTACTTCCAAAAATTTTTTTTGACTAATCGTAGGACCGACTGTTAACTAACTCAACTCCATTTTGAAGTTGCTCGCATATAAAATTTGAAATCAACCGATCAAATCATTTCTAATTTAGAGTTAAGGAACGCAAAAATATATAAAAAGCCACTGTGCCCCAATGGGTTAACGGAACTCAACTTTCTCTTTGGGTACAGCAGTATTGTGAAAATTGAACGTCATTTGCTTTGCTTCCAAATTTTTTTTTTGTCAATCGTCGGGCTGGCATGGGTTAACAAATTCCTAAACTGTAAATAGTGTCAACTCAATTTTCAAAGAGCATCACGTATACAAAATTTGAAATCAATCAGTCAAACCGTTTCCATTTTAGAACAAAAAAGTTTAAATACTTGCACCACAGCCTCAATTTGGTCCGTTAGAGTAAAATTTTTGGGCCACGATTTCTTTCCGTACCCAAAAACCTCTATGTACAAATTTTCATGAAAATCGGCTGGCAGTTTAGGAGTCTATTCGCTACATACAAACCAACAAACAAATAAACAAACTTTCGCTTTTATATATATAGATATATTTCATTGAATTGTTACTATAGGTAATAAATTAAATTATTTCCGTTCTTATTTGATACTTCTATATTATTAAAAGGCCAAGAATTTTACTATAAAACATATTATATATCATATTTTATAAATTAAAAACAAAATATTTTTTTAATAATTTATTCAATTTTTTTTTTTTAACTTTTATTATATCATATATTTTATTGAAATATTACCATAAGAAATATATAATTAAGATATTGTATACGATACTTCAGTTGTGTTTAAAGGTACTTGCTGTATTTATGTAAAATTTATTATACCCGTATGAGTATATGGTCAAAGGGTATAATAAATTTGCCATTACGTTTTAACGCAGAGAAGGAGGGGGGTAGATATAGACTCAAGTGTCCGTCCGTTCTTCTGTCCGTCCGTCCGTCCGTCCGCACGATAACTCAAAAACTAAAGGAGCTAAGATCTTGAAATTTTCGCAAATTCGTTTTTTTGCAATAGCCGTCATCGCTATTTAACTCCAGCCATTTTGGTGCATAGTAGCTGCTATACAACTCCTTCTTTTGTATGAGCATTACTCTATACCTATTGAAGTTAGGTGTCTGAAATTTTGCAAAAAATAGTTTAGTGTAATGGCCAAAGTTACTGCAAAATTTGGTTGGTCTACTGCAGAGGGTTCGACTAGCTGCCATACAACTCCTTCTTTTATATGAGCATTTTGTTTCACCTAATAAAGCTGGTATGTTTGAAATTTTGCCAAATGTAATTTATGTTTATAATAATAATGATATAATGTTTATATAACGGTCATACGGGTATCCCAGAGTTGTCACAGTCTACTCTACTACACTCTTCCTCGTTTTTATATATAAATTAATTATATGAAAAGTTCTAAATTTATCTTTGTATTATTTAAGAAATAAATAAAGTTAATTTGGTTAGTCTTACGATCAAACTAATAAAAGCTTTTATTGTTTTAAAATGACTTATGGACTTTTAATTAAAATGAATTAGGTGTAGAGTATTTCTAAGTCAGTTCCACTTATTGTTTCTTTACTTGTTTTATGATTTAAACAGTTCTTTAATAAAACTAAATTAAGTATTAAAAGGCCCTTTTTCCATTCCAAAATTTAATAGATTTACTAGTATTACGTTTCTCTAATATGTAAAGTTGAAAATTTGTTTGTTTGTTTGTACAGGATTTACATGAAAACCACTGGTCATATTATCACAAAATTTTACAGGAATAATTCTGAGAGCCCGGAGGTGACATAGGCTATGTCGCAATTTTGTAAGTCAACAGGTTTTGGCTCCAGAGCCGTTTTAGGCTTTTTGGTTTTTTCATGTCGAGTCGAAACGGTTGGACCGATTGACTTATAATTTTGGACAAATGTTCCTCTTAGCTAGGGTAATTAGTTGTATAAAGTTGATCGTAATATATTAATCCTTCCGGCCCGGCAGGCTTCCACAAACATTTTTGAATCCGATTTGGGTCCAATTTTACAGGTTTATTTTTCTAAAGTCCAAAAGAGAGGTTAAGTTCGATTAGCACGGTTTGAAGCCATGAAGTTATGTATAAATTTTATTGATTAAACGATTAAATGAATTTTATTGAAAATTGTGTATCGTCATTTTAATTATAAAAGCCCACCGGATTAATTTGGTTTTGACCTGTTTACGCGTTTTGCACAAGGATTCAATGAAAATTTCAAATTTTTGGTATTAACGCTTTTGTTCCAAAAGCTCACTTAATTAATAAGACCAATTTTTAGACTAATGCAAAAGCTATATATATATTACGCTTAAATACGTAGTATTCTAAAACAGTTTTTCCAAAAGAGAAGCCTACATTTCTCTCATAAAATCATATAAAAACAAGGAAGAGCGTAGTAGAGCTTTCAGGTATGTACTAAACAAAATATAAGTTAACAAGTAAAGAAACAGTCAGTCGGTGCAACCGACTTAGAAATACCCTACACCTATTTGGTTCAAATTTAATGACATATCCATTTTAACGCCACAAAAGCATAAAATTTTAGAAATTTTAATTTATCTTACAAAAATTATAATTTGGAGATAACTAAAACTTTCAACTATTTGGGATTAATTTTAGATAGCAAAAATAATTGGGTAAAGCACGTTGAACACGTTAATATGAAAATTAGCCCTTACATTTTCATCCTACGACGGCTTAGGAATTTACTCTCTAAGGAAGTTCTTTATATTATATATTCTTCGTATATTTTATCTAACATCACATACCTCAATCCAATCTGGAGTAGATCCACTCAATTTGCGTTAAATAAGCTAGATATCCTACATAAAAGAGCTGTAAAAATAATTCACTTTTATCCTACAAGATTTCCAACAAGAATATTGTATGCAGAGCAATATTTAAGCTTCTCAAATATTTGTAAAAAAGAACTATATATAGTGGCGTACAAAATTATTAATAATGTAATAAAACATAATTTTATATTAAATAGGAATATTGATATACATAGTCACAACACTTGGAATAAGGCAAATTTTTATTTACAACTTTTCAAAAGTAATAAGCAAAAAAGTAATTGTTTGTACAATTGTCTAAAATCTTTTAATGAATTACCTAACGAATTAAAAATAATTGAAAATCTTACAATTTAAAAAAAAAAAATAAAAACTTTCATTTTAGTATCACAAGAATGTGAGAACAATAATAAAATTTAGTGCAAAATAAAGATAATTGAATATATATATATTTTTTTTTTTTTTTTAACTTTAATTATTTTCATTTTAATTATTTGATTTTAATCTCTAAACCTATTAAATACATAATGTTTCGTTTATATTGATATTGTCTGACGTTTGAACCTAATTTTAAAAAATTACGAGACCAAAGAGCTAAGGCTAGGGTCATTAAAAAAACAATATTTTTTTTAGTGTATGTTATTTAAATATTACTATTACTTTATATAATGAATTACCCATCCATTAATACTTATATTATTAAATTAAATATGAATTGTTACTATATTGTGAATTGAATAAAGAAAAAAAAAAAAAAAAAAACCTGTTATTAATTTGATTGTAAGACATAGCTAACCAAATTAACTTTATAATAATAAAAACATTTTCTAATTACACTATCTCTTAAAAAATATTACAAATTTTTACTAATTTATTTATTTAAAAATATTAAAAAACAAAAAAACTAGTTATAAATGAAAATATATTTATTCCAATTAAATTACATAATGAAAAAATTCTAGTTATTAAATTTTGTCATAAAAAGCTAATCAAAGTTAATATACCTAATAGAAAAGCTTATACGCAAAATATGCAATAAATGTATTTCTAAAATACAATTAAAAATTTACACCTTTTCATATAATTCATTTAAATATAAAAATACATTTTACATAAATGCAGCAAGTACCTTTGAACCACTACAATTAAGCCTAAATTTCGGGGACACATAGGAAATAGGAAATATATTCTTTGGATTCGAAATTATACTCGTTCGGCCTCAAATCGATCAAAAGCTTCTAGAATCCGAACTCATTGACCAAATTCGACCAGAACCAATTCCAATGGTACTTTCATTACTAGTAACCTAGAGTTTAAATTTCATCAAAATAGCGGCATTTTTTTTTTGAGTTATGGTGTTTTTAAGATATATGTTTGTTAGCCCTTGAACTTTTCAAGGGTTCCAGAACCCGAATTTATGGTACGATTTCGCCCATATGCAGTCCCCGCCATACTTTCAATACTAGTTAACCCTTGTACACAATTGGAAAGTTCTATCTTAATTTTAAGTTACTAGTTTTATAAATTTCGATGATAAACTTTTACACATTGGGGGGTCTAAGAAAGGTACAAAATTAGAGGGACTCGCAGGAAATAGTAAAGAACACCCATGTGCCAAATTTGAAGCGTCTACATTTGTTTAGAGTTACTATCTTTATTAATTTCGAAAATATGCTTTAAGGTCCTTGGAACTGAGTGGCTGGTCCACAAACCCTACTCCAATTGGGCCTAAATTTCAAGGACACTAAGGAAATCGAAAGCGACACCCTGGAACCAAATTTGGAGGTTCTATCTTCATTGGTTTCGGAATTATGCTAGTTTGGCCTGAATTCGATCAAAAAGTTCTAAGTTCCGAACCCATTGTCCAATCTTCACCGTACGCAACCGCCGCCGTAGCTTCATTACCAATAACCTACAGCACAAATTTCATGAAGATAGCGTCATTATTTGTTGAGTTATCGTGATTATTTATATGTGTTCGTTAACCCTGAAACCGATTATAAGGACCAGAATCCGAACCCTTGGGCTGATTTCGTCCTTATTCAGTCCACGCTTAACTTTAAGCACTAGTTAACCCTTGTAAACAATTTGAACGTTCTACCTTAATTTTAAGTTACTATTTTTAATAATTTCGATTATAAGCTTTTAAAACTTAAGAGGTCTAAGAGGGATACTGAACCACCACTCCAATTGATCCCAAATTAGGGGGACACGTAAGGGATAGTAAAGAATGCAGCATTATATTTCAACATATGTTAAAGTTTTCTCTTAAATTGGAAAGGGTCTCTTTAAATTGAAGAAATTGTTTCTTTGTCTTAATCATTTTTGGTTAGATAATAAAATTCTAGGTAAAATTCCAAATTTTATTGGTGTTCAAAATTGATTTCCTATACCGAAAAAAATGGAAGAGTCAGGACAGGAGCGGTTTGGCAGATCCATCATAAGTTTGCTAAGCAAAAATTTGGGAACCTTCCCCATTGAAGGGCTACTAGGTCTGCGAAAATAGAACTTTTATGTTCTTATAAAACAGTAACTTATTCACCAGTGTAAGTTTTACCAAAATTAAACATTAACATTGAAGCTCCAACATTATATTTCGCACTTCTTAACAAGTTTTTTGAGTGAGTTGGAGTTATATTCTAAGTATTTCACTATTATTTATATAATTAATAAACTAATCAAATAACTAAATTATAATATTATCATAATATATATTTTTATAAAAATAAATGATAAAATACTCAGTAAGAAATGGTATATAATTTTGAAAATGTGGTTTTTAAAAACCCTTGGTTATTTTCCCTCACTTGTTATGTTTGTTTTAAAAACCCTTGGTTTTTTTGTTCTCTTGTTATTTATTTTTTTTATTTTTTTACGAGGGAATCGAAAGCTCGAAAGCCACCCATTGAAACTATGCGGTGTTTCTTTGGGTAGTGTATGATTTATATCATCCACTGGAGGAAAAGAAGATCCACTATTGTCTTTTAAAAAATTTTTTGCAAAAGTCCGAAAGGATTTGCTATTCTTGGGCATGTGTATTAGCTTTCCTTTCAACTTTTGGTTGAACAAGGATTTTTGCTTCTTGATAACTCTCTTGCATCTGTTCCGAACCACTATATAGTTGGCCTGTAGAGCCTCCAATTTACCGTAATAAGCATGTCTATAACTTGTACATGTTGGAACAGGGCGTCATATTATATTCGTGTTATTAGAATTGGTCTTATTTAATTCCACATACAATTTAAACATGAGATAGTACTTGGCCTTATAACATGTAGAAACGTGTTAGATTTTCAATATTTACAATTCTATTTTTTGTTTATATTGTAATATTTTGTAATTGAGTTATATGGTATTCTATATCTGCGAGTTATATTATTCAATTAAATTTTTTGTTTATATTTTGCATTTGTTTATATTGCTATATTATTGTATTTTTTATTAAAGATATATAATTATTAATTATTGATTATGCCATTAATTTGAACACAATGGCGAATGGTAGCTGAGTTGAGTCGAAAACCAGAAAAGTTTTTTCACTTGCACTAGAATTCGAACCCGGGCCTTTCCGCATAAATGGTCGACACTCAACCACTGTGCCAGCCAACTGTGACTTATTGAAGGCTTCCTTTTTTTTTAGAATGACTTCTTTGCAAATACGATTAAACCAAGTTTTATAATGCAATTAAGAGTAAACCAAGTTTTCAAAAGAAGACAATAATTGTAAAAAGCAAGGCACTTAACTTATAAAAAATGCAGTTGTATGGCAACTACCTAAGCGCGTTCATCAAACTGATTCTATTTGAATAACGTTGACGGTTCTTCCATGACAACTAATTTATGAAAATTTAAAAATCTTTAATTTTTGTTTAATCCTTTAATTTATTAATTAATTGAATATGAATAATTAATTAGTAATTTGTTCAAAACTTTTAAAAAATATACTATAATAAATAGATAATTAGACATTAATGATTGCTTGCAATTTTCAGGATGAACCATTGAATAAAGCAATCAACTTAGGGGAGTGTAAAGAACTCGAAGAATATTCCCTAAAATGTATACCTTACAATTGTTCCTTTAAAGCAATCAATACAAATGGAGAAATAATAGGAGTTTTTCTAAATGGTCTTTTGAAAAAATGTGTAAGTAATCATTGAATTCTTAAATTCAGTTTTTATTCTTAAAGTTAACATAATTTGTATGCACTTGTAGAACTCAAATAAAGAAAGACGAAGTTTAGCAGAACAAACAGGTCATGAAAAGTTCAAAATTATTATGTCTTTGATGGATTATATCGATTCCAAATTTAATATTTTCGATTTGTATCCAAAAGCTGATTTAATTTTAGAAGGTAAAATTTTATCAGTTGATAATAAATATCGAGGTTGTGGAATAGCTGGCCGTTTAACAAAAGCAGCATTAAATTATATGGAACGAAATAAAATTACTGTAATGCACGTTATTTGTTCAAGTTTTTATTCAACACGAGTCATGAAAAAATTGGGTTTTCATGAGGTTTTTAGTGTAAATTACAAAGAATTTTTAATAAACGGCCAGTCAGTTTTAAATCCCGATCTACCGCATGAAAATTGTAAAATTTTAGTTAAAGAAATTTAAATTAAAGAAAATCTAAAAAAAAGTAAACATGTCAATTTTTTTAAAAAATGTTAAATTTATTCAATTCTAAAAATATTGAGATTATTTAAATTTTATATCCATTGCTGCATGTATATGAAAATAAAAACTATTTTAATAATTTACTAATTTTTTTTTACTTGCGTTTTATAATTCTACTAAAGGAAAAACGCATATTTTCGGAATTTACTTTTATGAGAAACATGTTCCCCAGTTTAATTCGTCAATCAGAAGTTCACGATGTATAAAATTTTATGAATTTGACATAAAACCGATTATGAAATTTAAATATAAATACACTGCCACTTGAACTTTGAAATTAAAAATTTATAAATAAATAAGATTTAATAAACCTAACCAAAAACGGGGAAGAGTGTAGCAGAGTAGACTGTGTCAACTCGGGGATACCCGTATGACCGTTATATAAACATTATATCATTATTATTGTAAACATTAATTACTTTTGGCAAAATTTCAAACACACTAGCTTTATTAGGTTTAGTGTAATGCTCATATTATAAAAGAAGGAGTTGTATGGCAGGTACTCGAACAATCGGCAGTAGACCAACCAAATTTTGCAGTAACTTTGGCCATTAGACTCAACTATTTTTGCCAAAATTTCAGACACCCAGTTTTAATTGGTATAGAGTAATGCTCATGTAAAATAAGAAGTTGTATGACAGCTACTCTACCTCACTACAACAGACCAACCAAATTTTGCTGTAACCTTGACCATTACACTAAACTACTTTTGCATAGAAGTTGTATGACAGCTACTCGAACTCACTGCAACAGACCAACCAAATTTTGCTGTAACTTTGCCCATTACACTAAACTACTTTTGCTCAAATTTCAGACACGTAGCTGTAATAGGTACAGAGAAATACTCATATAAAAACGGAAGTTGTCTGGGAGCTACCCGAACCAATGGGCCAAAATGGCTGGATTTAAATATGACGGCTCTTGCAAATGCGATGCGATTACGGCCCCTTGCAAAAAAACGAATTTGCGAAAATTTCAAGATCCTATCTCCTATTGTTTTTGAGTTATCGTGCGGACGGACGGACAGACGAACGGACATCTATCGATTTATTTTTCGATTCTGATCCGATCCATACACTTGAATCTATATCTGCCCCCTCCTTGTCTGCGTCACAAACGTAATGGCAAATTTTTTATACCCTTTGACTATATGATCATACGGGTATAAAAAACATTATTAATTCAGCTTCATTAGGTGTAGTGCTATGCTCATATAAAAGAAGGAGTTGTATTGCAGGTACTCGAACCCGTGGACCAAAATGGACCAAAATTATGAATAATAGTAAAATCAACACTTAGAATTCAATCGCTGTTAACAAGTGCGAAATATAATGTTGAAGCTTCAATGTTAAAATTTAATTTTGGAAAACATACATTTTTGAATAAGTTACTGTTTTATAAAAGCATAAAACTTTGAATTATTAAGACCTATTAGCCATTCAATAGGGAAGGTTCCTAAATTTTTGCTTACCAAACTTATGATGGATCTGCCCATCCCCCTCATTCCCCAACCCTTCCATTTTTTTTGATTCTAGGAAATCAATTGTGAACTCCACCAAATTTGGAATTTCACCCCTAATTTTATTATATAAGCAAAAATAGTTAAAACTAAGAGACAACTTCTTCAATTTAACTCCTTTTAAATTTAAGAAAAACCCTTAACATATTTTGAAATTTAATGCTGCAGCTTTAAATTTTGTACTTTTGTAAAAATGAATTTGAACAGGTATTCAAGATACAGGTGTTTAAAAAAAGCACAACTTAAATTTTCGAGCCCTTATAGCTCCTAAACAGGAGCTTGACAAAAAAAGTTTGTTAACCGACTCCAACTCATTTTTGAGGATTTAAGCAATGTGAAGCCTAAGAAAACAGCTCTCTTTTACTGTTTTTAGATTGAAAATACACTTAACAGAACTTTTGTTATACCACTTTAAATATAGGGCTTTTTTCAGGGGCTGCAGCTTCATCCCCCTTCAAAATTAAGAAAAACCTTTGACACATGTTTAAATATAATCAAAGAACTTTCAATTTTGTATATTACTAAAAACATTTTGAACTGGTATTCAAGTTACAGGTGTTTAAAAATAGCAAAATTTCAATTTTCGAGCCATTATACCTACTAAACAGGGGGCTTGACAAAAAAATTTTTTAACCGACTCCTACTAATTTTTGAGGATCTTACTTCTCCTAAAATTCAAGGTCCTAGCTAAAATCGTTTAGAAGATATGTGTGGCCAAAAATGTTGCAAAATTGAGTTTTGCATAATGGTAAATTTCATTATCGTATGGCAACCTTAAACATTTGCCTTTTAAAAATTTATAAATTTTATAAATCCAGCTATCTTTTGCCGTTTTTAGATTGAAAATAAACTTAACAGAACTCTTGTTATAACAATTTAAAAATACGGCTTTTTCCAACTTTGGGGGTCTGTAGCTCCGTAACGGGAGGGGCTACAGAAAAAAGTTCTTCTACGAAATTATTTTTTTTTTGAAATACCTATCCGTGGTTAAATTTTCTTAACTCTATTTCAAACGGTGTAAAAGTTTTGTAAACATAAGGGACGAACGGACGGTCGGACGGACGGACATACAGAGTGAAGCTATATAGACACATTTTTACAAAAATTTTTGAAAATGTGCTAAAATTTATTAAAATGTTAAATTAAATGTCCAGGTATATCAAATGCCGTTTTCTTAAATGTTAAGTAAAAAGATAAGAAAACAAAACAAAATGTTTATAAGATATTTTGAAAATTTATGTATTTCTAATGTAATATCGAAATCCATAAGACAAATCCATAAACCTAACCAAAAAACAACACTATTAAAATGTTAATTTAATGGTTCAGGAATAACAACTTTCTTATTCTTAATTCTTTAGTGCTTGAAAACATAGAAAAACTAATCAAAATGTTTAAAAGTTAATTGTACATTTCTGCATTTTTAATTAAAATTTACATTTATAAACCATAAAAAAAACAACATGACTAAAATGTTAATATAAATTTTTAAGTATAACAAATTCGTTTTTCTAAATTTTTTAGTGTTTGAGAAGACAGAAAAAAAATCAAAATTTGTAAAAGTTAATTAATAAATTTCATATTTAATATTAACTGGTATAATTTTTCAGGTATTAAAATTTCTTATCGTTAATTCTTTAGTGTTTGAAAAGGTAGGAAAATATAAATCAAAATGTATAAAAGTTATTTCTAACATTTATGTATTTCTAATGTAATATTTACATACATAAAACTACCCCAAAAAAAGCATAATTCCTACACCTATGGAATAGGTAAAAGGGTATATTAACTTTGGTATGGTGTTTGTAATCACCTAAAGGAAGCGAGCTAGTTATGGAAAAGTATATATATTTGTGATCACCGTGACCTCCTGAGTTGATATAGCCATCCGTCCGTCCATAGGCACGATAACTCAAAAAATAATGGAGCTACCTTGATGAAATTTTAACTGTACGCTACTAGGACTGAAAGTATGGCGGGGATTGCATATGGGCGAAATCGGTCCATGGGTTCGGATTTTGGACCTTTTAATCGGTCGAAGCGCTAACGATATAAAAAACGAGGAAGATTATAGTTGCCCTTGTCAACTTTTAGATACCCGTGCATACCCACTAACCGTTATTTATTTCCCCTATGCTATTATAAATATTACAAAAAAAAATAATAAGAAAGTAAAAAAGTTAAAAAAAAATTTAACTTATCCCATAATTTTTTCTTAAAAACTAAAAGAAAAAAAACCCATAAAAAAAAAATAGCCCACCCTAAAAGTTGGTCCGAGTGATCTCCAACTTTGCCAACTAACTTGCCCTATTACTTTATCTGCCCAGTTTTGATTTTAACCTCGCAGCTTCATTAGATTCACAGTTATCGAATTGACAACTTTGTATGGCAGCTGCCCGAAAATGGGGCCGTAACATTTTGCAACTCCATATAAGTGCTCGATTCATTATATAACAAAAAGTTTGTAATTTTCATCCTATAATCAGTTTCCAAGAAATTCATATTGGTGCAAAGAAGTTGTATAGCAGCCCCCCGAAAATGGGGCCGTAATATTTTGAAACTTCATATAAGTGCTCAATTCATTATAAAACTAACAGTGTGTAATTTTCATCCTCGTAGTATAATCAGTTTCCAAGAAATTCATATTGGTGCAAAGAAGTTGTATGGCAGCCCCCCGAAAATGAAGTCGTAACATTTTGAAACTTCATATAAGTTCTTGATTCATTATAAAACTAACCGTGTATAATTTTCATTATACATTTCCTGGTACAATTACTTTTGAAGAAATTCATATTGGTTTAAATAAATTGTGTGGCAGCTCCCCGAAACCTTGGTCTGGTCGTAACCAAAAAGAATAGGGAACCTCAAAAATGTCCAAAAAATGTTTTGTGTGAATTTCAGAACTCTAGCTCTAATTTTTCAATTCAATTCTTATAATTACTTTTAAAAACGAATATATTAAACTTAAGCAAAAAAAGCTTCATATGATCATATTCATATAATGATCATTATGATAGATAATAATCATCATATTCATAATGATTATATCTATCAATATCAAAACACAAAGCATGCAAAATATTACACATATACATATTATATGAATACATATAAATTATTTATGAAGCCATTTACTTAAAAAATATCTTTGTGTTCTTTTTTGCTTATCTTAAGTAAACTACGCATCATTTAAATCATATGAAATCGTATCTCGAAATCGTTATCTACAAAAAAAAAAAACAAACAACAAAACAAAAAAAAAAATTCATATAATTTCATGTTAAATACAAGATACATAGCAAAATTTCAAAATATTGGAGTTAAAAAAGTTAGTTGTTCGAGAGCTACCCGAAGTTTTTATTTATTTATTTATTTATTTATTTGAACCAAAACAAGGTTTTTACAAAAAAATTCTTAAAACTAAAACTTATAATTAACATGAAATTTGATTACATAGCCAAAAAAATTTTAAATACATTAAAAATCAAAAGTATAATTATTTATTTATTTGTAGAACATGCATACAAAGCAAAAACACAGTTGAAATTAAATTTATGAATACTAACTGTATTATAAAGTAACTAAATTAAAAATAATATGAACTTGAAGTGTATGTAATATGATATAATGAAGGTTAAAATTATTGTCTTAGGTCATGAATGAATTTTAAGTTTAATTTATGTTTAAAAGTGTATCGAGAAATTTGTGTAGAATAAAGATGACTGTGTTTATTGAATGTAATGCAACATCTATTTATTGGTTCATTTTTTCCATATTCAGTTCTATGAGTATTTTCAACTAAGTATTTAGTGCTTCTCGTATTTCTCGCACCATTGTTTATTTTAAAGTTATCCAATAAATACCGAACGTCAATGTTTTTTCTTAAGACGTCAAAAGTAAAGCAGGAAGAAAGAATCCGATCTTAACCAAAGTCCGATCTTAACCAAAAAAAATAGAGAACCTAGGAATTGATTGAAAAGTATTTTGTGAAAATACTCAAAATAGTGAAAATCTTCCTCGTACCCTTGACACTATATCTAGCTCGTTTAGATCGATGCGTTACAAACGGAGGAGCAATTTTAATATACCCGATGTCATATATGTATGCACGGGTATAATCACAACAACTCAACAACTAATGACGCTATCTTCAGCAAATTTGTAGGTTACATGTAATGAAACTACTTCGGAGATTGCGTAAGTTCGGGATTGGACCATGGGTTCGGAACCTAGAACTTTTTAATCGAATGTAGGCCAAACGAGCATAATTCCGAAACCAATAAAGATATTACCTTAAAATTTGGTATCAGGGTGTCCCTTCCTATTTCCTTAGTGTCTTTGAAATTTGGGCCCCATTGGAGTAGTGTCTCGCGGATCAGCCACACATATCCGAAGACCTTTAAGTATATCTTTAAAATTAATAAAGATAGCAACTTGAAAAAATGTAGAAGCTTCAAATTTGGCCCATGGGTGTTCTTTACTATTTCCTGCGTGTCCCTCTAATTTTGCATTAATTGGAATGGTGGTTCAGTACCTCTCTTAGACCCCCATATGTGTAAAAGCTTATCATCAAAATTAATACAACTAGTAACTTAAAATTAAGATAGAACGTTCCAATTGTGTACAAGGGGTAACTAGTATTTAAAGTATGACGGGGACTGCATACGGGCGAAATCGTACCATGGTTTCGGGTTCTGGAACCCTTGAAAAGTTCAAGGGCTAACAAACATATATCTTAAAAACACAATAACTCAAAAAATAATGCCACTATTTTGATGAAATTTAAACTCTAGGCTACTAGTAATGAAAATACCATGGGAATTGGTTTTGGTCGAGTGTGGTGAATAAGTTCGGATTCTAGAAGCTTTTGATCGATTTGAGACCAAACGAGTATAATTTTGAAGCCAAAGAATATATTTCCTATTTCCTATGTGTCCCCGAAATTTAGACTTAATTGTAGTGGTTCAGCTATGTTCAAAGATACTTGCTGCATTTATGTAAAATTTATTTTTATATTTAAATGAATTATATGAAAAGGTCTAAATTTGTAATTGTTTAGGTATATAAACTAACCATTTAAAATAATTGCAATTTTAAAAAATTTGGATTATTAAATATATTATGCTTTGATTAGCTTTTTATCACAAAATTTAATAATTAGAATTTTTTCATTTTGTAATTGAATTGGAATAAATATATTTTCTTTATTTCAAGTTTTTTTGTTTTTTAATATTTTTAAATAGATAAATTAGTAAGAATTTGTAATATTTTTTAATAGATAGTTTAATTAGAAATTTTTTTTAGTATTATAAAGTTAATTTGGTTAGCTATGTCTTACGATCAAATTAATAACAGCTTTTATGGTGTTAAAATGACTTATGGATATGTCATTAAATTTGAACCAAATAGGTGTAGGGTATTTCTAAGTCGGTTGCACCGACTGACAGTTTCTTTACTTGTTATTAGAATATTAATTTAGATATATCAAATTCCTTTTTCTGAACCCTTTATTGATTGAAAAGATAAGACAAAAAATCTAAATGTATAAAAGTTATTTCTTACAGTTATCTATTTCTAATATCATATTTACATGCATATTAAAGATTAACGAGCATATATCCAAAATACAGGATAACTCAAAAACTAATGACGCTATTTCAATGAAATTTAACCTCTTTGCTACTACTGATAAAAGTATCACGGGTGTTACATATGGTCGTGATTTGACAATGGGTTCGGAATATAGAAGCCTTTGATCGAATTGAGGCCGAACGAGCATAATTTCGTAATTAATAAAGTTAAAACCTTAAAATTTGGGCACAGATGTTTCTTCTTATTTGCTTTATGTACGTAAAATTTTGGAAATTTTGAATTGGAATACTGGTTTGCATACCCTTCTACTGCCAAGACCTTAAAGCATATATTCGAAATTGTCAGATGGCCCCTAAAAAATCTCGAAATTAAAACTCATCTTCTAAACTAATAGAGATAGAATTAAATTTGATACACGATGGTTCATTGCTATTTCCGTTCTTATTTAACACTTTTATATTTTTAAAAGGCTAAGAATTTTACTTAAAACATATTATGTATTATATATTGTAAATTAAAAACAAAATATTTTTTTGATCAACTAGTAAATGTTTTTCTTTTAAATTTTTGCTACATCAGATATTTTATTGAATTTTTACTATTGATAATATACGAGTACAATTAAGAAATTGCGTACGATAATTAAATTCTGTTCAAAGCTACTTGCTGCATGTATATAAAACTTTAATTTATGTCAAATGAATTATACGAATGTTCTAAATTTGTCCTTGCATTTTAGAAATACATTTATTGCATATTTTGCATTTATAAGATTATCAAATAGGTACATATACTAGAAAATTATTTTATTTTCAATCTTTAAAAATTCGAAATACTAAGTTCTCTCACAAAAAGCTAATCAAAGCATTTTTATATAAACCTTAATAGGAATATCTATATTTATAAATTAATATTTCTTTCGATTAACTTAGAATTTTAATGAAAATTAGAATCAAAGATAACAGGAGAATTATAATTGAAATAGATATTTTTGACAGAAGTGCTCAAAATTCCATATCATAAATATAAAAGATGAGAACAAACCAATCTGAACAGAAATAATTCCATTTAATTGCATTTTATACATAAATTAAATAGATAAATTAGTAACAATTTTTAATATTTTTGAATATATAAATTAATTAGAAAATCATTTTAGTATAATAAAATTAATTTAATCGGCTATGTAGGTGGTCGATTTTATTTCTAAATATGTTGCAACGACTTAATGATTCTTTTCTTGTTTTGTAATATATTCGATATGATTGTGTCAAATTAGTTTACTATCAATGTTTAACCCAGATAATTGAATGACTTAACTATTTCCTTTATTATACCTAATTCACTGATTATTTATTGTTTTTAACAACACTGTGTTAATAAGGTAATTATTTTTTTACCCTTATGACTATAAGTCAGAGTGTATTTTAACTTTGTCTTTACGTTTGTGACGCAGAGATGAAGGGGCGGGGGGTAGTTGTGAGCTCAAAGGTATGGATCGGATAAGAGTCGAAATCTACCGCAGTATGTTCGAGTAGCTGCTATATAACTTCTTTTTCCATATGAATATAATTCTATTCTTGGCAAAGCTGGATATTTTAAATTTTGCCGAAAGTCGTTTAGTATTATGGCCAAAGTTTGTGTAAAATTTAGTCGGTGTATTGGAAGAGTTTCGAAGAGATATCTTTCAACTTATAATTTCTTTTTTACATAACTGAAAGTCGAATAAGTTGTGTATCTAAAAATTTTTTATATAATCTAATACCAATCTAGTGCCAGTATGCGTAATCGCGTAATCAATTGTGCGATCATTGCTAAAGTAATAAATCGATACATCACCAATCTGAAAGAAGAGAATTTTTTTTTTGGTTCTTATTCTACAGAACTTTTATATATATAGCTTGTAATTTATATATATTCAAGTTTATCTACACCTACCCTACACCTATTTGGTTCAAATTTAATGGGAAGTCCATAAGTCATTTTAAAACCATAAAAGCTGTTATTGGTTTGACCCTAAAACATAGCTAGCCAAATTTGCTTTATAATACTAAAAATATTTTCTAATTACTTTATCTATTCAAAAATATTACAAATTCTTACTAATTTATCTATTTAAAAATATTAAAAAACAAAAAAACTTGAAATATATGAAAATATATTTCTTTAAATTCAATTACTAAAGTGAAAAAATTTGAATTATGAAATTTTGTGATAAAAAGCTAATCCAAGCATAATATATTTAATAATTAAAATTTTTCAAAATTGCAATTATTTTAAATGGTTAGTTTATATACCTAATAGAAAAGCTTATAAACGCAAAATATGCAATAAATGTATTTCTAAAATATAATTACAAATTTAGAACTATTCATATAGTTCATTTAAATATAACAATTAATTTTTCATAAATGCAGCAAGTACCTTTAAATATAGCTTAAGTATTGTACACGATGTCTTAATTATATATCACCTATGGTTTTTAATTTATAGAATATTATACTAAATATGTTTTATGGTAAAATTCTTAGCCTTTTAAAAATATAAAAGTGTTAAATAAAAACGGAAATAGGAAAGAACCCTCGTGTATCAAATTTAAAGTTTCTATCTTCATGAATTTCGAAGATAAGCTTTTTAATTTTGGGATTTCTTAGGAGGCACCTGAACCACGACTACAATTAAATCTAAATTTCGGGGACACATAGGAAATAGGAAATATATTTTTTAGCTTTGTAATTATGCTCGTTTGGCCTGAGATCGATCAAAAGCTTCTAAAATCCGAACTCATTGTTCGAACTCGACCAGAACCAGTTCCCATGGTACTTTCATTAATTTCATCAATCTAGCGACATTATTTTTTGAGTTATGCTGTTTTTAAGATATATGTTCTTTAGTCCTTGAACTTTTCAAAGGTTTCAGAACCCCAAATCACGGTACGAATTTGCCTATATGCAGTCCCCGTCATACTTTCAATACTAGTTAACCCTTATTCAAAATTGGATTAAGATAAAACTTAATTTTAAGTTACTATTTTTATTAATTTCGATAATAAGCTTTTAAACCTTGGGGGTCTAAGAGAGGTACTGAACCACCACTCTGATTGATCCAAAATTAGAGAAACCGCATAGGAAATAGTAAAGAACACCCATGTGCCAAATTTGAAACTTCTAAATTTGTTTGAAGTTTCTATCTTTATCAATTTTGAAAATATGCTTTAAGGCCTTCGGAACTGTGTGGCTGGTCCTCAACCCACTACTCCAAGTGGTCCCAAATTTCAAGGACACTTAGGAAATATAAAGAGACACCTTGACACAAAATTTGGAGGTTCTATCTTTATTGGTTTTGGAATTATGTTTGTTTGGCCTAAATTCGACCAACAAGTTCTAAGTTTCGAACCCATTGTTCATTCCCTTCCGTACGCAATCACCCTCCGTACGCAATCACCCTCCGTACGCAGTCCGTCCGTAGGCACGATAACTCAAAAAATAATGGAGCTATCTTGATGAAATTTTAACTGTATGTTACTAGGACTGAAAGTACGTCGGGGATTGCAAATGGGCGAACCGGTCCATGGGTTCGGATTCTGGACCTTTTAATCGGTCCAAGGGCTAACGAACATATATAAAAAATCATGATAACTTAACAACTAATGACGGTATCTTCATCAAATTTGTGCTGTAGGTTACTAGTAATGAGACTATGGCGGGGATTGCGTACGGTTGAGATTAAACAATGGGTTCGGAACCTAGAACTTTTTGATCGAATTTAGGCCAAACTGGCAAAGTTCCGAAACCAATAAAGATAGAACCTCCAAATTAGGTATCGTGGTTTCCCTTCCTATTTCCTTAGTGTCCTTGAAATTTCGGCCTCATTGGAGTAGTGGGTCGGGGACCAGCCACACATTTCTGAAGACCTTAAAGCATATTTTTAAAATTAATAAAGATAGCAACTTGAAAAAATGTAGAAGCTTCAAATTTGGCACAAGGGTGTTCTTTACTATTTCTTGTGTATCCCCCTAATTTGTGCTCTATTGGAGGGGTGGTCCAATATCCCTCTTAGACCTCCTAAGGTTTAAAAGCTTATAATCGAAGTAACTAAAAATAGTAAATTAAAACTAATATATAACGTTCTACTTGTGTACAATGGTTAACTGGTATTTTAAGTACAGCGCTGACTGCATATGGGCGAAATCACCTTAAGGGTTCGGATTCTGGACCTTTTAATCAGTCTAAGGGCTAACGATAATATATAAAAAATTATGTATACAACAACCAATGACCCTATCTTCATAAAATTTATGGTGTAGGGTACTGGTAATGAAACTACGGTGCTGATTGCGTAAGGTGGGTAATGTACAACGGGTTCGGAACTTAGAACTTTTTAATCGAATTTAGGCCAAACGAGCATAATTCCGAAACCAATGATCGTGGTATCGTGGTTTCCCTTTCTATTTCCTTAGTGTCCTTGAAATTTCGGCCTCATTAGAGTAGTTGATCGGGGACCAGCCACACAGTTCCGAAGACCTTAAAGCATATTTTCGAAATTAATAAAGATAGTAACTTCAATCAAATTTAGAAGTTTCAAATTTGGCACATGGGTTCTCTTTACTATTTCCTGTGCGGTTTCTCTAATTTTGGATCAATCAGAGTTGTGGTTCAGTACCCCTCTTAGAACCCCCAAGGTTTAAAAGCATCATCGAAATTAATAAAAATATTAACTTAAAATTAAGATAGAACGTTCCAATTGTGTACAAGGGTTAACTAGTGTTGAAATTATAACGGGGACTGCATATGGGCGAAATCGTACCATGGTTACGGGTTCTGGAACCTTTAAAAGTTCAAAGGCTAATGAACATATATCTTAAAAGCAGAGTTTGAAAAGAAGAAAAAGAGTTTGGACAATGAGTTCGGATTATAGAAGTTTTTGATCGTTTTGAAAAATTTGAATTATTAAATATATTATGC
Organism: Dolichopus griseipennis; assembly: GCA_963082915.1. Taxonomy (NCBI): domain Eukaryota; kingdom Metazoa; phylum Arthropoda; class Insecta; order Diptera; family Dolichopodidae; genus Dolichopus; species Dolichopus griseipennis. The sequence continues at coordinate 178,332,737 of OY720441.1, read as the reverse complement.
TTTTTATCACAAAATTTAATAATTCAAATTTTTTAACTTTTGTAATTGAATCGAAATAAATATATTTTCATATATTTCAAGTTTTTTTGTTTTTTAATATTTTTAAATAGATAACTTAGTAAGAATTTGTAATATTTTTGAATAGATAAAGTAATTTTTCCTATACGTAATAAAAATTATTGCAACAATGTTGTCACTTTAAATTTTGAATGCGTTTTGTATTTATATGCTTGTAGGAGATTGGTGAAAAAAAAATTTTATAAGTAAATTACGTCCAATTTTTGAAAGTAGGTAAGACTTCTTTGAATTAGGGGAATGTTTAAAAATTTTTTCGTGTTCTTTTGACCGATTGCGAAACAGAAACTTTAAAAAACAGTTTCAACGATTATCTTTAATTTTTCTATTCTTGGTGCTTCTTGACAAATTGGTGCTCCTTGACGGTAGATTTGGGGATGGTGGGCTTTCGGCGAATAAAGATAACTGAATTAAAATTTTTTTTTTTATTATTATTTAATAGTTATGAAAAGTTTTAAGTGAAATTTGATAAACTAGTATCGCCCTTTGCTCGAAATTCGAGCCTTGTTGTGCTTTTAAATTTACATAAAAAATCCGTTTTGTGTAATTTATATTAGACTAATATTACACGATTTTTCTAAACAAATACATATGTATACATATTTACTAAAGTCAAGTAGCCAAAATTCGAGTTAATGCTGTCCTACATATAGAAAACTGTACTTTTTGTAAACATTTTAGTACGATTTGAACTATGTTGTATGTATTCTATATCCTAATTAAAAAAAAAAAGCTTATTCATAGAGTAATTGTGTAGTTTCTGTATAATTTTCTCTTGATTTATTTAATTTTGTATTTTTTTTTGTTTTCATGTATTTTATTCTAATTTCAATAATTTTTTTGTCTATATTGTTATTTTCTACTTCGAATGGAGTAGCTTAATTGTCGAATGATAAGTATTATTGTAATATTGTATTGCTTTAAGAATATGATCTTTTATTGGGATTTTGTATTCAATATTCAATACTCTAATTTTTTCTGTTAACGTATTGTTCAATCTTTCTATGTCTGCATTTCCTGTATGGTTATTAGGCTTTACGAAATGAACTATTATTCTCTCATCTTTGCAAAACTGTTTTATATTTATACTGTTAAATTCATTGTCACAAACAAGTTTTTGCATTTTGTCTTTTATTGAAATATACTGTCGAAATTTGTTTATAAGCGTTTGATTATTTCTATCTTCCAGATATTTATTTTATCTGTTTGGAAAATATTTATTTTATCTAAATTTATATTTCGCTTACTTTAGAGTGAAAATAGAAAGACTTAATTTTTTTTTGTGTTGTCTTAAGACTGTCTTTATTATTACAAAATTATACTTATATATACTTAAATTAATATGTTTTAATTAACTTAATGCTAGATTATCAAAATAATGTTTTTTAACGTTTATTAATAAAATTAATTGACCAGGAAATTGCATTTCCTGCTATTGCAAAAATATAAAATATTTAAAAGAAAGGTGAATGAGTTACTATATTATGCCAACACATATGTCATGCTACATTATGCCAAAATAATATTATGTAACTCCTCCCCTCTTAAATTTGAGACTACCCCATTACATTATACATTATATTTCTGTCTTATGAAATCAAATGAAATTGGGTAATTTTTAGGGTCATTGTCATTTGTTGATATAGGTATGTTATTTTTTGTTTTAGAGCCTGTGTCTAATTGGTTATCAACTAATGACGTGACTCTTCCCGTTTCTATTTCAAGATTCTTTTGAACCATTGATATTTTATTTTTGAAATTTTTATTATTTTTTAAAATAACAATAAAAGGAAAGTAGACATACTTTTATTATTACGGCTACGAATACAGATTGTGAAATTTTCCAGTTATAGCCAACAATTTTCTGAAATTTTAGTTCCTCTATTTCTTTAATATTTTCTTCCTGGTTAATTATAATTTTCTCAAAATTAATATTATTGTTAATTGTGAAGTTAAAATTTTCATTTTGTGGTATTACATACTTATAAATAAATCGCTTAATGTTTCTTCTATAAATATTGTTTTCTATTTGAACTGAACAATTATAATAAGTTAGAAAATAACTACTTTTGTATTAAGATTTTTAAGTTTGGGTAAAATATTTTATGCTTGATACTTTCATAATTGGCTATTATACCAGAATGAAGAGATTCTCTTTCATGGAATAGAGATATTTGTTTTAAAGCTTCTTCTTCGTTCTTCATATCCTTGGCAAAATAACTGCATTTGACAAATTTTATTTTATTATTGTTAGGATACATTTCGATGATTTTTAGTTGAAATTCGTTATAGATATGGTCTTCAAGTTCAGAATATATTCCAATTTTTCCAATGTTAATATATCTTCGGATTATATTACTTACATTATTAGGAATATCGTTTCTTTCTATGTAAATTCTTCTCTATTGAAAATTATTTCTAGATCTATTTCTTTTTGTTCTACTAAGATAATTTGGGTTTTAAAAAGATTAACAACCGTTTCTAAAATTGGTATATGTTGTACCAAATTTCCTCTTGAGAGTGAATGGTTTCTAAAGATTCATTACTATCAACATGAACCGAATTTGTACTTGTAGAGTTATTATAATTTTCAAATAAATTTATTTCGTTAGTATTAACATCGATTCTACTGAGAAAATTTGCTATAATATTTTCTTTACCCTTAATATTTTCAACTTTGGCGTCATATTCTCCTAATTGAATTAACCACCTTTGTAATCTTGGGTTAATATCCTTACCTTTATTTTTAAGTTGTAGCCATTTTAGGCTTGTGATCAGTAAGTAAATCAAATTTTCTACCAAACAGGTACTGTCTGAAATATTTAATTCTCCATACAACTGCTGAAAGTTTTTTTTCAGTTGTAGGGTAATTTTTTTCATGTTCGTTTAGTGTTCTGGGATGCAAAGCTAATAGGATGTCCATCTTGAGATGGAACATCCTCTATTGCGAAATTACTTGCATCGGTAGCTAATTTGAATTTTTTATTAAAATTTGAGTGTTTTAATATTGGGTAATCCTTAATAATATCTTTTAATTTTTCGAAAGCATCAATATAATTAGGATCTTTCGTATTTATTTTTGTGTTTTTCTTTAAATATTTGACCATTGGGTAGACAACTTTTGCATAATCCTTTATAAATTTTCTATAATACCCAGTCAATCCTAAAAACGATTTGATCTGTTTTTGGGTATTAGGAAGTTTGAGATTTCTAATTATTTCTATTTTATTTGGATTAGGTTTTATTCCTTCTGGAGTTAAAACATGTCCTAAATAATCGGTTTCTTTGCAAAGAAAATTCCATTTATCTACCTGTATTTTTAACCCTGCTTTTTCTAAGGTTTCAAAAATTTTAGTTATATTAGTAAAGGGCTCTTCCAAAGATGTGCTGAAAATCAGTATGTCATCTAGATAGACTACACAAATTTTATTAATAAGCTCTCTTAATACTGAGTTCAAATCTTTGAAATGTGGCGGGAGCATTTTTCAATCCAAATGGCATTCTTGTATATTCAAAATGGCCAAAAGGAGTTGAAAGAGCTGTTTTTTTTCTAGCTTCAGGCCTAACTAAAATTTGGTGGAAGCCTTTAGCTAGGTCGAGAGTTGTGAAATATTGTGACCTTCCCAATTTGTCTAATATTGCTTCAATATTAGGAATTAGGAAGTTGTCACTTGTAATAATTTCATTCAATTTTCGGTAGTCTATCACAATTCTCCATTTTTTTCACTTGAATTATATCTTTTTTTCGGTACAATCCAAAGTGGACTATTGTTAGGAGAATTGCTTTCCGAGATAATTCCCTGATCTATCATTTCGATTATTTGACGTTCAATTTCTTGTTCATGGATTTTTGAATACCGATAAATCTTAGAATAGATTGGGTCATTTGTAGTTGTTAATATATGATGCTGAATTTCATCAGTAAAGGATAAGATATCTCCATCTTTAAAAAATAAATTTTTGAATCTTTTCAAAATTTTCAACAATTTATTTCTTTCATCGTTGTTTACATTGCTTAAATCTAAGTTGTTTTAAAAATTTTCACTACTAGATTCTAAGGTATTTATCTTAGAAATGTCAAATGGATAAATATTGTCAATAAAAGGGATTTTGTTGTTTTTAATTTCTATATATTTTTGGTCTAGATTAATTTTAGCTTTAAGAGCGATTAAGATGTTTTGTCCTACAATTGCATCATAACTCCTACCATTTATCTCTATTACCTGCCATGAAATTCTTCCAAAAGTTTCCAATTCTTTTGGAATTGGGGTGACTATTTCAGTAAATATTTTATTAGTTCCGTTAATAGTGCTAAAATACAAAGGTTTTTCCAATTTAGTTTGAACAGAGTTATTCAAAACCTTAGGATTAATAACACTTGTACTAGACCCTGTATCTATTAAGCATTTGATTTTTTGATTATATATTGTTAAATATATTATTGGTAAGTTTGTTTCCGAGGCTCTTCTTGAAAATTTTCGGTAGTTCCCTGTAAATTTCCAATTTCCATTGAGTCTGGACTATCATTGTAATAATTGCTATAATAAGTTTGACCTTGATTATTAAGATTTCTATATTTTCTAAATTGCGAGTTGCGAGAAAGACTGGTTACTCTACCGCTTTGATTAGAGTTGTTGATATTTCTGCTTGGATTGGAAATATTTGTTTGTCTAGAACGTTGTGAATTATTAGGATTAAATTTGGGTTTTTCAATTTGTGACAAAATTTTATTGTCTTTATTAAGATAATCGTTATTATTAATGTTATTATTTTCATGAACAATTTATTGTATTTCTTCTGAAACTATTATTTGTATTTCTATTTGTAGAAAGTTCGAATTCTTTATTTCTATTTTGTTCAGATATTCTAGTAAACTTTTTATATAACATGTTATTTTTATTATTTAATTTTCTATGATTAAAATCTATTGTCCTATTATCATCTAACAATCTTAGTTTACTAAACTTATTGTAAATATCTAACATACTCATATTTTCTTGAATATGAGCTCTAATAGTACCATCTATTTTTTCTAATAAAATTTCTGTTAAATCACTATCTACGTTTTCTGGCTTATAAATTTCTGGTTTCTTATCATCTAAATCATAAATTTCATTTAATTCGTAACTTACATTCCTAAACTCTTCAAATAAGTTTCTTAAATTACTAACCTTTATGTATCTGCAATAGTTAAACAATTCTGAGTAGGATTTTTGAGAATGAAAACTCTACCGCAGTTTTGATTTTATTTCGTCCCAACTAGCGTTTTTACCAAGCTGCTGGACACATTTTCCTGCTTCTTTTTGTATTTTTTCGTTTCTTAATATCTGCATCGTAAACTGGTATAACTGATTGTTATTTCCGCAAAGAGAAAGTGTAACTTCAACACTCTTAATAAAAGATGACAAACTGTAGTTTGGTGAACCATTAAATGGTTTAAGATGTCTGAACTGTGTTAAAGTATGTTCAGGAGATAGCGTAAAATTTTGCTCTTCGTTGCTTTGTTGAAACTGTTGTTGTACTTGTTGTTGTTGTTGTTTTTGTATTTGTTGTTGTTGTTGAACTTGTTGTTGAACTTGTAGTTGCAGTTGTTGAATAAGTGCTTGACACTGTTGTATTTGTTGTTCTTGTTGCTGCATGATTTGATTTTTTTGGTCTTCCGTTAGTTGTTTACTTGCCATCAAATTTCTGTTTTTATCAAAAATTTAATTTCTGGTATTGTTTTTCATAAAAGGTTCTCATCACTGTTTTTACAGTGCTAATATAGTGTTATGGATTTTTAAATTAAAGAAACAAGAAGTTGTTATTAATTTTAATTTGTTTGTTAGAGTTTTCTATTAAGTTATGATTATTTTCTTCGATAATTTTAAGGTGATTTTCAATACTTTGCCTATCATCATCATTCATATTTCCGAATAACCATTTAGTTACAGAGCCTATACAAAATTTATAAGTCCACTTTTAGATCTATGAGGAATTATTGTTTTTATTTTATTCCTAAGGTTTTCTAACTTTTGTAATGCAAATATTTTATTGCCTTCTAATCTTAAAGAAGAAACTATTGTTTCTAAATTATCGACTAACTTTAAAATTTCTGATGGGTACACAATGTGAAGGATTATGTCAAAATTACTTGCAATTTCTATTTCATCGACCTTAATTTCGACATATTTCATTTCAGATTTCAATTGTTCCACTATCATTGTTGGTGATGTTATTGTAAGTATCTAAAGAATTATTATCCAGAGTAGTATTGTTTTGATCTGAAAATTTGAATGGTCTTTTAATGTTGTTTTCATGAATATTTTGTGTCTAAGGCTAGCATTGTTTTTTATAAATCCTAATGTGTCTAGTTTTTGTATAATTTTCTCTTGATTTATTTAATTTTGTAATTTTTTTTGTTTTCATGTATTTTATTCTATTTTCAATACTTTTTTTGTCTATATTGTTATTTTCTACTTCGAATGGAGTAGCTTAATTGTCGAATGATAAGTACTATTGTAATATTGTATGGCTTTAAGAATATGATCTTTTATTGGGATTTTGTATTCAATATTCAATACTCTAATTTTTTCTGTTAACGTATTGTTCAATCTTTCTATGTCTGCATTTCCTGTATGGTTATTAGGCTTTACGAAATGAACTATTATTCCCTCATCTTTGCAAAACTGTTTTATATTTATACTGTTAAATTCATTGTCACAAACAAGTTTTTTCAGTTTGTCTTTTATTGAAATATACTGTCGAAATTTGTTTATAAGCGTTTAATTATTTCTATCTTCCAGATAAAAACCTATAGCATGTTTGGAAAATTTGTCTATAAAAATAATGAAAGAGTGTTTAGAATTTACATAGATATCAACGTGGATTATTTCGTTAATTTCCACTGGTGTTGCGGTAATTTCAAATTTCTTTTTAGTCGGATTTCTATCGTATTTCCCTGCAGTACAAGTTTCACAGTTATTTACTACTTTATGTATTAAGATTTTTAAGTTTGGGTAAAATATTTTATGCTTGATACTTTCATAATTGGCTATTATACCAGCATGAAGAGATTCTCTTTCATGGAATAGAGATATTTGTTTTAAAGCTTCTTCTTCGTTCTTCATATCCTTGGCAAAATAACTGCATTTGACAAATTTTATTTTATTATTGTTAGGATACATTTCGATGATTTTTAGTTGAAATTCGTTATAGATATGGTCTTCAAGTTCAGAATATATTCCAATTTTTCCAATGTTAATATATCTTCGGATTATATTACTTACATTATTAGGAATATCGTTTCTTTCTATGTAAATTCTTCTCTATTGAAAATTATTTCTAGATCTATTTCTTTTTGTTCTACTAAGATAATTTGGGTTTTAAAAAGATTAACAACCGTTTCTAAAATTGGTATATGTTGTACCAAATTTCCTCTTGAGAGTGAATGGTTTCTAAAGATTCATTACTATCAACATGAACCGAATTTGTACTTGTAGAGTTATTATAATTTTCAAATAAATTTATTTCGTTATCACAATTCTCCATTTTTTTCACTTGAATTATATCTTTTTTTCGGTACAATCCAAAGTGGACTATTGTTAGGAGAATTGCTTTCCGAGATAATTCCCTGATCTATCATTTCGATTATTTGACGTTCAATTTCTTGTTCATGGATTTTTGAATACCGATAAATCTTAGAATAGATTGGGTCATTTGTAGTTGTTAATATATGATGCTGAATTTCATCAGTAAAGGATAAGATATCTCCATCTTTAAAAAATAAATTTTTGAATCTTTTCAAAATTTTCAACAATTTATTTCTTTCATCGTTGTTTACATTGCTTAAATCTAAGTTGTTTAAAAAATTTTCACTACTAGATTCTAAGGTATTTATCTTAGAAATGTCAAATGGATAAATATTGTCAATAAAAGGGATTTTGTTGTTTTTAATTTCTATATATTTTTGGTCTAGATTAATTTTAGCTTTAAGAGCGATTAAGATGTTTTGTCCTACAATTGCATCATAACTCCTACCATTTATCTCTATTACCTGCCATGAAATTCTTCCAAAAGTTTCCAATTCTTTTGGAATTGGGGTGACTATTTCAGTAAATATTTTATTAGTTCCGTTAATAGTGCTAAAATACAAAGGTTTTTCCAATTTAGTTTGAACAGAGTTATTCAAAACCTTAGGATTAATAACACTTGTACTAGACCCTGTATCTATTAAGCATTTGATTTTTTGATTATATTTTGTTAAATATATTATTGGTAAGTTTGTTTCCGAGGCTTTTCTTGAAAATTTTCGGTAGTTCCCTGTAAATTTCCAATTTCCATTGAGTCTGGACTGTCATTGTAATAATTGCTATAATAAGTTTGACCTTGATTATTAAGATTTCTATATTTTCTAAATTGCGAGTTGCGAGAAAGACTGGTTACTCTACCGCTTTGATTAGAGTTGTTGATATTTCTGCTTGGATTGGAAATATTTGTTTGTCTAGAACGTTGTGAATTATTAGGATTAAATTTGGGTTTTTCAATTTGTGACAAAATTTTATTGTCTTTATTAAGATAATCGTTATTAGTAATGTTATTATTTTCATGAACAATTGTATTTTTTCTGAAACTATTATTTGTATTTCTATTTTTAGAAAGTTCGAATTCTTTATTTCTATTTTGTTCAGATATTCTACTAAACTTTTTATATAACATGTTATTTTTATTATTTAATTTTCTATGATTAAAATCAATTGTCCTATTATCATCTAACAATCTTAGTTTACTAAACTTATTGTAAATATCTAACATACTCATATTTTCTTGAATATGAGCTCTAATAGTACCATCTATTTTTTCTAATAAAATTTCTGTTAAATCACTATCTACGTTTTCTGGCTTATAAATTTCTGGTTTCTTATCATCTAAATCATAAATTTCATTTAATTCGTAACTTACATTCCTAAACTCTTCAAACAAGTTTCTTAAATTACTAACCTTTATGTATCTGCAATAGTTAAACAATTCTGAGTAGGATTTTTGAGGATGAAAACTCTACCGCAGTTTTGATTTTATTTCGTCCTAACTAGCGTTTTTACCAAGCTGCTGGACACATTTTCCTGCTTCTTTTTGTATTTTTTCGTTTCTTAATATCTGCATCGTAAACTGGTATAACTGATTTTTATTTCCGCAAAGAGAAAGTGTAACTTCAACACTCTTAATAAAAGATGACAAACTGTAGTCTGGTGAACCATTAAATGGTTTAAGATGTCTGAACTGTGTTAAAGTATGCTCAGGAGAATTTTGCTCTTCGTTGCTTTGTTGAAATTGTTGTTGTACTTGTTGTTGTTGTTGTTTTTGTACTTGTTGCTGTTGAACTTGTTGTTGAACTTGTAGTTGCAGTTGTTGAATAAGTGCTTGACACTGTTGTATTTGTTGTTCTTGTTGCTGCATGATTTGATTTTTTTGGTCTTCCGTTAGTTGTTTAGTTGCCATCAAATTTCTGTTTTTATCAAAAATTAAATTTCATTTAATTCGTAACTTACATTCCTAAACTCTTCAAACAAGTTTCTTAAATTACTAACCTTTATGTATCTGCAATAGTTAATATATATGTATATATTATGTATATACAACACAATCTTTAATTTTTGTTGTTTTTTTTTTTACGTTAAGAAATACAATTATGTATTAGTTTTTAAATTTTATTATTTTGTATGTTTTTTTTTCTTTTATTTATTTTATCTTCGGATAAAAGTTTCTCGATTCGTTTAATTCAATCTTCTGATTGATTTAAAAAATGAAAATTACCGCGAATTCCGTTTCCGACTGCGCCAATTATGTATTTCGCTTACTTTAGAGCGAAAATAAAAAGACTTAATTTTTTTTGGTGTTGTCTTAAGACTGTTTTTATTATTACAAAATTATACTTATATTTACTTAAATTAATATGTTTTAATTAACTTAATGCTAGATCATCAAAATAATGTTTTTTAACATTTATTAATAAAATTAATTGACCAGGAAATTGCTTTTCCTGTTATTGCAAAAATATAAAATACTTAAAAGAAAGGTTAATGAGTAACTATATTATGCCAAAAAAATGTCATGCTACATTATGTCAAAATAATTTTATGTTACTCGCTTACACACAAAAATATTTATTTGAATGTTTTAATTTAGTACAAAAAATTCTAATAATTTCATATAATAGGTACCTATATTTTGAATTTTTTTCAATATAAGATATTTTTTAAAACATAATCTTAGAAATATAAGAAAAACCATAAACCTTTTGTCAATTTGTAAATTTTAAAAATCCGATTACAGCACATCGCGTTACGCGTATTTTCATGTAAATTCATGTAGCTATTTATTTGTAAATTTTTTGACAGAAATTATACGTCAACTTTTATTTAAGTTGAAGATTATTTTTTAGATTTTTTTGCGATATCTTTTTATAGGTATTTTCAATTATTTTGAATGAATTTTTTTTTTTTAAAAAAAAAATATTATTTTAAAGTATTTTATTTTGCAAACTTAATCGTAGCAACATCAGAAAAAACAATTACAATATTTTTATACGCTTTGTCAAATTTTAAAATTTTAAATTCCGAAGTGCAGTACATAACATACCTACTTATTTGAAAATTTTTTGACAGAAACTGGACGCCGTACGCATTTATTCTGGTTGATCGCTAAAGAACACATAATTTTTCTTAAGAAATGTAATTTTTGGTTTCTGCAAACATATTATAGGTACCTATTTCAATTATTTTCAATATATGTAATGTATTTTTTTTAAAATTGTAAAAAATATATTATTTTAAATATTTAGTTTTTGGAACAATAACAACATAAGAAAAAACAATAACATTTTTATATGCTTTGTCAATTTTAAAAATTCGAGGTACAGTAAGTTATTCTCGTGTAATATCATGAACTTACTATTAATTTACTACTTTTTGTTAGCAATTATACACCATAAGCGTTGATTTTGGTTGGGCCCTAAGGAACAAATCATTTAAATTACAATTTATTTTTTTAAGAAAGATTTTTAATTTTTTACGAACATATTTTATAACATTTTTTGTTAGGTATACATCTCTCAAACGTAATGGCAACTACAGAATATATTTCAAAAGTGGGTTATTTTTTTATTACAAAAAACTTCACAAAAAAGTAACAACAATATACGAAGTAGCAATAATTTTTTATGGCAAAAAAAAAATACATACAGTAAAGCTCGCTTATTTTTTTTTTATTTTTATTTTATTTTATTTATTAAACCAAAACAAGGTTTTTACAAAAAATATCTTACAGCTATTGAAAAAAACAAAAAAAAATTAAAGCTAACAAAATGCACAAACAAAAAAAAAAAAATACAAATTTGATTACTAAGTTAAAAATTTACAATGAAAAATTAAAAAGTTGTACTATATACTAAATTTTAAAACAAAAAACAAAAATGCTTACAGGACAAAAACACAGTATGAGATATAAATAATTGGAATGTATGTGATATGTATATGAACTTGAACTTGAAATAATTTTAAATGTTTACAAAGTAATTAGGTAATTTAAGTATTTAGGTCATTTAGGAATTTCTGTTTTAATTTATGTTTAAAAAAGTTTCTTGATATGTCTGATGAAAAAAGATGACTGTGTTTGTTGAATATAGTGCAACATCTGTTTATTGGCTCATTTCTTCCGTATTCTGTTTTGTGTGTATTTTCTAATAAAAATTTTTTGTTTCTTGTATTTCTGACTACATTGTTTAGTCTAATCTTATTTACTAAGAATTGAACGTCAATACTTTTTTTTATGACGTCAAAGGTAAAGCAAGATGAAAGCATTTGCCTACGTGAAGATAAGGTTAACATATTCAATGAATTAAGTCTTACGGCATAGCTTGGAAGAGTAGAATAGTCTGTAGGATTATATAGGTTTCTCAAGGCAAACAAAAGGAATTGTTTCTGAACGGATTCTATTCTATTGGAATGTAATTGAAACGCTGGATCCCATACGATGTTACCGTATTCTAGAATAGATCGAACTAACGAGCAATAGAGAGCTTTTGTTACTGCTGGGTTATTAAGTTCTTTAGCTCTTCTCTTAATAAAACCTAACATTTTGCTTGCTTTGGAAATCATATGATCATAGTGAAGATGGAAGTTAAGCTTATAGTCCAGAAGAATGCCAAGATCGGTTATACTGGACACCCTTTCAAGAACTATGTTATCTATTGCATAGTCGAAAAACATTGTAGATCTTTTACGTGTGAAGCTTATGACCTTGCATTTCGCTATGTTAAGTTCTAATTTGTTGTAGAAACACCATTCTTGTAAAGAATGTAAATTTGATTGAAGTAATGCCAAATCAGAACTGTTTTTGATAACGTGGTAAATTTTAAGATCGTCAGCAAATGCAATATGTGATACACCCTCTAATTTTCTAGAAAGGTCTGAAATAAAAATATTAAATAGAAGTGGGCCTAAATGGCTACCTTGCGGCACTCCTGAGGTGACATTAATTGTGTTTGATAAATAACCTTGAAATTTAATATTTTGAGTTCTTTCAGTAAGATAAGAGCAAAGCCAAGCGAGGAAAGAACCTGAAATGCCTAAAGTTTCAAGCTTTTTAAGCAAAATATTGTGATCCACACGATCGAAAGCTTTGCTAAAATCCGTGTAGATAGCATCAACTTGATAACCATTTTCCATTTCATTTAGTATTTCCGATGTGTAAACCGTAAGATTAGTTGTAGTAGAACGACCTTTTCTAAATCCATGTTGTTGTTCGTTTAATTTTGTATTTATGACGGGTGTAATTTTACTAACTACAATTTTTTCGAACAATTTTGGAATAGTGGATAAGATAGCTATACCACGGTAGTTTTCGACGGAAGCTTTGTCACCCTTTTTATAAATGGGTGTCAAAAAAGAAGATTTCCACGCATACGGAAAAATGCCTGTCGAAAGCAATAGATTAAAAATAAAATGAAGCGGTTGCGTCAAATAATTGGCACAATTATATAAAAAAGAAGGTGGGATCAAGTCGGGTCCTACACCTTTTTTTGTATCAAGGTTGGTAATTGCTTCAAATATTTCGTTTTCAGAAAGATATAGATCTGTAATAATTGAATTAGATCTATTAAGTGAGATAGGAAAAGCGAAATTGATACGCGAATCTAATGGCCTATAAACTTTTTGAAAACTATCTGCAAAGAAATTACAGATTACATTAGGGCAAGAAGAAAAAACATTATCTTTAGACATAGAACTTGGATATCCATATGTTTTTCGCTTTGTATTAATGAAGTCAAAAAACTTTTTTGGATCTGTAATTAATTTATTACCAATTTCATTGACATAATTATCGTATGCTAGATTTGAATTCTGTTTAAATTCTAAAACAAGATCGTTGTACCTGTTCAGTAAAATAACATCAGGTTCCTTCGTAACTTTAATTTTTTTGTAAAGTTTGTTGCGTTGATTACGCAATGTCCTAATTTCTCTATTAAGCCAAGGTTCTGTTGTTTTATTTTTTTTACGAATTTTTGGCACAAAGCAGTTAATTATGTCAAATATTTTTAAGTAAAAGATAGAGATTGAAGAGTTAATATCATGTTGTATTAACAGGTCGTCCCAATTTAAAATTGATAAAGCATTATTAATGCTTTGATAATCAGCGTTAAGAAAGTCATATACAATATTATTATTGTAAGATTTCGCGAATTGAGGCATAGAAGTGGAAATTTCGAAGATGACTGCGTTATGATGAGGAGTGTTAGTGAACAGGTTGACTGCATCATCAGTGAGATTTACCACCACTCTGTCATATGCATTTGAAAATGCAAGATCTAGCCACTTATTGTTTTTATTTGGAAAATTTATAATTTGTTGTAAATCATTACCATAGAACTCCGAAATAATGTCAAAATCAATTTCATCATGAAAGTTAATTGGTAATAACAAATTATCTGAATCATCTTCTATAAAAGATAATGATGGACGATTGAAATCGCCAAAAATAAAAATTGAATCATCCTCATTCATTTTAGATATAATATCGTGATAAATATCGAAAAATTCAGAATATGAGGAATTGTCAGAATTTGGTGGAAAGTAAACAATTCCTAGGTAAAGAAAATTATTACCTAAGTTTACTCTAATAAATTGGTGATCGAAAGTATGGGAGGTCCTAGTGATTAGTGGAATACTAGAAAGGTTATTATTTACTGCAAGTAAAACCCCGCCTCCACGGGTGCAGTTTGTAGAGAAAAAATCCCTATCCTTTCTATAAATCGACCAATTATTGTCCAGTATTTCTTCATTTATGAAGGAATCGTTTAGCCATGTTTCGGTAATAGCAAGCACAACGAAGTCACAAGACTTAGCATCAACATATAATTTTTTTAGTTTACCTCTCATACCACTACAGTTGTGGTAGAAGATTTTGAGATTGTCACTAAGATTACATTTATTATCTGTTGGTTTTAACTTCTTAAAGCTAGATCTTGTATTTACTAAAATAAGATTAGTGTTAATGTTATTTTCTACCGCTAAGGGGACGAAAAAAATCATTACTACTTTTCCTAATTTTTTGCAAATAATCGATTCTCTTACTTTTAAGGTGACTACAATAAGCTTGTAAATCTTTTTTAACCGATTTGGACGAAGCACCGAAACCTTCATGATATTTTAAGTATAATTTCATTAATTCCTTAGGGTTAGAAGGCAAACCTTCTTGATCAATAAAAATTTTAATATTGAGTTTGGTTTTACCATCTACACAAAGGTCGTAATCCTCCTTATGTAAGTAAGCTAAATATAGCGTTACATTTTCGTATATTTTTTGATCTCTAAAACGTGATAAAACATACGTATGATCGTCATTAGCTACAGCATTTTTCGTTAATCTGACTATAGGAGGTAACATAGGATTAACAAAACTTGAAATAGATTGGGATGAAACCGATGCAATTGGCTTATCGTTAATTGAAGTCGTGTTACAGTTTACGTTTAAGCTCTGAGTACACGGAGTGCCAGCATTAAAGGTTTGTCCCTGAATGAAGTTAGAATATTTTTGTTTAGACGTAATTGGTGTTGTTGTAATTAAATTTGAATTTGAATTTGAAATTGAAAATGAATTTTCAGAAATGACTGAATTGCACATTGTGCTAGACAATAACTTGTATTAATGTCTGGAATCTCAATTAAATTGGGCTTATTTAGTGAATATGTAACTAAGTTCGACGGAGGCAAATAGTTTTGAAATTTAATAGGTGTTTGAGTTAATAAAATGGGTTGTGTTTTGTTTGAATTTAAAATATTATTATTATTATTATTCTTATTATTATTATTATTATTATTATTATTATTATTATTATTATTATTATTGTTATTGTTATTATTATTATTATCCTTTTTTTTGATTTGTTTATTTTTTGTTTTAATAATTTTAGGCAAATTTGTATTTCTATTGTTTGAATTTTTAGTGTTTGTTTTATTATTTTTAGAATGTTTTGTGTTTATTGAATGTTGTGTGTTTGTCCTTAAATTATTTTTACCTAAATTTTTGAAACTGCTGATATTGGTTCCTATACGCCACAAGCTCCTGTTTTTAATTTCGTTCATTTTTGATTCCGGAACACTAACTTTAAATGTGTGATAGTTCGGTTTATACTTCAGCCACTTCGGTGTTATTAAGTTGCAGTGAACATCATCGCATTTCAACTTGCTTCTTATGTATTTGGCCAGTTTGACTTCAGTTGTGTTAACGCTAAGATTCGAAATTCTTATGTTAAATTTCGGCTTACTTATAGCATCTGGTGGATCGACAACTTTTGTTTCTTTTTCAATATCCATTGAAATATCGTCCTGTTTTTCCTTTGCTACATTTTTGAGTTTGTCTGACCCAGCGCTATTTATTTCGTTAAATTCGTCAAACAATGATTTACGTAACTTATTTGAGCTGTATTGATTTGGATGAGAATTATTGTGGTTTTTCATAAATTCTTGCATCTCCTCCATTTTACTCTTGAGAATATCTAAATCAGCCAAAACTAAATCCCTGAAGCTCAATGAAATCTCATTCCTGCTCGTATTTTCAGAAATAGAAACACATATTTAAGATAAGTTACCAATTGAATCTTTTAGTTCCATATTATGTGAGTTATTTGTATCTTGAGGTAATTTATTGGAAATTAAAATTTCATTTTTTAATTTACCTATTTCAACTTTTATTATATCTCTAATAAATTTTTTGTTGTCTGTGTTGAAACTAATTACGCTATTGTTTAGCGTTTCAAAATTCTTTTCCATTTCTGAAAAGTTGGCGGAGTTATTTTTTACAACTTCCAATAATTTAACAATTGTTCCTTGGAAGTTGTCCCTAACATCATTAATATTATTTTTGATTTCCCGCGAAAATTGTCCGAGAGAATTTTGTTGATCCAGACAACTTTCACAAACAAAGTGCTGCCATAAAAAGTTGCTGTACCAATTTCTCGGAGCGTTTAAGCAGACTCCATGAAATTTACGATTGCAGAAACCTTTGCATTTTATATCGAATTTCATATCGGTGACCAAACAATTTTCTAAGCTGCATTTGAAATCCATTGTAAATTGTATAATAAGTAAAAAAATAAAGATGATGAATCACTTATATTCTGATTTTAATTTACTTTATTAGTTATTTATTGTTTAACTGTTTATTAATATTGTGACTTTACTTGTTAATGAAATTAAGTAGGTCACTATTTTATTGTTTAATAACGACCATGAAGAGACAGCAAATATTCGTCGTAATAAACAAATGTCGTTTTAAAAGAATTCTGTGAATTTTGAAAAATTAGTATAAGAATTGAACATTGTTGAATGTGTTAATTCTAGAATAGGCACTTTGAACACATTTGCTAGATTTTTATTTGATGTGTCAGCCTCACCCGTATACTGCTTTTTCTTCAAATGAAATTTTTTTTGTATTTGTGATGCGTTATTATGATTTTTTTTATATTCAAAAATATATATAAAAATACTAAAATAATAACCAAGCAACATTATTAGATATAATAAGTTTAAATAAAAGAAATATGAATGTAATGAAAAACTTACATTTTTAGGTAAAATATAATTCATTGGCAAAAAGTGTAAAGTTTATTATAATTAAAATTGAACAGAGTTCTTTATAAATGAAAACTACTGTATAAACCAAATATATTGCTTTCATTTCGAACAGAACTCACTTTTTTTTACCGGAATTTTAGAGAGATAAAGAAAAAAAAAACAAAAACAAAACAAAAATTTTAAAAAAATTTTAATCTCCTTGTTCATTGAACATTTGAACTAAACAAAAAAACGAAAGACATAAGTCGTCGCATATAATAGTTTGATTGAGCTGCGAGTTACAACCGAAAATGAAATACATTTACCCAGAAAGTCGGCGCAATATATTAAATAAATTCCAAAATATATCTACATATATATGTATATAATATATATATACAACACAATCTTTAATTTTTTTTTTTTTTTACGTTAAGAAATACAATTATGTATTATTTTGTATGTTTTTTTTTCTTTTATTTATTTTATCTTCGGATAAAAGTTTCTCGATTCGTTTAATTCAATCTTCTGATTGAATTCCGTTTCCGACTGCGCCAATTATGTATTTCGCTTACTTTAGAGCGAAAATAAAAAGACTTAATTTTTTTTGGTGTTGTCTTAAGACTGTCTTTATTATTACAAAATTATACTTATATATACTTAAATTAATATGTTTTAATTAACTTAATTGTAGATCATCAAAAAAATGTTTTTTAACATTTATTAATAAAATTAATTGACAAATTATTGCTAAAATATAAAATACTTAAAATAAAGGTGAATGAGTTACTATATTATGCCAAACAAATGTCATGCTACATTATGTCAAAATAATTTTATGTTACTCGCTTACACACAAAAATATTTATTTGAATGTTTTAATTTAGTACAAAAAATTCTATTAATTTCATATAATAGGTATATTTTGAATTTTTTTCAATATAAGATATTTTTAGCACATTTTAAAAAAATTTTGTAAAAATGTGCCTATATAGTTTCACTCTGTCCGTCCGTCCGTCCGTCCGTTTGTCTGTCCGTCTGTATGTCCGTATGTTTACAAAAACTTTTACGCCGTTTAAAATAGAGTTAAGAAATTTTAACCACGGGTATTACGAAAAAAATAATTTCGTAGAAGAATTTTTTTCTTCCCCAAAGTTGGAAAAAGCCCTATTTTTAAATTAACCAGAGTTCTGTTAAGTTTATTTTCAATCTGAAAACGGAATAAGATAGCTGGTTTTATAAGCTTTATAAACAATTAAGAGCAAATGTTTAGGGTTGCCATACGGTACTAAAATTTACCATTATGCAAAACGCAATTTTTGAAAAATTTTTGGCCCCACATATCTTCTAAACGGTTGAAGCTAGGATCTTGAAATTTTAGGAGAAGTTAGACCTTTAGAAATTAGTAGGAGTCAGTTAACAAAATTTTTTTGTCACGTCCCGTATTTAGGAGCTATAAGGGCTCGAAAATGAAAATTTTGCTATTTTCAACCACCTGTAACTTTAACACCTGTTCAAATTTTTTTTTACAATTATACAAAATTTACAGCTGCAGCATTATGTTTCAACATATGTTAAAGGTTTTTCTTAAATTTGAAAGGGTT
The DNA here is from genome assembly GCA_963082915.1 of Dolichopus griseipennis. NCBI lineage: Eukaryota > Metazoa > Arthropoda > Insecta > Diptera > Dolichopodidae > Dolichopus > Dolichopus griseipennis. Next base: position 178,313,968 of record OY720441.1, on the reverse strand, counting down.
TCTTTAAATTGAAGAAAATTTCTCTTAGTTTTAACTTTTTTTGCTTAAATAATAAAATTTTTTTGTAGGTAAAATTCCAAATTGTGGTGGAGTTCACAATTGATTTCCTCGACAAAAAATGATTGGTGAGGACAGGAGGTGGGTGGGCAGATGCATCATAAGTTTGGTAAGCAAAAATTTGGGAACCTTCCCCATTGAAGGGCTACTAGTTCTTAAAAATTAAAACTTTTATGTTTATATAAAACAGTAACTTATTCACCAGTGTAAGTTTTTTCCAAAATTAAACGTTAACATTGATGCTGCAACATTATTTTCCGCACTTATTAACAGGTTTCCTTGCGTTCATTGGGGTTATATTCTAATAATTTACTATTAGTCATATAATTAATAAATCAATGAAATAACTTCTTACTTACTTACTGGATCCTAGAACCGCTGGTGGGGCATAGGGCGTTTTAGGGCTTTTAGCTGTAGCCACGTTTTGCGTTGCGCTTCTGCCTCTTTCAAAACAGCACTTCTCCATGTTTTCCTTGGTCTACCCACTCGTCGTCTGCCTTGTGGATTCCACTCAAAACTTTGCCTTGCAATGTTTTCTTCCGGCTTCCTCAAGGTATGTCCGATCCATCGGCATTTTCTCTCTCAGATCTCGACCTATATCATTTTTTAGTTCGTTTTTTGCCACAGGTGTGTGTTGGTAATGATTTGCGTCCAACGAACTCTTAAGATGCGGCGTAGACAACGGTTTATATACGTCTGCAATTTTTTGGTGATAATGGCGGATACCTTCCATGTTTCACAGACGTATAGAAGTACTGATTTCACGTTTGTTTCAAATATTTTTAGCTTTGTACGCAGGGCTATATTATTTGACTGCCATATGTTTGATAGAGTTCCAAAAGCAGTTCTAGCTTTATTTATTCTGCTGTCAACATCAACTTCTGTTCCCCCATTTGATGTCACCATGCTTCCTAAATAATTGAACTGCTCTACTTCTTCAATTTAGCTTTCTTCTAGTAGAATTTACTGATGTGTGGAGTGCTCTATACGCATGCTTTTGGTCTTAGCTGCATTTCTTTTTAGACCAGCTCGTTTGCCATATTTGTTCAAATTTTGGCACATTTCGTTCAAACTACTTCTTGTGTGTGCCATGAAAACTACATCATCAGCATAATCTAAGTGGCTTAAATGTTTTCCTATTTGCCACTGAATGCCATACATCTCATCAACGCCTACGGTTGCGGTTAAAAATTCGTCCATCACAACCAAAAATAATATAGGCGACAATATACAGCCTTGCCTTACACCCTGCTGCACCTCAAACGAATCAGTCAACTGTCCATTGTGTAAGACTCGACACCTTTTCGTAGGATTCCTTAATAATGGCAATAATTTTCTCCGGGATACCCCACCTACTAAGAGCTCTCCATATATATTCGCGGTTTACGCGATCAAAAGCTTTTTCGTAGCGTTTTGATACGTTCAACACAATAGTGACCACTGCGAAAGCCAGCTTGATGTCTTTTCAATGTATTTTCAATCCTGCTTTTGATCCTTTTGAGTATAATATTTGCCATTATTTTCGAGAAGACAGATAACCGCGCCAGTTATTGCAATGCTTCAGGTTACATTTTTTGCCAGCTTAACAATAACTCCTTCTTTCCATTCACTCGGGTACTTTTCTTCTTCCCATATAGGCTGAATTAATGGGAGAAGTATATGTGCCGTTGCGGGGATGTCTGCTTTTTGAAGTTCGGCGGGTATTTGGTCATTTCCTGCAGCTTTGTTATCTTTCAAGAGCGAAATGGCGAATGGAAATGGTGGGTGGTGCTGTACTAATACTCCTGTATGATCGACGCTACTAAGGTTCTTCAGAGATTTCTGATGCAGATTGCTGTATAAAATGTTCGTTTAGCAAACGGCAAAGGTAGTCTTTCCACCTCCGTAATTGATCATCCATCGACACCAGAAGCCTTCCATCTTCGTCCAAGATAATATTTTGCTGCTTTCTTGAATGACCTGAAAGAATTTTTGTTATCTTATATAAGGCTTTGCCATCACCTCTTCTTGCTGCTATCTCTGCTTCCGTAGCAAGGTTTTCTATTTGTTTTCTTCTGTCTCGTCTTACACTTCTCTGCGCGATTTTATGTGCTCTGTTATACTCGTTGCGAAGCTCACCTAATAGCCGTGGATCCTGTTCAGAGTTTATTTTGTTTTTCAGCTCTTTACGTCTGGCTATGTTTTCCCACGAAATTCGTGAGATCCATAGGGCTTTTTGCTGCGATGATCGGGGTATTGTTTGTCTTCCAGTTTCTATAAATGTTTGTTTTACTTTATCCCACTTTTCATCTATAGAACTGCCCCGTCCTCTCGTTCATTTGCTTCATTCAATGTTGATGCTCTTTCTCGCAATTTTTGTACAAAATTTCCACGTGTTGCGGGATTTTTTAACGCTTCAACATCGAATAGTGCTATTCTGACAGGCACTTGATTTCGTCTTTGGACAGCCGCTGTTCTTAACTGCATTTGTGCAACAACTAAATGGTGATAACTTCCAACGTCACCACTCCTCTTATTTTGAACGTCGCAAAGAGATTTCCTCCACTTCTGTTGGACAATAAAATGGTCTATTTGGTTTTCAGTTTGACCATTTGGGGAAACCCATGTTACCTTATGTCATGACTTATGTGGGAACAACGTACCGCCAATGACTAGCTGGCGGAAATTGCAAAAATCCACGAGCCTTTCGCCATTGTCGTTTGTTACCCCAATGCCATGCCGTCCCATGACTCGTTCTAAACCAGAGGTTTCCGTTCCGACTTTCGCGTTTAGATCACCCAATATAATCTTTATGTCGGCTCTGGGAGCGTTATCATATGTTGTCCCAAGTAGGGTGTAAAAATTCTGCTGTTCTACATCTTCTGCTTCTTCGGTAGGAGGGTAACATTGTATTATGGTTATATTTCGGACCCTGGATTTGAAGCAGCCATCAATTTGCGTGATATTGGTTTCCAAGAGATAAGACTGCGTCTTGCTTTTGCATTTAGCATAATTCCTACTCCACCACGCCTTATTCCTGTTTCTGCTTCATCATCTCCTGAGTACAGCATTTGAGTTAAATTACTGTCTGAAATAATTTCACCACAACCTCTCTATTTAGTTTCACTGACGCCAAGTATGTTAATATTGAATCGTAACATGTCACGCTCGGCTTGCTCGTATCGCCCGACACCATATAGTGTTCTCACGTTCCGTGTTCCGATTTGCGTCCGCTTCTTGTAGCCAAAAGTAATTTACTATTTTACGTGAACGGTTTCTTGAACTTGTGTTTGATTCTCTTATCCTGTTTGTATTTAAACATGAATTTATCTGCACCCCCAAATCCGATGTGCAGTTTACACATTGACTGGAGAAGTCAAAGGAGTATTCACCATATTACTATGATTACCCCTTGAGGAAATATATCCATTCGCATTTTGGTTCATGTTTGCATATTTTATACAGTTAATGTTTTATGAGATATGGTTGATAACCCCATAAGCTTATGTCTGTAGGCACACTTGCCTTTTGGATGAACAGACACTTCTCAAACACGTTTATACAGCGAGCCGCTTGTTTCAAGACAGACACCCGCTAAATGCCGCTAATTCTTGGTGCACTCCATAGAAAACCCCCCCAATGAAATAACTAAATTAATATTATCATTTATTTTTATATATATTTTTATAAAAACAAGTAAAGAAACAGTCAGTCTGTGCAACCGACTTAGAAATACCCTACACCTATTTGGTTCAAATTTAAGGACATATCCATAAGTCATTATAACACCATAAAAGCAGTTATTAATTTGATCGTAAGACATAGCTAACCAAATTAACTTTATAATACTAAAAACATTTTCTAATTACACTATCTATTAAAAAATATTACAAATTCTTACTAATTTATCTATTTAAAAATATTAAAAAACAAACAAACTTGAAATAAATGAAAATATATTTATTCCATTTCAATTACAAAATGAAAAAATTCTAATTATTAAATTTTGTGATAAAAAGATAATCAAAGCATAATATCTTTAATAATCCAAATTTTTAAAAATTGCAATTATTTTAAATGGTTAGTTTATATACCTAATAGAAAAGCTTATAAACGCAAAATATGCAATAAATGTATTTCTAAAATACAATTAAAAGTTTACACCTTTTCATATAATTCATTTAAATATAAAAATAAATTTTACATAAATGCAGGGAGTACCTTTAAACATAGCTGAACCACTACAATTAAGTCTAGATTTCGGAGACACATAGGACATAGGAAATATATTCTTTGGCTTCGAAATCGACCACAACCAATTCCCATGGTACTTTCATTACTAGTAACCTAGTGTTAAATTTCATCAAAATACAGGCATTATTTTTTGAGTTATGGTGTTTTTAAGATATATGTTTGTTAGTCCTTGAACTTTTCAAGGGTTCCAGAACCCGAAATTATGGTACGATTTCCCCCATATGCAGTCCCGTCATACTTTCAATACTAGTTAACCCTTGTACACAATTGGAACGTTCTATCTTAATTTTAAGTTACTAGTTTTATTAATTTCGATGATAAGCTTTTACACATTGGGGGGTCTAAGAGAGGTTCTGAACCACCACTCCAATTGATCCCAAATTAAGGGGGCACGCAACAAATAGTAAAGAACCCCTATGTGCCAAATTTGCAGCTTCTACATTTGTTTCAAATTACTATCTTTATTAATTTCTAAAATATGCTTTAAGGTCCTCGGAACTGAGTGGCTGGTCCCCGACCCACTACTCCAACGAGGCCCAAATTTCAAAGACACTTATAAAATAGGAAGGGACACCCTGATACCAATTTTGGAGGTTATATCTTCATTGGTTTCGGAATTATGCTCGTTTGGCCTAAATTCGATCAAAAAGTTCTAAGTTCCGAACCCATTGTCCAATTCTCACCGTACGTAATCACCGCCGTAGTTTCATTACCAATAACCTACAGGACAAATTTCATAAAGATAGCCTCATTAGTTGTTGAGTTATCGTGATTTGTTATATATGTTCGTTAGCCCTGACATCGATTAAAAGGTCCGGAATCCGAACCGTTGGGCTGATTTCGCCCTTATATAGTCCGCGCTGTACTTATAAAACTAGTTAACCCTTGTACACAATATCTACGGTTTTTCCTAATTTTAAGTAACTATTTTTAGTAATTTCGATTATAAGCCTTTTAAGCTTGGGAGGTCTGAGAGGGGTACAGAACCACCATTCCAATTGATCCCAAATTAGGGGAACACACAAGAGATAGTAAAGAACACCCTTGTGGCAAATTGGAAGCTTCTACATTTTTTCAAGTTGTTATCTTTATTAATTTTAAAGATATGCTTTAAGGTCTTCGGAAATGTGTGGCTGGTCCCCGACCCACTACCCGAATGGGACCCAAATTTACAAGATACTTAGGAAATAGGAAGGATGACCCTGATACTAAATTTGGAGGTTCTATCTTCATTGGTTTCGGAATTATGCTCGTTTGGCCTAAATTCGATCAAAAAGTTCTAGGTTCCGAACCCATGGTCCAATCCCGACCTTACGCAATTCCCGAAGTAGTTTCATTACTAGTAGCCTACAGCACAAATTTGATGAAGATAGCGTCATTAGTTGTTGAGTTATCGTGATTTTTTATATTTGTTCGTTAGCCCTGAAATCGATTAAAAGGTCCAGAATCCGAACCCATGGGCCGATTTCGCTCATATGCAATCCCCGCCGTACTTTCAGTCCTAGTAACCTACAGTTCAAATTTCATCAAGATAGCTCCATTATTTTTTGAGTTATCGTGCCTACGGACGGACGGACGGACGGACGGACATGGCTATATCGACTAAGGCGGTCATGCTGATCACAAATATATATACTTTTCCATATCTAGCTCGCTTCCTTTAGGTGGTTACAAACACCATACCAAAGTTAATATATCCCTTTACCTATTCTATAGGTGTAGGGAATAATAAATGATGAAATATTCAGTAAGAAACCGTATATAATTTTGAAAATGTGCTTTTTAAAAACCCTTGGATTTTTTCCTTACTTGTTTAAAACATAATCTTAGAAATATAAGAAAAACCAAAACTTTTTGTCAACTTGTAAATTTTAGAAATCCGATTACAGTACAACGCGTTACGCGTATTTTGGTTGCTCTCATGTAAATTTATGTACCTATTTATTTGTAAATTTTTTGACAGAAATTATACGTCAACTTTTATTTAAGTTGAAGATTATTTTTTAGATGTTTTTGCGAACATATTATAGGTATTTTCAATTATTTTGAATGAATTTTTTTTTTTAAAAAAAATACTATTTTAAAGTATTTTATTTTGAAAACTTAATCGTAGCAACATCAGAAAAAACAATTACAATATTTTTATACGCTTTGTCAAATTTTAAAATTTTAAATTCCGAAGTACAGTACATAACATACCTACTTATTTGAAAATTTTTTGACAGAAACTGGACGCCGTACGCATTTATTCTGGTTGATCGCTAAAGAACACATAATTTTTCTTAAGAAATGTAATTTTTGGTTTCTGCAAACATATTATAGGTACCTATTTCAATTATTTTCAATATATGTAATGTATTTTTTTTAAAATTGTAAAAAATATATTATTTTAAATATTTAGTTTTTGGAACAATAACAACATAAGAAAAAACAATAACATTTTTATATGCTTTGTCAATTTTAAAAATTCGAGGTACAGTAAGTTATTCTCATGTAATATCATGTACTTAACTACTAATTTACTACTTTTTGTTAGCAATTATACACCATAAGCGTTGATTTTGGTTGGGCCCTAAGGAACAAATCATTTAGATTACAATTTATTTTTTTAAGAAAGATTTTTAATTTTTTACAAACAAATTTTATAACATTTTTTGTAAGGTATACATCTCTCAAACGTAATGGCAACTACAGAATATATTTCAAAAGTGGGTTATTTTATTATTACAAAAAACTTCACAAAAAAAGTAACAACAATATACGAAGTAGCAATAATTTTTTATGGCAAAAAAAAAAATACATACAGTAAAGCTCGCTTATAACGACCATGAAGAGCCAGCAAATATTCGTCGTAATAAACAAATGTCGTTTTAAAAGAATTCTGTGAATTTTGAAAAATTAGTATAAGAATTGAACATTGTTGAATGTGCTAATTCTAGAATGGGCACTTTGAACACATTTGCTAGATTTTATTTTTTGTGTCAGCCTCACCCCTATGTATACTGCTTTTTCTTCTAATGAAATTTTTTTTTGTATTTGTGATGCGTTTTTATGATTTTTGTTATATTCAAAAATATATGTAAAAAAACTAAAATAATAACCAAGCAACATTATTAGATATAATAAGTTTAAGTTTAATAAGTTTAAAAAAAGAAATAAGAATGTAATAAACAACTTACATTTTTAGGTAAAATTTAATTCATTGGCAAAAAGTGTAAAGTTTATTATAAAACAACTGTATAAACCAAATGTATCGCTTTAATTTCGAATAGAACTCACTTTTTTGTCACCAGAATCTCCTTGTTCATTGAACATTTGAACTAAACAAAAAAACGAAAGACATAAGTCGGCGCATATAAAAGTTGTTTGAGCTACAAGTTGCAACCGAAAATGAATTAAATTTACCCAGAAAGTCGGCCATTATATTACAGTCATAAGCCTCAACTTTTAACTGCGTGACCGTTAAATTCAAATTTACGTCAAATTAAAGACGGGTTGTTTCATTAAAATTGGTCTTATAGTTTACCCGGAAAAAGGATGTTTATATTTGCATGGGAAAAAATAAGCCGATTAAATATTATGATTTGTTGAAACTTGCAAGAATAATTCTAAGAAAACGTTTTAAGAAAATCACTTTATTACAGTTTAAAATTAACATGTACACCATGTGTAATTTTTGTGTTATCTTTTTAATAACAGCAACTTAAATTAAAACTCCATTGAGTGGCGAGGCAACGTGCGCCGGTAATAGCTAGTCTACATATAAGTTTACATAGTTTACATATATACCTCCTAGGTCAAAAGGTTATACTAAATTTGCCATTATGTCATTACACTATGTCAACAGTAGTTTACTTGAATTGCCATATAAAATATTGTCGATGGTTTAGAAAAAGTTAAAAAATTTGTTTTTCAACTTATATATTATATTATACTTACCTGTAAGTTCTACTACGCTCTTCCTCGTTTTTTTTTGAGATTTTATGAGAGAAATGTAGACTTCTTTTTGCAAAAACTGTTTTAAAATACTATGTATTTAAGCAAAATTTCAGTGTTAAATTTAAACTAAAATTTTACACTGAAATCTATTTTTAAAAAACAACAACTGCAAAGTAGATAAAAAAGAAGGACTTACGAAAAAATGTAGAGAAGGAAAATGTAACGTTATTTAAATTTAAAGATAGTATTATTCAGATTCTTTGTAAGCTTTATTTTTATTATTATTAATATTATTTCATTTAGCTTTTGCACTATTGGAGACTAATTAAGGAGAGCAAAAAAATTAGTCTTATTGGAATCAAGATTAACTTGCGTTAATACCAAAAATTTTAAACATTTCATTGGATCATTGTGCAAAACGCGTAAACATGTCAAAACCAAATTAACCCTGTGGGTTTTTGTAATTAAATGCTGGTAAATAATTTTCAATAAAAATCTTTTAACCGTTTAAGCAAGTAAAATTTATAGAAAACTTAACTAAAACGTTTTGCAGCGTCTCTTTTGGACTGCAAACTCAACCTATAAAATTGGACACAAATCGGAAACACAAAATTTTTTGGAAGCCCGCATGGCCGAAATGGGTTAATTTACTGGACCAAATTTAAGCAAATAATTCTGGTTGCTAACAAGAACATTTGTGCAAAATTTCAAGACAATCGCTCAAACAGTTTTGACTCGACAACAACAACATTGAAAAGCTTCATTGCGCCCTCGTACCAAAATGGCTTAACCGAACTCAACGAAAATTTGTGTCAGCCTCTTCTTTCGACAGCAAAATCACCCTGTAAAATTGGACACAAATCGAAAACACAAAATTTTTTGAAAACCCGCCAGACCGAAATGGGTTAGTTTTTTCTAACCAAATTTATAAAACTAATTACGGTTACTAAGTGGATAATTTGTGCAAAATTTCAAGTAAATCGGTCAAACCGTTTGACTCGACACCCAAAACATTGAAACCTCGTGCCCAAACGGCTTACCCGAATTCAACAAAAATTTGTGTCAGCCTCTCTTTTTGACTGCGACACCACCCTGTAAAATTGGACACAAATCGGAAACACAAATTTTTTTTGAAGCCCGCCGGGCCGAAATGGGTTAATTTATTCCTATCAAAGTTATGCAACTAACTTCGGTTGCTAGGAGGAACTTTTCAAACCGTTTTGACTCGACATCCAAAAAACGAAACAGTTTAAAACGGCTCTGGAGCCGCAACCTGTTGACTTATAAAAATATGACATAGCCTATGTCACCCCCCGAGCTCTCAGAATTATTCCTTGAAAATTTTCTGACAATCGGACCGGTGGTTTTCATGTGAATCCTGGACAAACAAACAAACAAACAAATTTTCTCCTTTATATATTAGATACTAGCAGATTTACCCGGCGTTGCCCGAAAGCTTGCAAATTGTAAAAAAGCAAGTTTGAGCCAATTTTTTGAAATACTACTTTGCTTATAAATGAAGCCACAAAAAAATATTTGTTCCGTTAACCCATTGTGGCCCAACAGCTTTTTATAGGTTTTTTCGTTGCTTTGCTATATATTAGAAATTTTTTAACAGATTAACTTCAAATTTTGTATGTGTGTTCGTCTTTGAAAATGAAGTTTCCTTTACTAACAGACTTGCAATTTGTTAACACCTGCTAACCCGACGATTTTTCAAAAACGTCCAATTTTTGAAAATAGGTACAACTTCTTTGAATTAGGGGAATGCTTAAAAAAATGTTTTGTCGAGTTCTTTTATTCGATTGCGAAACAAAAACTTTAAAAAACAGTTTGCAAAACAGTTTAAACGATTATCTCTAATTTTTCTATACATGATGCTTCTTGACAATGTGGTGCTCCTTGACGACAGAGTTCAGGATGGTAGGTTTCCGGCGAATAATGCTAATTGAATTAAAATGACTATAGGCCAAAAGGTTATACTAAATTTGCCATTATGTCATGATACTAAGTCAATAGTACAATAGTTTTTTTGAATTGCCAACATTTGAATAAAATATAGTCGATGGTTTAGAAAAGGTTTAAAAATCTGCTTTTAAACTTATATTTGTTTTAGTACTTACCTGAAATCTACTACGCTCTTCCTCGTTTGCTTATGATTTTATGAGAGAAATGTAATCTTCTTTCTTGGAAAAACTGTTTTAAAATACTATTTAAGCATAATATATACGAAATTGAATATACGAAAATGTAGAGAAGGATTATGTTACGTTATTTAAATTTAAAGATATTATTATTCGGATTCTTTATTAGCTTTTTTTTAATTATTATTAATATTATCTCATTTAGCTTTTGCGCTATTTGAGACTATTTGAGAGCAAAAAATTAGAATTTATAATAAAGTGAGCTTTTGGAATAAAGGTTAACTTGAGTTAATACCAAAAATTAGAAATTTTATTGACTAACAGACTCTCTTTTTGACTGCAAAACCACCCTGGTAAATAGGACACAAATCGGAAACACAAAATTTTTTGGAAGCCCGCCAGGTCGAAATGGGTTAATTTATTCCAACCAAATTTATACAACTAATGTCAGTTGCTAAGAGGAACATTTGTGCAAAATTTCAAGTCAATCGGTCAAACCGTTTTGACACGACATAAAAAAAAAAAGAAAACGCTTGAAAAGGCTCTGGAGCCGCAACTTGTTGACTTATAAAAATGTGACATAGCTTAAGTCACCCCCCGTGCTCGCAGAATTAGTCCTTTAAAATTTTGTGACAATCAGACCAGTGGTTTTCATGTGAGTTCTGGGTAAACAAACAAACAACCAAATTTTCTCCTTTATATATTAGATGAAAAAAAAAAACAATAAATATTTTTTATTTAATTTAAAAGTTATTTATTTTACACTTTTAATTAAAAACTTATATTTATTTTATTAAAAAAAAAAAAATAAAATTTATATATCAAATTTAAAAGTTATTTATTTTTCACTTATTTTATTTAAAAGCTTCGCGGAACCTCAAACGTGTTGGTATCTATTTTGTTTCTGAATAACCGACGTTTTAACAATAGGTAAGTAGATGTTTTATAACATAATATCGCTGACGTTGCGACTGCGATAAATAAGTAAAAATGTAATTAACGTAATTCAGTCAATGAAGAAGGTTTGTAGAGCAAGGAAGAATTTTATTTGGTAATTTTTCCACATATTACATTGGTCAGGTGAGGGGTAGGATAAAAATGTGTTCTTCCTATAATAAAACAAAATTTTAATAATAATAAAATTTAAAAATAAAAAAAAAAATATATAGTAAACTTTTCGTCACTGAATCTGGTAATGGTCTGAATCAAAAATTAAATAATATAAATTTGCCGCCCGACAATTGTACAAAAAAAAATTTTTTTTTTTCCAGGGTTTTGAACATCTGATGACATTTTATATTTTTTAAAAAATAGTGCTAAATTCCATGTATACTTAATTCTATGTAATTCAATATTAATAGTGGGGTGATAAATTTAAACCAATTCAAAAGAAGAAAAAAAAAAAAAATTATGTTATTACAAAAAAAAAAAAAAACAAGAAAAAATTATAAGCAGATAAAAAAAAAATGTTATAAAAAACACCAAAATATATATATGCTACAAAATATTAAAAAAAAAACAAAATCCAAAATTATTATATATTAATGTGCAATAATAATTATTAAAATTATTATTGCTCTTTATATTCGTAACGATACGGCCTACCAAATCTTGGATAAATATAACATAGGCACAAATCCAGAGTTTACCTATGTTTGGACCAAATTTTTTTTTGGTAGCCATTCAACGCATTTTTGTTTTTTTGTACAAAAGTCCAAATATTTCGAAGGAGAACACAATTGTAGAATTTAATATTTTATCGGATTCTATAATTAGCATCCTTCAGGACAATCCCGAAACTGAAATCGTTGTAGCAGGCGATTTCAATATCCACAATAAAAATTGGCTTCTATACTCTCCTCATACATCGGCAGAAGGCAAATATGTAGAACCTTTTACCGCTCTTCACCAACTTACACAATTGGTGAAAGAACCTACTCGCATACCAGACTGTTCAAGCTATAGTGCTTATACTCTGGATCTATTTCTAACTTCTCATCTGTAAAAAATACAACATTTCTGTAATTAGCCCATTAGGAAGCTCTGACCACTGCCTTATCAGTTCTCAATTTCAAATGCAAAATTTAAATAACCAAAAAGTTCCTCCCAATCATAAAATTGGACCCCTAAATAAAGCCAACTGGGATGGTTTAAACTCCTTTTTCAAAAACTTTAATTGTTCTCTTTTTTTTCAACAATAGAAATGTTGATGTAGCTGCCAACGCATTAACTAGCGCTATTCTCCTTGGCATGAATCTTTTCATACCAAGTAAGATTAAAAGTGCTAAACACCGTAACCAGAATTGGTTAAACAAAAAATGCAGGCAAGCTATTAAGAAGAAAAATAAAGCTTTCTTTGAGTTCAAGAGGCAACCAACCGAAAGCAAGCGGATCTCATTTACAGAAGTTAGTAAGCGATGCAAAATAATTTTAAGGCAGCAAAAATTTAAACATGATTTTTTACTAAGGCAAAAAGTTATTCGCTTCCCAAAAGGCAGCAAAAGTTTCTGGTCATTTGTCAAATCAGTAAAAAACAACTTCACTTCTTCTACAACTCCTCCACTGATTTATAATAATGCTGTCATTGTTGACCCTGAACAGAAGGCAGATTTGCTGGCTCAAACCTTCGCAGCCAATTCAACACTGCCGGCAACAACAGCCTCTCCTTCGGTCTATGTACCAACAAATTCAAAACTTAAAAAAATTTATTTTCGCCCACGTGTTGTTACTAAAGTTCTTAAGGGTCTAAATGTTCACAAATCTGCTGGTCCTGACGATATTCCACCAATTGTCCTCCAAAAATGCGCTAACACCCTAGCTGGTCCACTAAGCAAACTTTTTCACATATCCTTTGTTTCTGGAACTTACCCTTCTATATGGAAAGTTGTTCATGTCCAACCAATCCCAAAAAAGGGTGCCCAGAGCAATCCTGAAAATTATAGACCAATTGCTCTAACATCAGTACTATCAAAGGTTATGGAGTTAATAATTAATTTCCATTTAAAAAGATATCTGGAGAGTAATGACCTCATAAGTGACCAACAATATGGTTTTAGGTCAAATAGATCAACAGGTGACCTGTTGACATTTTTGACTGAAAAATGGGGTCGTTGCTTGGAAAAATATGGCGAGACGAAAATAATCGCTCTAGATATATCCAAAGCCTTTGATCGCGTTTGGCATGCCGCGCTACTAAAAAAACTAGAAGCTTTTGGTCTAGGAAAAATCTTCAATTCATAGATAGAATCTTTCCTTTCACACCGTTCAATACAAGTTGTATTGGATGGCTTTACTTCCAAAAATTTTGAAATCAATGCTGGTGTCCCTCAAGGCTCGGTCCTATCACCAACCTTATTTCTAAAATTTATCAATGATCTTCTATTCATTACCTCCAATAAAACTCATAGCTTTGCTGATGACAGCACTCTTGATTGCTCTTACCTTTTTGAGAGAGCAGCTGATGCTACCTCAACATCGGTAAACAATGAACGAACCAAAGTTTCAAGTTCCTCAAATAATGATCTCCAAATAATTCAAGATTGGGGAAGCGTGAACAGGGTAAGTTTTAATGCTTCAGTTCTTATCAAACCATCAAACCATTAACAAGTTAACAGTATTTTTATTAAACCCGCTTTTTTTTTATTTTTAATTCGTTTTTAATATATAACTTTTTTAATAAACAAAAACTTTTAATAATTTTCAACATTTTTCAAAAAGTGCTGACACTTAATTTAAATAAGAAAAAATTTACATTATAACTTTAAAATTAGTAAGACTTTTCTTTATAATAATTTTAAATTTTAATTGTTGACGATCAAATTTCAATCTAGGTCATTTAAGTTTATTCACTTTTAATAATACATTTTGCAAGTGTAATTTTTTAAGAACATTAAAAACTAACCTATTATATTTTAAATACATTTTTTTTGCCGTTATAAAATAAAAAAAAAACAATATTAAATAAAAATGAATCAAAATAAATGCAGTGCCGTACTCTGTACAATTACAGATTTCAGAACCGAAATTATTACATGTAATGGTATCTGTAAAAGAAAATTTCATGGAGTTTGCATTAATGCACCTAGGGGTTGGCAAACATGCAACTCGTTCATTTCGCATCACTTTGTTTGCGATAGTTGCTTGGATTTGAACCAGCCTATACAAATACTGAGAGATGAGTTGATGGTTACACTAAATGATATTAAAAGTGACTGCCAAGGTTGCACGACTAAAGCAGTAGATGCTTTGAAAAACAATTCGGTATGCTTTAACGATATGGCCAAAAGCTATGATAACTTCAATCAAGCTTTATGCAGTTTTCTTTCTGACCGGAAAAAATATTTGAAAAACACTATGACAGATCTATTAAATGATCTCAAAGGTGAACTTATATTGGCAACATCAAAGGAGCTGGTTGGCATTCGTGAAGTGGTGGATCTAATGAAGGACGACTTAAATCGCATGAACGTATCCCTTCATGCTTTGGGTTCAGATCAACAAATACCCAATCATAGACAGAAGGAAATTCAGTGCGATGTGGAGTTAATTAAACAACAGTTGGATAAATTAAATAAACCACCAATAGTTTATAAAGATGTTTTTATCCAAACTGACAATATCACACCTAGCACAACGGCAAAGAGTAAAATAAATAAGACAAAACCCGGAGTTAAGGCTTTACTAACCCCGATTGTTACAACCAAGCCTTCGTTTACTCTTTGCATTTCAAGGCTAAATTGTAAAATGACTGAAAAAAGCCTTGAGAGCTTTATTAAACAAAAATTTAAGTATGATATTGCAATTTGTAAAAAAGTTACTCCCAAAAGGATCCGGAATCCAAAATACCTGTCATTTAAAGTGTCCGTTCCTGATATGATGGTTGAGAAGGTGAGAAATCTTAAATTTTGGAAGAAGGGAACGAAAATTACAAAATTTCGGGCTGTTAGAGGTAATAAAAATAAAATTAATAAAAATAATAATAATGATAATAATCGTAAAAATAAAAATATATCTAGTAATAAAAGTAATAAGACTAATAAAAATAAATATAATAATAACAATAATAATAATAATAAGAATAATAGTAATAATAATAATAATAATAATAACAATAACAATAATAATAATAATAGTTCTGGAAATAGTAATATTAACTCTGACAATAGAAATACTAATACTAGCATTAACGTTAATAATATAACTGTACATCCTAATAATAGCGCAACTGCTAGCAATTCAACTAATTCTAACTCAACAGATTCAAATAATTCCATAAACACTAAATTAAATACTAATAACAGTACTTCAAACATAAATCAGAACAACATTTGTCATAACCACAATACTATTCAGAACAATAATAACAATACAAACAATTTAAATACTTCATCAGTAACTAAAGAGCCTGAAATTGTCAATGCTAACTCTACTACAGTTATTGAACCTCCTCCTTCTTCGTTGACTTCTCCAAACACTCCTTCTACTTCTAAATTCGTAAAATTTGTGCAAGGTGAAACTCTTCAGCCTTCAATTATTAACCCACTTTTACCACCAATAACTAGAATGACACAACAATCTCTTGCCAACAAGGACTATACAATAGCTCTTTCCAGGCTAAGAGATGATAAAGTTTATAACATGGTCAGATTGTATTTGTCGTATTTGTTTGACGATAATTATAATAAGGTATTAGAAGGTAAGACTAGAATAAGTGTAAAGGTCTTAATTGATAACGAAGGTTTACGTACCGATTATAAAGAACTCTATAAATTATATATTAAATTTCACGAAATTAAAGGTATATCTTCCAAAGATGTTTCTGACGACTTAAAGGCATACCGTAACCATTGTAGTAGTAATTATTACAATCACTTGCAGGTTTCAAATGATAACCATAATAAATATTTGCATATTAAATAATATTTAAATAAGACCTCTACATCTTTGATTGATCCTTCAAATTTGATAAATTTATCATTATATTATCAAAATGTCAGAGGTCTTAGAACAAAAACTAGACAAGTCCTACTTAATTCAATAAATTTAAATTTTGACGTATTTGCTTTAACTGAAACTTGGCTAAATTCTTCTATTAACAATCTTGAGCTTTTTGATAGCTCATACTCGGTTTTTAGAAAAGACAGATACTCTGAACTCTAATATCTAATAGTTACATTCCTAAAGGGGGAGGAGTATTGATAGCCGTAAAAAACTCATTTAATGGAAATGAAATTCCTATTTCTGACGCGGACTGTCTTGAAATAATTGGTGTGAACATAAAATTTTCTAATAAAAGTGTTAATATTGTTAACACATACATTCCACCTTCTTCGAATTTAAATATTTATATTACTCTTTTAAATGTAATAGATTCGATTTGCTGTAATTCTGGTCCTAATGATGAGTTAATTTTATGTGGAGATTTTAATCTCCCTAATATAACTTGGATCAATCATGACGAAGAATCTTTTTTGATTGCTGATTCTTCAGTGAATGAACCTGATTCTCAATTTATTGATGGTTTAAATACCAACGATTTACAACAGGTTTCCCACTGCCGCAATTTTAAAGATAAACAATTGGATCTAATATTTACTTCCGATTGGAATAATATTATTTTCTGTGAATCCGTGTTACCGCTTGTTGCGTTGGACCCCTATCACCCTTCAATAAATTTTACTTATTGTTTGACTAATTCCATAAACCATGAAGCAGCAGATTCTTATAGGTTTAATTTCAATAAAACCAACTTTCCCGGACTAGTAAATTTCTTAAACACCTATGACTTCACGTCTATATTTAATAATATAGACCTTAATCAAATGACAATTAGGTTTTGTGAAATAATGTTCGAAGGTTTTACACAATTTGTTCCTATTTCAAAAAACAGATGTTCTAACTCTGGCCCACCATGGTTCACAAAGGAGCTTAGATCTCTCAGAAATAAGAAAAACAAAGCCTGGCGTAAATATCTAAAAACAAAAGATATTAATGAATTTAATAATTTTGTCATATTGTTTGAGAATTTTAAAACTTCTTCTAAAATACTTTATAATAGTTACATTAACTTAATGGCAACTAAATTAAAGTCTGATCCGAAAAAATTTTGGAAATTCTTAAACTCTAAACGTAAATGTGATGATTACCCAACATTTATGAATTTCAATTCTCTTTCTAGTAATGATCCTTCAACTATTTCAAAATATTTTCGTGAGTTTTTTAGCACTTCATATAGTGATTCTTCTTTTACGCCAAATGAAAATTATTTCTCCTATATGAATACATATCAAAAAACTTCTCTTACTGACATTAATATTAATGAACAAATAGTTTCCAGCTATCTAAATAAACTGGGTGATAATACTTTTCCTGGACCAGATGGTATACCAGAAATAATTTTAAGCAAGTGTTCTAACATTCTCACTACGCCTTTAACATTACTCTTTAAAAAATCATTAAATTCCGGATATTTTCCTCCTATTTGGAAAATTTCTTATATCAGGCCAATTCACAAAAAGAATTCTAAAAATGAAATCACTAACTATCGCCCAATAGCTAAATTATCTTCAATTCCTAAATTATTTGAATTAATTATAACGGATTCAATTTATAATCATTGTAGGAATCTTTTAATAGATAACCAACATGGCTTTGTAAAACAAAAATCTACGGTGACTAATCTAGTTGAAACCACATCTCTTCTTCTTAATAACATGGAAGAAGGATTTCAAACAGATGTTGCCTATACTGATTTTAGTAAAGCATTTGATCTATTGCCACATAATATTATTTTACTAAAACTTGAAAAATATGGTTTTCCACTATTTTTCCTTAAGTGGATACATTCTTATTTATGTGATCGCTCCTATAGTGTTATATTTAAAAATGTGATTTCAGAACCTTTCGTGGCAAATTCGGGAGTTCCACAAGGTAGTCACCTTGGCCCTCTACTTTTTATCTTATCTGTAAATGATGTTTCTTCTTTAATTTCTAATTGCTAGCTTCAAGTTTACGCTGATGATATGAAACTTTTTAAAAAGATTACATCTTATAATGACGCCTTTCTTATGCAGAATGATCTTCAAAATTTTAACAATTGGTGCGTTAATAACTGTTTACTACTTAATGTAAATAAATGCGCACTGATATCTTATACACGCCGATCTAGTCCTATTTGTTTCAATTATAACTTAGATGGTATTAGTTTACCTAAAGTTACCTCAATAAAGGACTTAAGGGTGTACTTCGATTCCCAACTTAGCTTTAAAACCCATTATAATAATATTATAAATAAAGCTAATTCACTATTGGGATTTGTTAAACGTTCTGCAAAGGAATTTTCAGATCCTTATGTACTTAAATCGTTGTACACTTGTCTTGTAAGACCAAACTTGGAATATGTTAGTCAAGTTTGGTCTTCGTTTTATATGGTACACATTGATAGGATTGAGGCAATACAAAAAAATTTTGTTAGATTTGCCTTACGCCATTTGCCATGGTCGAAACCCATTATTTTACCACCATATGAACAAAGGCTAAAATTAATTGACTTGTGTACTTTAAATTTTCGACGTGAAGTTTCTGATGTCATTTTTATTACAGAAATTGTCAAGGATAACGTTAAATCTAATTTAATTTCTAGTAAAATTATTATTAGAAATCTTCAACGCCTTCGCTCTTGCAATTTATTTAAAACTAATAATCATAGGACTAACTATGGCAAATTCGAACCTATTAATAGAATGCTTATTATAGGTAATAAACATAAACATTATATTGACTTTACACTTTCAAAACACTCCCAAAAACAAAAATTATACAATCGCTATTATTAGGATTATTTTTGTTTTCTTTTTCTGTAGTAAGGTAAAGTTTATAATTTTTAACTTTTAATTTTAATTTTAGTTTGAACATATTTATAATTAGTCAAATATGTAATTTTTTATATTGATTTTAATTGTATAATTTTAATTGTTTTTGTATGCTTTTTTGTAAACTGTTTGTGTTAAGCAGTATAATAAATAAATAAATAAATAAAAACCCAAAGCTGTTTGTTATCAACCAAGCGAAGCGATCCTTTACTAAACATTTCTTTTGGCAATGCAGGTATTCAAAACTCCGAATCATTAAGAATTCTAGGCATGGAAATAAATGCAAAACTTTCGTGGAACGACCACATTTTTTCGGTCGCAAAAGATGCCGCGAAATGCCTGGGATTCTTAAGTAGGAGTAGGAAATACTTTACACCAACAAATCTATTACAAATTAAAAAACCTATATTCGGCCGAGACTTGAGTATAACTCTCACATATTTGCTGGAGCTCCCAGCACCGCTCTTCAGTATCTGGATGAGATACAAAAGAGAGCTGTTCGTATTATCAATGATAATAACGTCACAAAAGACTTAACGTCTTTAAGTCACCGCCGTAATGTAGGAGCTGCTTGTCTTTTTTATAAATATCTTCTAGGCAATACTTCAAAAGAAATCAAAAACATGATGCCTAAAATCAAACCCTACCACCGTAACACACGGTTAGCAGCTCAATCACGTCCATATACATACTTAGGAAATAGATACTTAGGAAATAGGAAGGATGACCCTGATACTAAATTTGGAGGTTCTATCTTCATTGGTTTCGGAATTATGCTCGTTTGGCCTAAATTCGATCAAAAAGTTCTAGGTTCCGAACCCATGGTCCAATCCCGACCTTACGCAATTCCCGAAGTAGTTTCATTACTAGTAGCCTACAGCACAAATTTGATGAAGATAGCGTCATTAGTTGTTGAGTTATCGTGATTTTTTATATTTGTTCGTTAGCCCTGAAACCGATTAAAAGGTCCAGAATCCGAACCCATGGGCCGATTTCGCTCATATGCAATCCCCGCCGTACTTTCAGTCCTAGTAACCTACAGTTCAAATTTCATCAAGATAGCTCCATTATTTTTTGAGTTATCGTGCCTACGGACGGACGGACGGACGGACGGACGGACATGGCTATATCGACTAAGGCGGTCATGCTGATCACAAATATATATACTTTTCCATATCTAGCTCGCTTCCTTTAGGTGGTTACAAACACCATACCAAAGTTAATATATCCCTTTACCTATTCTATAGGTGTAGGGAATAATAAATGATGAAATATTCAGTAAGAAACCGTATATAATTTTGAAAATGTGCTTTTTAAAAACCCTTGGATTTTTTCCTTACTTGTTTAAAACATAATCTTAGAAATATAAGAAAAACCAAAACTTTTTGTCAACTTGTAAATTTTAGAAATCCGATTACAGTACAACGCGTTACGCGTATTTTGATTGCTCTCATGTAAATTTATGTACCTATTTATTTGTAAATTTTTTGACAGAAATTATACGTCAACTTTTATTTAAGTTGAAGATTATTTTTTAGATGTTTTTGCGAACATATTATAGGTATTTTCAATTATTTTGAATGAATTTTTTTTTTTAAAAAAAATACTATTTTAAAGTATTTTATTTTGAAAACTTAATCGTAGCAACATCAGAAAAAACAATTACAATATTTTTATACGCTTTGTCAAATTTTAAAATTTTAAATTCCGAAGTACAGTACATAACATACCTACTTATTTGAAAATTTTTTGACAGAAACTGGACGCCGTACGCATTTATTCTGGTTGATCGCTAAAGAACACATAATTTTTCTTAAGAAATGTAATTTTTGGTTTCTGCAAACATATTATAGGTACCTATTTCAATTATTTTCAATATATGTAATGTATTTTTTTTAAAATTGTAAAAAATATATTATTTTAAATATTTAGTTTTTGGAACAATAACAACATAAGAAAAAACAATAACATTTTTATATGCTTTGTCAATTTTAAAAATTCGAGGTACAGTAAGTTATTCTCATGTAATATCATGTACTTAACTACTAATTTACTACTTTTTGTTAGCAATTATACACCATAAGCGTTGATTTTGGTTGGGCCCTAAGGAACAAATCATTTAGATTACAATTTATTTTTTTAAGAAAGATTTTTAATTTTTTACAAACAAATTTTATAACATTTTTTGTAAGGTATACATCTCTCAAACGTAATGGCAACTACAGAATATATTTCAAAAGTGGGTTATTTTTTTATTACAAAAAACTTCACAAAAAAAGTAACAACAATATACGAAGTAGCAATAATTTTTTATGGCAAAAAAAAAAATACATACAGTAAAGCTCGCTTATAACGACCATGAAGAGCCAGCAAATATTCGTCGTAATAAACAAATGTCGTTTTAAAAGAATTCTGTGAATTTTGAAAAATTAGTATAAGAATTGAACATTGTTGAATGTGCTAATTCTAGAATGGGCACTTTGAACACATTTGCTAGATTTTATTTTTTGTGTCAGCCTCACCCCTATGTATACTGCTTTTTCTTCTAATGAAATTTTTTTTTGTATTTGTGATGCGTTATTATGATTTTTGTTATATTCAAAAATATATGTAAAAAAACTAAAATAATAACCAAGCAACATTATTAGATATAATAAGTTTAAGTTTAATAAGTTTAAAAAAAGAAATAAGAATGTAATAAACAACTTACATTTTTAGGTAAAATTTAATTCATTGGCAAAAAGTGTAAAGTTTATTATAAAACAACTGTATAAACCAAATGTATCGCTTTAATTTCGAATAGAACTCACTTTTTTGTCACCAGAATCTCCTTGTTCATTGAACATTTGAACTAAACAAAAAAACGAAAGACATAAGTCGGCGCATATAAAAGTTGTTTGAGCTACAAGTTGCAACCGAAAATGAATTAAATTTACCCAGAAAGTCGGCCATTATATTACAGTCATAAGCCTCAACTTTTAACTGCGTGACCGTTAAATTCAAATTTACGTCAAATTAAAGACGGGTTGTTTCATTAAAATTGGTCTTATAGTTTACCCGGAAAAAGGATGTTTATATTTGCATGGGAAAAAATAAGCCGATTAAATATTATGATTTGTTGAAACTTGCAAGAATAATTCTAAGAAAACGTTTTAAGAAAATCACTTTATTACAGTTTAAAATTAACATGTACACCATGTGTAATTTTTGTGTTATCTTTTTAATAACAGCAACTTAAATTAAAACTCCATTGAGTGGCGAGGCAACGTGCGCCGGTAATAGCTAGTCTACATATAAGTTTACATAGTTTACATATATACCTCCTAGGTCAAAAGGTTATACTAAATTTGCCATTATGTCATTACACTATGTCAACAGTAGTTTACTTGAATTGCCATATAAAATATTGTCGATGGTTTAGAAAAAGTTAAAAAATTTGTTTTTCAACTTATATATTATATTATACTTACCTGTAAGTTCTACTACGCTCTTCCTCGTTTTTTTTTGAGATTTTATGAGAGAAATGTAGACTTCTTTTTGCAAAAACTGTTTTAAAATACTATGTATTTAAGCAAAATTTCAGTGTTAAATTTAAACTAAAATTTTACACTGAAATCTATTTTTAAAAAACAACAACTGCAAAGTAGATAAAAAAGAAGGACTTACGAAAAAATGTAGAGAAGGAAAATGTAACGTTATTTAAATTTAAAGATAGTATTATTCAGATTCTTTGTAAGCTTTATTTTTATTATTATTAATATTATTTCATTTAGCTTTTGCACTATTGGAGACTAATTAAGGAGAGCAAAAAAATTAGTCTTATTGGAATCAAGATTAACTTGCGTTAATACCAAAAATTTTAAACATTTCATTGGATCATTGTGCAAAACGCGTAAACATGTCAAAACCAAATTAACCCTGTGGGTTTTTGTAATTAAATGCTGGTAAATAATTTTCAATAAAAATCTTTTAACCGTTTAAGCAAGTAAAATTTATAGAAAACTTAACTAAAACGTTTTGCAGCGTCTCTTTTGGACTGCAAACTCAACCTATAAAATTGGACACAAATCGGAAACACAAAATTTTTTGGAAGCCCGCATGGCCGAAATGGGTTAATTTACTGGACCAAATTTAAGCAAATAATTCTGGTTGCTAACAAGAACATTTGTGCAAAATTTCAAGACAATCGCTCAAACAGTTTTGACTCGACAACAACAACATTGAAAAGCTTCATTGCGCCCTCGTACCAAAATGGCTTAACCGAACTCAACGAAAATTTGTGTCAGCCTCTTCTTTCGACAGCAAAATCACCCTGTAAAATTGGACACAAATCGAAAACACAAAATTTTTTGAAAACCCGCCAGACCGAAATGGGTTAGTTTTTTCTAACCAAATTTATAAAACTAATTACGGTTACTAAGTGGATAATTTGTGCAAAATTTCAAGTAAATCGGTCAAACCGTTTGACTCGACACCCAAAACATTGAAACCTCGTGCCCAAACGGCTTACCCGAATTCAACAAAAATTTGTGTCAGCCTCTCTTTTTGACTGCGACACCACCCTGTAAAATTGGACACAAATCGGAAACACAAATTTTTTTTGAAGCCCGCCGGGCCGAAATGGGTTAATTTATTCCTATCAAAGTTATGCAACTAACTTCGGTTGCTAGGAGGAACTTTTCAAACCGTTTTGACTCGACATCCAAAAAACGAAACAGTTTAAAACGGCTCTGGAGCCGCAACCTGTTGACTTATAAAAATATGACATAGCCTATGTCACCCCCCGAGCTCTCAGAATTATTCCTTGAAAATTTTCTGACAATCGGACCGGTGGTTTTCATGTGAATCCTGGACAAACAAACAAACAAACAAATTTTCTCCTTTATATATTAGATACTAGCAGATTTACCCGGCGTTGCCCGAAAGCTTGCAAATTGTAAAAAAGCAAGTTTGAGCCAATTTTTTGAAATACTACTTTGCTTATAAATGAAGCCACAAAAAAATATTTGTTCCGTTAACCCATTGTGGCCCAACAGCTTTTTATAGGTTTTTTCGTTGCTTTGCTATATATTAGAAATTTTTTAACAGATTAACTTCAAATTTTGTATGTGTGTTCGTCTTTGAAAATGAAGTTTCCTTTACTAACAGACTTGCAATTTGTTAACACCTGCTAACCCGACGATTTTTCAAAAACGTCCAATTTTTGAAAATAGGTACAACTTCTTTGAATTAGGGGAATGCTTAAAAAAATGTTTTGTCGAGTTCTTTTATTCGATTGCGAAACAAAAACTTTAAAAAACAGTTTGCAAAACAGTTTAAACGATTATCTCTAATTTTTCTATACATGATGCTTCTTGACAATGTGGTGCTCCTTGACGACAGAGTTCAGGATGGTAGGTTTCCGGCGAATAATGCTAATTGAATTAAAATGACTATAGGCCAAAAGGTTATACTAAATTTGCCATTATGTCATGATACTAAGTCAATAGTACAATAGTTTTTTTGAATTGCCAACATTTGAATAAAATATAGTCGATGGTTTAGAAAAGGTTTAAAAATCTGCTTTTAAACTTATATTTGTTTTAGTACTTACCTGAAATCTACTACGCTCTTCCTCGTTTGCTTATGATTTTATGAGAGAAATGTAATCTTCTTTCTTGGAAAAACTGTTTTAAAATACTATTTAAGCATAATATATACGAAATTGAATATACGAAAATGTAGAGAAGGATTATGTTACGTTATTTAAATTTAAAGATATTATTATTCGGATTCTTTATTAGCTTTTTTTTAATTATTATTAATATTATCTCATTTAGCTTTTGCGCTATTTGAGACTATTTGAGAGCAAAAAATTAGAATTTATAATAAAGTGAGCTTTTGGAATAAAGGTTAACTTGAGTTAATACCAAAAATTAGAAATTTTATTGACTAACAGACTCTCTTTTTGACTGCAAAACCACCCTGGTAAATAGGACACAAATCGGAAACACAAAATTTTTTGGAAGCCCGCCAGGTCGAAATGGGTTAATTTATTCCAACCAAATTTATACAACTAATGTCAGTTGCTAAGAGGAACATTTGTGCAAAATTTCAAGTCAATGGGTCAAACCGTTTTGACACGACATAAAAAAAAAAAGAAAACGCTTGAAAAGGCTCTGGAGCCGCAACTTGTTGACTTATAAAAATGTGACATAGCTTAAGTCACCCCCCGTGCTCGCAGAATTAGTCCTTTAAAATTTTGTGACAATCAGACCAGTGGTTTTCATGTGAGTTCTGGGTAAACAAACAAACAACCAAATTTTCTCCTTTATATATTAGATGAAAAAAAAAAACAATAAATATTTTTTATTTAATTTAAAAGTTATTTATTTTACACTTTTAATTAAAAACTTATATTTATTTTATTAAAAAAAAAAAAAATAAAATTTATATATCAAATTTAAAAGTTATTTATTTTTCACTTATTTTATTTAAAAGCTTCGCGGAACCTCAAACGTGTTGGTATCTATTTTGTTTCTGAATAACCGACGTTTTAACAATAGGTAAGTAGATGTTTTATAACATAATATCGCTGACGTTGCGACTGCGATAAATAAGTAAAAATGTAATTAACGTAATTCAGTCAATGAAGAAGGTTTGTAGAGCAAGGAAGAATTTTATTTGGTAATTTTTCCACATATTACATTGGTCAGGTGAGGGGTAGGATAAAAATGTGTTCTTCCTATAATAAAACAAAATTTTAATAATAATAAAATTTAAAAATAAAAAAAAAAATATATAGTAAACTTTTCGTCACTGAATCTGGTAATGGTCTGAATCAAAAATTAAATAATATAAATTTGCCGCCCGACAATTGTACAAAAAAAAATTTTTTTTTTTCCAGGGTTTTGAACATCTGATGACATTTTATATTTTTTAAAAAATAGTGCTAAATTCCATGTATACTTAATTCTATGTAATTCAATATTAATAGTGGGGTGATAAATTTAAACCAATTCAAAAGAAGAAAAAAAAAAAAAAATATGTTATTACAAAAAAAAAAAAAACAAGAAAAAATTATAAGCAGATAAAAAAAAAAAGTTATAAAAAACACCAAAATATATATATGCTACAAAATATTAAAAAAAAAACAAAATCCAAAATTATTATATATTAATGTGCAATAATAATTATTAAAATTATTATTGCTCTTTATATTCGTAACGATACGGCCTACCAAATCTTGGATAAATATAACATAGGCACAAATCCAGAGTTTACCTATGTTTGGATCAAATTTTTTTTTGGTGGCCATTCAACGCATTTTTGTTTTTTTGTACAAAAGTCCAAATATTTCGAAGGAGAACACAATTGTAGAATTTAATATTTTATCGGATTCTATAATTAGCATCCTTCAGGACAATCCCGAAACTGAAATCGTTGTAGCAGGCGATTTCAATATTCACAATAAAAATTGGCTTCTATACTCTCCTCATACATCGGCAGAAGGCAAATATGTAGAACCTTTTACCGCTCTTCACCAACTTACACAATTGGTGAAAGAACCTACTCGCATACCAGACTGTTCAAGCTATAGTGCTTATACTCTGGATCTATTTCTAACTTCTCATCTGTAAAAAATACAACATTTCTGTAATTAGCCCATTAGGAAGCTCTGACCACTGCCTTATCAGTTCTCAATTTCAAATGCAAAATTTAAATAACCAAAAAGTTCCTCCCAATCATAAAATTGGACCCCTAAATAAAGCCAACTGGGATGGTTTAAACTCCTTTTTCAAAAACTTTAATTGTTCTCTTTTTTTTCAACAATAGAAATGTTGATGTAGCTGCCAACGCATTAACTAGCGCTATTCTCCTTGGCATGAATCTTTTCATACCAAGTAAGATTAAAAGTGCTAAACACCGTAACCAGAATTGGTTAAACAAAAAATGCAGGCAAGCTATTAAGAAGAAAAATAAAGCTTTCTTTGAGTTCAAGAGGCAACCAACCGAAAGCAAGCGGATCTCATTTACAGAAGTTAGTAAGCGATGCAAAGTAATTTTAAGGCAGCAAAAATTTAAACATGATTTTTTACTAAGGCAAAAAGTTATTCGCTTCCCAAAAGGCAGCAAAAGTTTCTGGTCATTTGTCAAATCAGTAAAAAACAACTTCACTTCTTCTACAACTCCTCCACTGATTTATAATAATGCTGTCATTGTTGACCCTGAACAGAAGGCAGATTTGCTGGCTCAAACCTTCGCAGCCAATTCAACACTGCCGGCAACAACAGCCTCTCCTTCGGTCTATGTACCAACAAATTCAAAACTTAAAAAAATTTATTTTCGCCCACGAGTTGTTACTAAAGTTCTTAAGGGTCTAAATGTTCACAAATCTGCTGGTCCTGACGATATTCCACCAATTGTCCTCCAAAAATGCGCTAACACCCTAGCTGGTCCACTAAGCAAACTTTTTCACATATCCTTTGTTTCTGGAACTTACCCTTCTATATGGAAAGTTGTTCATGTCCAACCAATCCCAAAAAAGGGTGCCCAGAGCAATCCTGAAAATTATAGACCAATTGCTCTAACATCAGTACTATCAAAGGTTATGGAGTTAATAATTAATTTCCATTTAAAAAGATATCTGGAGAGTAATGACCTCATAAGTGACCAACAATATGGTTTTAGGTCAAATAGATCAACAGGTGACCTGTTGACATTTTTGACTGAAAAATGGGGTCGTTGCTTGGAAAAATATGGCGAGACGAAAATAATCGCTCTAGATATATCCAAAGCCTTTGATCGCGTTTGGCATGCCGCGCTACTAAAAAAACTAGAAGCTTTTGGTCTAGGAAAAATCTTCAATTCATAGATAGAATCTTTCCTTTCACACCGTTCAATACAAGTTGTATTGGATGGCTTTACTTCCAAAAATTTTGAAATCAATGCTGGTGTCCCTCAAGGCTCGGTCCTATCACCAACCTTATTTCTAAAATTTATCAATGATCTTCTATTCATTACCTCCAATAAAACTCATAGCTTTGCTGATGACAGCACTCTTGATTGCTCTTACCTTTTTGAGAGAGCAGCTGATGCTACCTCAACATCGGTAAACAATGAACGAACCAAAGTTTCAAGTTCCTCAAATAATGATCTCCAAATAATTCAAGATTGGGGAAGCGTGAACAGGGTAAGTTTTAATGCTTCAGTTCTTATCAAACCATCAAACCATTAACAAGTTAACAGTATTTTTATTAAACCCGCTTTTTTTTTATTTTTAATTCGTTTTTAATATATAACTTTTTTAATAAACAAAAACTTTTAATAATTTTCAACATTTTTCAAAAAGTGCTGACACTTAATTTAAATAAGAAAAAATTTACATTATAACTTTAAAATTAGTAAGACTTTTCTTTATAATAATTTTAAATTTTAATTGTTGACGATCAAATTTCAATCTAGGTCATTTAAGTTTATTCACTTTTAATAATACATTTTGCAAGTGTAATTTTTTAAGAACATTAAAAAGTGACCTATTATTTTAACCTCACGGCACTGCATGAGATATTTTAAATACATTTTTTTTGCCGTTATAAAATAAAAAAAAAACAATATTAAATAAAAATGAATCAAAATAAATGCAGTGCCGTACTCTGTACAATTACAGATTTCAGAACCGAAATTATTACATGTAATGGTATCTGTAAAAGAAAATTTCATGGAGTTTGCATTAATGCACCTAGGGGTTGGCAAACATGCAACTCGTTCATTTCGCATCACTTTGTTTGCGATAGTTGCTTGGATTTGAACCAGCCTATACAAATACTGAAAGATGAGTTGATGGTTACACTAAATGATATTAAAAGTGACTGCCAAGGTTGCACGACTAAAGCAGTAGATGCTTTGAAAAACAATTCGGTATGCTTTAACGATATGGCCAAAAGCTATGATAACTTCAATCAAGCTTTATGCAGTTTTCTTTCTGACCGGAAAAAATATTTGAAAAACACTATGACAGATCTATTAAATGATCTCAAAGGTGAACTTATATTGGCAACATCAAAGGAGCTGGTTGGCATTCGTGAAGTGGTGGATCTAATGAAGGACGACTTAAATCGCATGAACGTATCCCTTCATGCTTTGGGTTCAGATCAACAAATACCCAATCATAGACAGAAGGAAATTCAGTGCGATGTGGAGTTAATTAAACAACAGTTGGATAAATTAAATAAACCACCAATAGTTTATAAAGATGTTTTTATCCAAACTGACAATATCACACCTAGCACAACGGCAGAGAGTAAAATAAATAAGACAAAACCCGGAGTTAAGGCTTTACTAACCCCGATTGTTACAACCAAGCCTTCGTTTACTCTTTGCATTTCAAGGCTAAATTGTAAAATGACTGAAAAAAGCCTTGAGAGCTTTATTAAACAAAAATTTAAGTATGATATTGCAATTTGTAAAAAAGTTACTCCCAAAAGGATCCGGAATCCAAAATACCTGTCATTTAAAGTGTCCGTTCCTGATATGATGGTTGAGAAGGTGAGAAATCTTAAATTTTGGAAGAAGGGAACGAAAATTACAAAATTTCGGGCTGTTAGAGGTAATAAAAATAAAATTAATAAAAATAATAATAATGATAATAATCGTAAAAATAAAAATATATCTAGTAATAAAAGTAATAAGACTAATAAAAATAAATATAATAATAACAATAATAATAATAATAAGAATAATAGTAATAATAATAATAATAATAATAACAATAACAATAATAATAATAATAGTTCTGGAAATAGTAATATTAACTCTGACAATAGAAATACTAATACTAGCATTAACGTTAATAATATAACTGTACATCCTAATAATAGCGCAACTGCTAGCAATTCAACTAATTCTAACTCAACAGATTCAAATAATTCCATAAACACTAAATTAAATACTAATAACAGTACTTCAAACATAAATCAGAACAACATTTGTCATAACCACAATACTATTCAGAACAATAATAACAATACAAACAATTTAAATACTTCATCAGTAACTAAAGAGCCTGAAATTGTCAATGCTAACTCTACTACAGTTATTGAACCTCCTCCTTCTTCGTTGACTTCTCCAAACACTCCTTCTACTTCTAAATTCGTAAAATTTGTGCAAGGTGAAACTCTTCAGCCTTCAATTATTAACCCACTTTTACCACCAATAACTAGAATGACACAACAATCTCTTGCCAACAAGGACTATACAATAGCTCTTTCCAGGCTAAGAGATGATAAAGTTTATAACATGGTCAGATTGTATTTGTCGTATTTGTTTGACGATAATTATAATAAGGTATTGGAAGGTAAGACTAGAATAAGTGTAAAGGTCTTAATTGATAACGAAGGTTTACGTACCGATTATAAAGAACTCTATAAATTATATATTAAATTTCACGAAATTAAAGGTATATCTTCCAAAGATGTTTCTGACGACTTAAAGGCATACCGTAACCATTGTAGTAGTAATTATTACAATCACTTGCAGGTTTCAAATGATAACCATAATAAATATTTGCATATTAAATAATATTTAAATAAGACCTCTACATCTTTGATTGATCCTTCAAATTTGATAAATTTATCATTATATTATCAAAATGTCAGAGGTCTTAGAACAAAAACTAGACAAGTCCTACTTAATTCAATAAATTTAAATTTTGACGTATTTGGTTTAACTGAAACTTGGCTAAATTCTTCTATTAACAATCTTGAGCTTTTTGATAGCTCATACTCGGTTTTTAGAAAAGACAGATACTCTGAACTCTAATATCTAATAGTTACATTCCTAAAGGGGGAGGAGTATTGATAGCCGTAAAAAACTCATTTAATGGAAATGAAATTCCTATTTCTGACGCGGACTGTCTTGAAATAATTGGTGTGAACATAAAATTTTCTAATAAAAGTGTTAATATTGTTAACACATACATTCCACCTTCTTCGAATTTAAATATTTATATTACTCTTTTAAATGTAATAGATTCGATTTGCTGTAATTCTGGTCCTAATGATGAGTTAATTTTATGTGGAGATTTTAATCTCCCTAATATAACTTGGATCAATCATGACGAAGAATCTTTTTTGATTGCTGATTCTTCAGTGAATGAACCTGATTCTCAATTTATTGATGGTTTAAATACCAACGATTTACAACAGGTTTCCCACTGCCGCAATTTTAAAGATAAACAATTGGATCTAATATTTACTTCCGATTGGAATAATATTATTTTCTGTGAATCCGTGTTACCGCTTGTTGCGTTGGACCCCTATCACCCTTCAATAAATTTTACTTATTGTTTGACTAATTCCATAAACCATGAAGCAGCAGATTCTTATAGGTTTAATTTCAATAAAACCAACTTTCCCGGACTAGTAAATTTCTTAAACACCTATGACTTCACGTCTATATTTAATAATATAGACCTTAATCAAATGACAATTAGGTTTTGTGAAATAATGTTCGAAGGTTTTACACAATTTGTTCCTATTTCAAAAAACAGATGTTCTAACTCTGGCCCACCATGGTTCACAAAGGAGCTTAGATCTCTCAGAAATAAGGAAAACAAAGCCTGGCGTAAATATCTAAAAACAAAAGATATTAATGAATTTAATAATTTTGTCATATTGTTTGAGAATTTTAAAACTTCTTCTAAAATACTTTATAATAGTTACATTAACTTAATGGCAACTAAATTAAAGTCTGATCCGAAAAAATTTTGGAAATTCTTAAACTCTAAACGTAAATGTGATGATTACCCAACATTTAGGAATTTCAATTCTCTTTCTAGTAATGATCCTTCAACTATTTCAAAATATTTTCGTGAGTTTTTTAGCACTTCATATAGTGATTCTTCTTTTACGCCAAATGAAAATTATTTCTCCTATATGAATACATATCAAAAAACTTCTCTTACTGACATTAATATTAATGAACAAATAGTTTCCAGCTATCTAAATAAACTGGGTGATAATACTTTTCCTGGACCAGATGGTATACCAGAAATAATTTTAAGCAAGTGTTCTAACATTCTCACTACGC
Organism: Dolichopus griseipennis; assembly: GCA_963082915.1. NCBI lineage: Eukaryota > Metazoa > Arthropoda > Insecta > Diptera > Dolichopodidae > Dolichopus > Dolichopus griseipennis. The sequence goes on along the minus strand of OY720441.1, from coordinate 178,281,657 downwards.
CTTTAACATTACTCTTTAAAAAATCATTAAATTCCGGATATTTTCCTCCTATTTGGAAAATTTCTTATATCAGGCCAATTCACAAAAAGAATTCTAAAAATGAAATCACTAACTATCGCCCAATAGCTAAATTATCTTCAATTCCTAAATTATTTGAATTAATTATAACGGATTCAATTTATAATCATTGTAGGAATCTTTTAATAGATTACCAACATGGCTTTGTAAAACAAAAATCTACGGTGACTAATCTAGTTGAAACCACATCTCTTCTTCTTAATAACATGGAAGAAGGATTTCAAACAGATGTTGCCTATACTGATTTTAGTAAAGCATTTGATCTATTGCCACATAATATTATTTTACTAAAACTTGAAAAATATGGTTTTCCACTATTTTTCCTTAAGTGGATACATTCTTATTTATGTGATCGCTCCTATAGTGTTATATTTAAAAATGTGATTTCAGAACCTTTCGTGGCAAATTCGGGAGTTCCACAAGGTAGTCACCTTGGCCCTCTACTTTTTATCTTATCTGTAAATGATGTTTCTTCTTTAATTTCTAATTGCTAGCTTCAAGTTTACGCTGATGATATGAAACTTTTTAAAAAGATTACATCTTATAATGACGCCTTTCTTATGCAGAATGATCTTCAAAATTTTAACAATTGGTGCGTTAATAACTGTTTACTACTTAATGTAAATAAATGCGCACTGATATCTTATACACGCCGATCTAGTCCTATTTGTTTCAATTATAACTTAGATGGTATTAGTTTACCTAAAGTTACCTCAATAAAGGACTTAAGGGTGTACTTCGATTCCCAACTTAGCTTTAAAACCCATTATAATAATATTATAAATAAAGCTAATTCACTATTGGGATTTGTTAAACGTTCTGCAAAGGAATTTTCAGATCCTTATGTACTTAAATCGTTGTACACTTGTCTTGTAAGACCAAACTTGGAATATGTTAGTCAAGTTTGGTCTTCGTTTTATATGGTACACATTGATAGGATTGAGGCAATACAAAAAAATTTTGTTAGATTTGCCTTACGCCATTTGCCATGGTCGAAACCCATTATTTTACCACCATATGAACAAAGGCTAAAATTAATTGACTTGTGTACTTTAAATTTTCGACGTGAAATTTCTGATGTCATTTTTATTACAGAAATTGTCAAGGATAACGTTAAATCTAATTTAATTTCTAGTAAAATTATTATTAGAAATCTTCAACGCCTTCGCTCTTGCAATTTATTTAAAACTAATAATCATAGGACTAACTATGGCAAATTCGAACCTATTAATAGAATGCTTATTATAGGTAATAAACATAAACATTATATTGACTTTACACTTTCAAAACACTCCCAAAAACAAAAATTATACAATCGCTATTATTAGGATTATTTTTGTTTTCTTTTTCTGTAGTAAGGTAAAGTTTATAATTTTTAACTTTTAATTTTAATTTTAGTTTGAACATATTTATAATTAGTCAAATATGTAATTTTTTATATTGATTTTAATTGTATAATTTTAATTGTTTTTGTATGCTTTTTTGTAAACTGTTTGTGTTAAGCAGTATAATAAATAAATAAATAAATAAAAACCCAAAGCTGTTTGTTATCAACCAAGCGAAGCGATCCTTTACTAAACATTTCTTTTGGCAATGCAGGTATTCAAAACTCCGAATCATTAAGAATTCTAGGCATGGAAATAAATGCAAAACTTTCGTGGAACGACCACATTTTTTCGGTCGCAAAAGATGCCGCGAAATGCCTGGGATTCTTAAGTAGGAGTAGGAAATACTTTACACCAACAAATCTATTACAAATTAAAAAACCTATATTCGGCCGAGACTTGAGTATAACTCTCACATATTTGCTGGAGCTCCCAGCACCGCTCTTCAGTATCTGGATGAGATACAAAAGAGAGCTGTTCGTATTATCAATGATAATAACGTCACAAAAGACTTAACGTCTTTAAGTCACCGCCGTAATGTAGGAGCTGCTTGTCTTTTTTATAAATATCTTCTAGGCAATACTTCAAAAGAAATCAAAAACATGATGCCTAAAATCAAACCCTACCGCCGTAACACACGGTTAGCAGCTCAATCACGTCCATATACAGTTGAGCTTTTCAGAACAAAAACTCTGAAATTTAGGAACTCTTTTCTGAGTCGCACCTCCAAATTGTGGAACACATTACCCTCATATATGTTTCCCAAATCATTTAAACCGCAAAAATTCAAGAAGAATGTCAGCTTATACCTCCTGGGTTGCCCATTCAACCCTTAAAAGTCATTTATATTTATGACTAGTAGTAACTTTTCAGCCATAATACTGCGCAAGCAGCTAGGGTGCTTATCCCATTATTTTGGCTACGGGGGGAGGTTGTTTTAGTGTAGTAAAAATCTCACACTACCTGGGGGATTAGGTTACCAGGTGCCCTTTTGAAGGTTTTTTCCTCCCTTAGGAAAAAAAAAAAAAGCTGTTAATTAGTAATTAGTAATGAAATCATTATATGAAACAAATCTTCAATCTCACTGACATCCTTATTTAGAAGCCATTGACAAAGTTTTTTGCTATATAGAATAAAAATTCTTATTACCCTGATATACAATGGCAATCTGTTGAATAAACGGAAAGCAACAACGTTATAAAAGTAACGGAAAGAAGTTGTTCGAAAACTTGGAACAGACACAAAACACATGTTATTTGTACGCAATGCATAAGTAACAGAAAATCTATTATTCAGATAACCCGATCTAATATAAAAAGTTTTCAACACTTTGTAGAATTACAGATGGCGTATAAACATAATTTTAGCTTCTTTAAATAGTAACGACGTATGATATTAACGACGAGGTTTTTTGAATATTCGTCGTATGACTTGTTTTTGTAAAACAAGCAGTGGTTGTATTTTATTCCATTGAGTTCCACCCCAGCAAGTAATTCCATATTGAAGCTTGGATTGAAAAATACCATAATAAAAAATTTTCATTACTTTCGTAGAACAGACATTTTCTGCGTAGACTAGAACGAAAATATCGTCTTAAGGCTTCAGTCTGTGAGGACCAATTCTATTTGTTATCAATGATAACACCTGAATACTTGAAATGCTCTAATATTTCAATATCGAAACAATTATTACTACATAATATTAAATTATTAAACAGACAACTTCCACTACAAGTACAATACACCTGTTTTAATTTAAATTTGTTACACTTACTTACAATTATTTTGGCATGACAGGTTGAAAAACATAATTTTGGTTTTGTTACTTATTACTAATTATGACGTGCGAACCAATTTCGCAATAAGTTCAAGTCATAGTTAATATCATAATTTAAATTAAGATGATCATTAGCTTCATACACACAACCTAAATCGTCTGCGAAAGCAGTAAGATTGTCTTTAAATTTTAACTTAAGTAACGAGTTAATATAAATCAAAAGTAATAAAGGTCCTAATACAGAACATTGGGGTACTCCTTGTCTAATATATTTAGCACTTGACAGTTTTTCCCCAATTTTAACTTTTATACATCTTGTCTCTAAGTAGCTCGAAAACCAATCTAGCATAAAACCTCTAAATCCAATATTTTCAATTTTACGAAGCAAAATCTTATGGTTAACCATATCCAATGCTTTTGTAATATCAACAAATAGTCCTGAAGTGTATTTCCTCTTATCCAAGTTAGTATAAATTTCTGAATATAGTTTCAATAAAGCGTCTTCGGTAGACCATTTATTCCTAAATCCAAATTGTCAAAAAAAAAAAAAAATTTGCCATATTTAGAAAACTTATTATTATATTTTTCATAATTTTTTCAAAAACTTTTGCTACCGAAGGAAGTAGTGATATTGGTCTGTAGTTGTTCATATCTTTACTGTTCCCTTTTTAAAAAGTCGGATAACGACAGCGCGAATGAGGAAAAGTATTCACTCATTTAATGAATCAGGAAAAGTACCGGAAAGAACACTCTTGTTAAAAATGTATGCAAGAATGGCACAAATCATAAATTTAACTTTTTTTAAAATAATATTAGAAAGACCATCATTACCACACGAATGCGAATTTTTTAGTGAATTAATCGCCTTAACTACATCCAAGGAAGATATTGGTTAGAAACCATAGCTATTTCTAGTATTAGTTTCTTCTTGAAAACTTAATTATTTTCACAAGTGCATGAGTGTATTTGTGGGAACAAATTGTCAGTCAGATTAGCAAAATATTCACTGAAAAGATTAGCTATTTCAAGGTCATCATAAATTTCAATATTATCTTTTTGCACAATAATAGATTCCCTGGTATAAGTGTTTTTGTTAAGTGCATTATTAATCACGCGCCATTCTCCCTTTAAATTGCCGGCCTGTCTAACAAATTCATTTTTATCAAAATTGTCTTTTTGTTCCTTAACATCTTTTTTAACTTCTTTGCAAATTTTTTTATAACGGATTTTAAAACTGGGGTTTGAAGTTCGATTTAAACATTTTTTTTCCTAACTTATTTTTAAGATTTACTTTATTTACTAAATAATTATTAATCCATGGTTTTAATCTTCTATTTTTTTTAGTTATATTAATATGAAAACTGCATTTAGAAATATGTAGTTTTAAAAGTTTTATAAAATTGTCATAGGCTCTATTTGTATCATTCTCAATAATAACTTCTTCACAAAATTCATAATTTAAACACGTATTGAATTTAACATAGTCAATTTTTGTACATTTTTTTGTATCCGGAAAATTGTTCTTTTTATTTACAAAAAAGTCTTTAATAGTTATAATATACCTATCATACAATGATCTGAAATGTTTAAATCCATAATAATTTTCTCACATCTATCTAGGGAGAATTCCGAAAAGCGAACATATATATAATCTATGCACTTTCCTGAAGCTAACCTTCGTTGGTTCATTTACAATAGACGCTAAACCATGTAGTGCTAAAAGATTTAAAAGATTAGAAACATCATCATTATCTATTAAGAGATCTAAATTGAAATCGCTTAAAATTAAAAGATTTTTTGCTTTTTCGTTTTCTAATAATACGCAAGATTCATTATAGAATAAACTAAAGTTATGCATATGAAATCACTCATACTCACACAAACACGTAAGATCAACATTGTTAATATTAAGATTAATTTTAATAATATCCGCACTAGTAAGAATATAATTTGAAACTATACTATTAAAAGAATTTCTTATAAAACAACCTACGCTACCTACAGCATAACCTTCATTAGTACAAGCATTAAAAACATACCCTGGAATTTCATATTCAGTAATTTCATCATTTTCACCTTTTTTTTTTAAATAAATATTGCAATTTTTAAACCATAGAAATTGATATTGTTTTTCCTTTTTAAAATTTTTTGTAGACAAATATAATGCTCTGATATAATTGGTGAAAGCTTCATTAATATAAATATTTTTTTTATTGTTGTCATCGTTGCTTAGTGTATCGCTCAGAACATCATTATTTAACTTTTCTAAACAGCTGAATTTTTTCTTTAAAATCATCTCCTTGGGTGTAGTAGATTTGAAATTAATGCATACAAACTCATTTTGTTTCTTTTCATTTCTTGTAAATGTTTTTTTTATATAGCAATTTTTTATTTCATCATTACTAACATTTATATCCATACATTTAGAAAAAATGTTTTTGCCATTTGAATAGAGTTATCATTATTTACATTTGAAACACCATATATTTCTATCTTATTACATTTCTCTTTCTGTAGAAGGGTAAACTTTGTATTCCAGTGTGATAACTTTTTTTTTCAACAGTTCATTCTCTTCTCTTGTTTGTTTTAATTCTCTCAGGAATTCCGTGTTAACCGTTTTCAAATTTAATAATTCTTGGTGTAATGTTTGAAATAATGATTTTATCTCATTATCATTTTGGTTTAGTGTTGATGTTGCTATAAGTGTTGGTGTTGTTATTATTTCACTTGTCGATGCATTAGTAGTAATATTAGACTCATTAGTAGTAATACTACATACAACGAAATTCACTGCCACTCTTTTTGTAAAAAATTACATCTTTCTCTTTGAGATTAACACAGCTTGAGTGAAATATTTTGTTACAGTCAACACATGTAATTTTAGCATTATTAGATCTATCAATTTTTACATTACACGAACTACAATTCATTTTTTGAGATTAACAGTTCATCAAAAAAAAAAAAAAATCACTTGGAATTATAAAATTTTTGTCTTTCAGAAATTTTAATAATTTTTGTTTTTTATTTTTTCTTTTTAACTTTTTCTTAATTTTTATTTTTTCTTTTAAGTTTTTTATTTTTTTTTTGCTTTACTTTTTTTTCTTAATTTTTTCTTTTAATTTTAATATTAATCTGATTAAAAATTTATTTGTTTTATGTTATAACTTATTAAATCGTGTGCACACAACCCACATGCAGGCAAACAATTTTGGAAACTATTACGTCCAATTTTGCGAAATATTGCTTGTTCAAAGTCTCAAAAACAATTAAATACATTTTTGTACAATCGGCATAACCAGTTCAATTGCATTTGAACCTTTTTTCATTTAAATAAAATAATATAGTAATTTGATAAAAGAACATATGTTGAAATTGTGCCACACAAAATTCAGTACGATGATTTGTTAACAAATATACATATTGTAATAAATAAATTTTTTTTTGTAACTCGATATTTTTTTGTAAATATAATTTCGATAAAAAATTATCATTAATGTTGAGATAAGTAAATTTCATTTTTTTTTGGTTTTAGAATAAGAATTCCATAAATATTAAAATATGTAAAATGAAACCAATACTGAATACCTATATTATATACACATAAATATAATATGTACACAAATTTAAATTCGAACAATACAATATATTAAGTCTTGTAATTTGAACTCAAATTTGTTGTGAAAGATTTCTTTTAATTAGTTTTAAAATATTATTATAAATATGTTTGTAAAAAGAAAAAAATCAAGTCTTAAGATTTCAGTTAAGGTGAATTTGAATTATTAAAAAAAAATTATTTTTAAAATTAATAACTTTGTGCTTTTATTTAAATATTAACCAAAAATGTAACTGGCACAGTCGGTTAGTTCTAACTCAAAAGAGAATAGATCTAGTGAAATTAAAATCGTACCGAAAAAATACTTAAATTTAAATTTAAAATTTTTTTAACAAACTTTATAAACAGTGATATATATATATATATATGAATTTTTTAATTTAAAAAAAAAAATATAAAAAGAACAGAAATTTTTTTAATAATAAAAAAAAAAAAAAATATATATTATATATACTTTATGCCAAAAGTAAAAACGAGTGGTTTTGAATGACCGCAAGCTTACACTATACCACAAAATAATAATAATAAAAATAATAGTGAAGTTAGTGATATTAGTGCAATAATAACAATGCCAGACCATAATACACCAGCTTCTTCTCTGACCATTGATTATTTAATAAAAGATTCTCAGAGAATTCACGAATTCAGAGGAGACAATGAATATGCCCTCACATCATTTATAAGAGAAGTGGACACTATACTACCCCTCTTATATTCAAATCCAACGATAAAAGAATATGTATTCCAGAGAATAATAAACAACAAAATTCAAGGAGAAGCACTGAACTTATTGCGGTGTCTAGGCGATGCAACTTGGGAGAAAATAAAAACCGGATTAGTGAACGCTTTTGGAGTAAAAGAATCATACCATCAACTATACCAGGAAGCTCTTTCATTAAGAAAAACAACCGTAAGTTAATATTTTAATAAATTAAAAATAGTCTTAGCAAAACTAAATGAAAAATATGACTTTGATTCATCCAACCCTGCATAATTTCATCCAAAGGTTAATGAATTAATAATTTTAAAAACTTTTATAAATAATATTGAACCACACTTGGCTACATTAATTTTAAGTAGAAATATTGATAATTTAAGAGAAGCAAATGATTTATTAGAAAGCTCAGAGCTAATAAGAGAAAAAACAAATTTTCAAAATAATTCTTTTAATAAAACTAAACAAAACTTTCAAAATAAAAACAAATATAACAATTATTCTAATTATAATCAAAATTCAAACTACAATAAAAATTTTAATAACAGAAATTTTTATAACTCAAATTCTATACAAAATCGACATATAAATAACTATCATACTAATAATAATCATAGCAATAGAAATTTTTATAATACAAATTCAACACAAACTCGACTTAGTAATAACAACAATCATAACAGAAATTTTAATAATTCAACGCGAACTCGACTCACTAACAGACAAAATGTACAACCGATGGATACTTCCGAACCTGAAGAGGAGGTAAATTTTCTCTCACCGCCTCAGAAACTTACCTACCAATAGTACTGCTTACTACTAATAATACAAAATTGAGAAGTTTAGTAGATACGGGGTCTTCTACTTCACTCCTTGACGAAACTCAACTACCCCAATATAAAAGAAATATTTTAGTAAAACCCATAAATTTTAGTACCCTTAATAATCAAATATTTGTAAGAACAGAGATTAAAACTGATTTACCTTCAGAATTCAATGAAGATGCATTTATGATTTGGAAATTAACAAATTTCCATAATAAGAGTTTTGATGCCATTATAGGTCAAAACTTACTTAAACCATTAGGGGCCATTATAGATATGGAAAATGAAATTTTAAAAATAAAAAATAAAGAAATAAAATTTATAAATAATTGTCCATACAAATTCGAAGAAATTTGTCAATTAAATAAAACTAATTTGGATGATACAAAATTCAACATCCTCTCTGAATCCTGAAACAAAGAAGAAAGTAATACCTTAAATAATTTTCTTAAATCATATAGGGATCTATTTTATAAAGAAGGTGACCAATTAAGTTGTACTTTAAACACTCAGCATCAAATTATAACTAAAGCCGATAGACCTACATATTCGAAAATATATAGATATAAAGCAAGGGATAATAAGGGAAAGTAACTCTCCTTACAATAGTCCGCTATGGATTGGACGCCCAAAAAACAAGACGATTCGGGAGAAAAGAACTGGCGTTTTGCTGTGGACTATAGAAAATTAAATGAAGTAACTATAGACGATAAGTTTCCTATACTCAATATAGAAAATATATTGGATAAATTAGGAAATTCGCATTACTTTACAACACTAGATTTGGCTAAAGGGTTTCACCAAATTTTAGTGAAAAAAGAAGATCGTCCAAAGACAGCCTTCTCAACACCCTTTGGACATTATGAATACGTAAGGATGCCGTTTGTATTAAAGAATGCTCCGGCAACTTTCCAACGCCTTATGAATAATGTTCTTAAGGAACATATCAATAAAATATGTATAACATACTAATTCCTTAAGATTTTGCATATAACCATTTTAACGGTTGATGATCTGTTAAAAGTTTAAACTTGTTACCATATAAATACGACCTAAAATAATTGGTCGCCCAAACAATGGCAAGCAATTCCTTTTCGATGGTAGAGTAATTTTTTTCATGGTCATTTAAAGTTCTGCTAGCATAACATATTGGATGTGAATCCTGTTGCAAAGTTGCACTAATGGCAATCAAGAAAAAATTCGAATTGACAGAAACACAAAAAGACATTAAACAAATTATCCATATGGACATATATACGAACACGAAACAAAATTTTTTAACATTAATAGACCGGTTCTCTAAATTTGTAACTATTTTTCACTTAAATGACAGGACCAATCAAACTATAATAGAAAAGTTAAGGGAGTTCAAAGCGCAAAGAGGGAATATCAAAAAATTAATACAGATAATGAGTTTAAGAGCGTAAATGTTAAAGACTACCTTAGAAATTAGCAAATTGAATTACATCTAGTTAAATCTAACAACCATACTGGGAATTCCGATATTGAACGGTTGCATAATACCATTGGTGAAAAAATTAGGGTTTTAGATATTGTAAATAAAGAAATAAGCATTATCGAAATAATGTATAAAGCTGTCGAATGGTATAATAACTGTTACTATTCGGTTACAAAAGAAAAACCAATTAATATTTAAGAAGGAAATTGTAATAAAAACAAAATTTATGATTCGTTACTGACAGAAAAATCTAGATATATAAACAAACTTAATAATACAGTCAAATAACAATTAATAACAATTTTAATAACACTTATATTAAGCTCAAACAAATTATTTAAAACGACAGATCCTTAATTAATGAAAAACTTAACGACATAAACACTCAATACACAACAATTTATAAATACTTACTTTACACAGATTTTGCACTAAAAATTAAAATTACAAAATATTAAATTAGCCACATTAATTGATAGTAAAGATAACATTGTTTTCGTTATTAAAATACCTAATGTACCAACAACTATGTTAATTCCAATAGGTAATAGATTTAATAATTAACTATGTTTGAACAACAAAAAATTGTAAAATATGATAATAAAAATTTTTATCCTGAAAATAAAAAAGATATAAAAGATTTAATAATATCAAAAAACTGCATTTTCAAAGAAAACTGCTAAAAAATTTCAATAATGTATCAGAAATAATTGTTTTAAAAATAGGATTAATTTTAGTAAAAAATCAGATAAATGTAAATTTTAATAGTACTTGTGATGAACGAAAGTTCAAAATAAATGGAAATTATATATTCAATTTTAATGATTGTTCAATAAATATAAATGGAACAGTTTTTAGCACATTTTCAAAAAATTTTGTAAAAATGTGCCTATATAGCTTCACTCTGTCCGTCCGTCCGACCGTCCGTATGTTTACAAAAACTTTTACACCGTTTGAAATAGAGAAAATAAATTTTAACCATATGTAGTTTTTGCAAAAAAAATAATTTCGTAGAAGAATTTTTTTCTGTAGCCCCACCTGTTACGGGGCTTCAGCCCCCTAAAGTTGGAAAAATCCCTTTATTTAAATTGTTATAACAAGAGTTCTGTTACATATATTTTCAATCTGAAAACGGCAAATGATAGCTGGTTTCATAAACTTTATAAATCTTTACAAGGCAAATGTTTAGGGTTGCCATACGGTACTAAAATTTAACATTATGCAAAACTCAATTTTCGCAAAATTTTTGTCCCCACATATTTTCTAAACGGTTCAAGCTAGGGTCTTGAAATTTTGGGAGAAGTTACCTGTCCAATTTTTTTTTTATTAACATACAAAATTTAAAGGTCCAACATTATATTTTAACATATGTTAAAGGTTTTTCTTAAATTTAAAAGGGGTTCCTTAAACTGAAGAAAGTGTCTCTCAGTTTTACCCATTTTTACTTAGATAATAAAATTCTAAGTAAAATTCTAAATTTTTGTGTAATTCACAATTTAATTCCTAGAACCTAAAAAATTAGAGGATGAGAGGGGGGAGGGGAGTTGAAGTTAGATTCTTGAGAAATTTGGCAACCTTCCCCATTGAAGGGCTACAACAACTTTTAAATAAAAAATTTACTGTTAGCAGTAAATTTTATAAGTCAGTAGTAAAAATTTCCAAGTAAATATTTCCAAAGTTAAACTCAGTATGTAATACACTATAATTTTGAAAATGTGCTTTTTTAAAAACCTTGGTTTTTTTCATCACTTGTTAATAGTAATCGAAGAGAAGTCAAACAAAGGTTTACGATATTACGGAAGCTTGCAAATTTTTAAAAAAGCAAGTTTGAGCCAATTTTTTGAAATACTACTTTGCTTATAAATGAAGCCACAAAAAAATATTTGTAGAGTTCCGTTAACCCATTGTGGCCCAACAGCTTTTTATAGGTTTTTTCGTTGCTTTGCTATATATTAGAAATTGTTTAACAGATTAACTTCAAATTTTGTATGTGTGTTCGTCTTTGAAAATGAAGTTTCCTTTACTAACAGACTTGCAATTTGTTAACACCTGCTAACCCGACGATTTTTCAAAAACGTCCAATTTTTGAAAATAGGTACAACTTCTTTGAATTAGGGGAATGCTTAAAAAAATGTTTTGTCGAGTTCTTTTATTCGATTGCGAAACAAAAACTTTAAAAAACAGTTTGCAAAACAGTTTAAACGATTATCTCTAATTTTTCTATACATGATGCTTCTTGACAATGTGGTGCTCCTTGACGACAGAGTTCAGGATGGTAGGTTTCCGGCGAATAATGCTAATTGAATTAAAATGACTATAGGCCAAAAGGTTATACTAAATTTGCCATTATGTCATGATACTAAGTCAATAGTACAATAGTTTTTTTGAATTGCCAACGTTTGAATAAAATATAGTCGATGGTTTAGAAAAGGTTTAAAAATCTGCTTTTAAACTTATATTTGTTTTAGTACTTACCTGAAATCTACTACGCTCTTCCTCGTTTGCTTATGATTTTATGAGAGAAATGTAATCTTCTTTCTTGGAAAAACTGTTTTAAAATACTATTTAAGCATAATATATACGAAATTGAATTTTTTTTGATTTTTAGATTTTATTTGAAGAAAACCGCAATTTTACACCGAAACTTTCTTTTAAAAAACAACCACTGCAAAGTAGATAAAAAACAAAGACTTACGAAAAAAATGTAGAGAAGGATTATGTTACGTTATTTAAATTTAAAGATATTATTATTCGGATTCTTTATTAGCTTTTTTTTAATTATTATTAATATTATCTCATTTAGCTTTTGCGCTATTTGAGACTATTTGAGAGCAAAAAATTAGAATTTATAATAAAGTGAGCTTTTGGAATAAAGGTTAACTTGAGTTAATACCAAAAATTAGAAATTTTATTGACTAACAGACTCTCTTTTTGACTGCAAAACCACCCTGGTAAATAGGACACAAATCGGAAACACAAAATTTTTTGGAAGCCCGCCAGGTCGAAATGGGTTAATTTATTCCAACCAAATTTATACAACTAATGTCAGTTGCTAAGAGGAACATTTGTGCAAAATTTCAAGTCAATCGGTCAAACCGTTTTGACACGACATAAAAAAAAAAAGAAAACGCTTGAAAAGGCTCTGGAGCCGCAACTTGTTGACTTATAAAAATGTGACATAGCTTAAGTCACCCCCCGTGCTCGCAGAATTAGTCCTTTAAAATTTTGTGACAATCAGACCAGTGGTTTTCATGTGAGTTCTGGGTAAACAAACAAACAACCAAATTTTCTCCTTTATATATTAGATGAAAAAAAAAAACAATAAATATTTTTTATTTAATTTAAAAGTTATTTATTTTACACTTTTAATTAAAAACTTATATTTATTTTATTAAAAAAAAAAAAAATAAAATTTATATATCAAATTTAAAAGTTATTTATTTTTCACTTATTTTATTTAAAAGCTTCGCAGAACCTCAAACGTGTTGGTATCTATTTTGTTTCTGAATAACCGACGTTTTAACAATAGGTAAGTAGATGTTTTATAACATAATATCGCTGACGTTGTGACTGCGATAAATAAGTAAAAATGTAATTAACGTAATTCAGTCAATGAAGAAGGTTTGTAGAGCAAGGAAGAATTTTATTTGGTAATTTTTCCACATATTACATTGGTCAGGTGAGGGGTAGGATAAAAATGTGTTCTTCCTATAATAAAACAAAATTTTAATAATAATAAAATTTAAAAATAAAAAAAAAAATATATAGTAAACTTTTCGTCACTGAATCTGGTAATGGTCTGAATCAAAAATTAAATAATATAAATTTGCCGCCCGACAATTGTACAAAAAAAAATTTTTTTTTTTCCAGGGTTTTGAACATCTGATGACATTTTATATTTTTTAAAAAATAGTGCTAAATTCCATGTATACTTAATTCTATGTAATTCAATATTAATAGTGGGGTGATAAATTTAAACCAATTCAAAAGAAGAAAAAAAAAAAAAATTATGTTATTACAAAAAAAAAAAAAAAACAAGAAAAAATTATAAGCAGATAAAAAAAAAAGTTATAAAAAACACCAAAATATATATATGCTACAAAATATTAAAAAAAAAACAAAATCCAAAATTATTATATATTAATGTGCAATAATAATTATTAAAATTATTATTGCTCTTTATATTCGTAACGATACGGCCTACCAAATCTTGGATAAATATAACATAGGCACAAATCCAGAGTTTACCTATGTTTGGACCAAATTTTTTTTTGGTGGCCATTCAACGCATTTTTGTTTTTTTGTACAAAAGTCCAAATATTTCGAAGGAGAACACAATTGTAGAATTTAATATTTTATCGGATTCTATAATTAGCATCCTTCAGGACAATCCCGAAACTGAAATCGTTGTAGCAGGCGATTTCAATATCCACAATAAAAATTGGCTTCTATACTCTCCTCATACATCGGCAGAAGGCAAATATGTAGAACCTTTTACCGCTCTTCACCAACTTACACAATTGGTGAAAGAACCTACTCGCATACCAGACTGTTCAAGCTATAGTGCTTATACTCTGGATCTATTTCTAACTTCTCATCTGTAAAAAATACAACATTTCTGTAATTAGCCCATTAGGAAGCTCTGACCACTGCCTTATCAGTTCTCAATTTCAAATGCAAAATTTAAATAACCAAAAAGTTCCTCCCAATCATAAAATTGGACCCCTAAATAAAGCCAACTGGGATGGTTTAAACTCCTTTTTCAAAAACTTTAATTGTTCTCTTTTTTTTCAACAATAGAAATGTTGATGTAGCTGCCAACGCATTAACTAGCGCTATTCTCCTTGGCATGAATCTTTTCATACCAAGTAAGATTAAAAGTGCTAAACACCGTAACCAGAATTGGTTAAACAAAAAATGCAGGCAAGCTATTAAGAAGAAAAATAAAGCTTTCTTTGAGTTCAAGAGGCAACCAACCGAAAGCAAGCGGATCTCATTTATAGAAGTTAGTAAGCGATGCAAAATAATTTTAAGGCAGCAAAAATTTAAACATGATTTTTTACTAAGGCAAAAAGTTATTCGCTTCCCAAAAGGCAGCAAAAGTTTCTGGTCATTTGTCAAATCAGTAAAAAACAACTTCACTTCTTCTACAACTCCTCCACTGATTTATAATAATGCTGTCATTGTTGACCCTGAACAGAAGGCAGATTTGCTGGCTCAAACCTTCGCAGCCAATTCAACACTGCCGGCAACAACAGCCTCTCCTTCGGTCTATGTACCAACAAATTCAAAACTTAAAAAAATTTATTTTCGCCCACGAGTTGTTACTAAAGTTCTTAAGGGTCTAAATGTTCACAAATCTGCTGGTCCTGACGATATTCCACCAATTGTCCTCCAAAAATGCGCTAACACCCTAGCTGGTCCACTAAGCAAACTTTTTCACATATCCTTTGTTTCTGGAACTTACCCTTCTATATGGAAAGTTGTTCATGTCCAACCAATCCCAAAAAAGGGTGCCCAGAGCAATCCTGAAAATTATAGACCAATTGCTCTAACATCAGTACTATCAAAGGTTATGGAGTTAATAATTAATTTCCATTTAAAAAGATATCTGGAGAGTAATGACCTCATAAGTGACCAACAATATGGTTTTAGGTCAAATAGATCAACAGGTGACCTGTTGACATTTTTGACTGAAAAATGGGGTCGTTGCTTGGAAAAATATGGCGAGACGAAAATAATCGCTCTAGATATATCCAAAGCCTTTGATCGCGTTTGGCATGCCGCGCTACTAAAAAAACTAGAAGCTTTTGGTCTAGGAAAAATCTTCAATTCATAGATAGAATCTTTCCTTTCACACCGTTCAATACAAGTTGTATTGGATGGCTTTACTTCCAAAAATTTTGAAATCAATGCTGGTGTCCCTCAAGGCTCGGTCCTATCACCAACCTTATTTCTAAAATTTATCAATGATCTTCTATTCATTACCTCCAATAAAACTCATAGCTTTGCTGATGACAGCACTCTTGATTGCTCTTACCTTTTTGAGAGAGCAGCTGATGCTACCTCAACATCGGTAAACAATGAACGAACCAAAGTTTCAAGTTCCTCAAATAATGATCTCCAATTAATTCAAGATTGGGGAAGCGTGAACAGGGTAAGTTTTAATGCTTCAGTTCTTATCATCAAACCATTAACAAGTTAACAGTATTTTTATTAAACCCGCTTTTTTTTTATTTTTAATTCGTTTTTAATATATAACTTTTTTAATAAACAAAAACTTTTAATAATTTTCAACATTTTTCAAAAAGTGCTGACACTTAATTTAAATAAGAAAAAATTTACATTATAACTTTAAAATTAGTAAGACTTTTTTTTATAATAATTTTAAATTTTAATTGTTGACGATCAAATTTCAATCTAGGTCATTTAAGTTTATTCACTTTTAATAATACATTTTGCAAGTGTAATTTTTTAAGAACATTAAAAACTGACCTATTATATTTTAAATACATTTTTTTTGCCGTTATAAAATAAAAAAAAAACAATATTAAATAAAAATGAATCAAAATAAATGCAGTGCCGTACTCTGTACAATTACAGATTTCAAAACCGAAATTATTACATGTAATGGTATCTGTAAAAGAAAATTTCATGGAGTTTGCATTAATGCACCTAGGGGTTGGCAAACATGCAACTCGTTCATTTCGCATCACTTTGTTTGCGATAGTTGCTTGGATTTGAACCAGCCTATACAAATACTGAAAGATGAGTTGATGGTTACACTAAATGATATTAAAAGTGACTGCCAAGGTTGCACGACTAAAGCAGTAGATGCTTTGAAAAACAATTCGGTATGCTTTAACGATATGGCCAAAAGCTATGATAACTTCAATCAAGCTTTATGCAGTTTTCTTTCTGACCGGAAAAAATATTTGAAAAACACTATGACAGATCTATTAAATGATCTCAAAGGTGAACTTATATTGGCAACATCAAAGGAGCTGGTTGGCATTCGTGAAGTGGTGGATCTAATGAAGGACGACTTAAATCGCATGAACGTATCCCTTCATGCTTTGGGTTCAGATCAACAAATACCCAATCATAGACAGAAGGAAATTCAGTGCGATGTGGAGTTAATTAAACAACAGTTGGATAAATTAAATAAATTAAAACCACCAATAGTTTATAAAGATGTTTTTATCCAAACTGACAATATCACACCTAGCACAACGGCAAAGAGTAAAATAAATAAGACAAAACCCGGAGTTAAGGCTTTACTAACCCTGATTGTTACAACAAAGCCTTCGTTTACTCTTTGCATTTCAAGGCTAAATTGTAAAATGACTGAAAAAAGCCTTGAGAGCTTTATTAAACAAAAATTTAAGTGTGATATTGCAATTTGTAAAAAAGTTACTCCCAAAAGGATCCGGAATCCAAAATACCTGTCATTTAAAGTGTCCGTTCCTGATATGATGGTTGAGAATGTGAGAAATCTTAAATTTTGGAAGAAGGGAACGAAAATTACAAAATTTCGGGCTGTTAGAGGTAATAAAAATAAAATTAATAAAAATAATAATAATGATAATAATCGTAAAAATAAAAATATATCTAGTAATAAAAGTAATAAGACTAATAAAAATAAATATAATAATAACAATAATAATAATAATAAGAATAATAGTAATAATAATAATAATAATAACAATAACAATAATAATAATAATAGTTCTGGAAATAGTAATATTAACTCTGACAATAGAAATACTAATACTAGCATTAACGTTAATAATATAACTGTACATCCTAATAATAGCGCAACTGCTAACAATTCAACTAATTCTAACTCAACAGATTCAAATAATTCCATAAACACTAAATTAAATACTAATAACAGTACTTCAAACATAAATCAGAACAACATTTGTCATAACCACAATACTATTCAGAACAATAATAACAATACAAACAATTTAAATACTTCATCAGTAACTAAAGAGCCTGAAATTGTCAATGCTAACTCTACTACAGTTATTGAACCTCCTCCTTCTTCGTTGACTTCTCCAAACACTCCTTCTACTTCTAAATTCGTAAAATTTGTGCAAGGTGAAACTCTTCAGCCTTCAATTATTAACCCACTTTTACCACCAATAACTAGAATGACACAACAATCTCTTGCCAACAAGGACTATACAATAGCTCTTTCCAGGCTAAGAGATGATAAAGTTTATAACATGGTCAGATTGTATTTATCGTATTTGTTTGACGATAATTATAATAAGGTATTGGAAGGTAAGACTAGAATAAGTGTAAAGGTCTTAATTGATAACGAAGGTTTACGTACCGATTATAAAGAACTCTATAAATTATATATTAAATTTCACGAAATTAAAGGTATATCTTCCAAAGATGTTTCTGACGACTTAAAGGCATACCGTAACCATTGTAGTAGTAATTATTACAATCACTTGCAGGTTTCAAATGATAACCATAATAAATATTTTCATATTAAATAATATTTAAATAAGACCTCTACATCTTTGATTGATCCTTCAAATTTGATAAATTTATCATTATATTATCAAAATGTCAGAGGTCTTAGAACAAAAACTAGACAAGTCCTACTTAATTCAATAAATTTAAATTTTGACGTATTTGCTTTAACTGAAACTTGGCTAAATTCTTCTATTAACAATCTTGAGCTTTTTGATAGCTCATACTCGGTTTTTAGAAAAGACAGATACTCTGAACTCTAATATCTAATAGTTACATTCCTAAAGGGGGAGGAGTATTGATAGCCGTAAAAAACTCATTTAATGGAAATGAAATTCCTATTTCTGACGCGGACTGTCTTGAAATAATTGGTGTGAACATAAAATTTTCTAATAAAAGTGTTAATATTGTTAACACATACATTCCACCTTCTTCGAATTTAAATATTTATATTACTCTTTTAAATGTAATAGATTCGATTTGCTGTAATTCTGGTCCTAATGATGAGTTAATTTTATGTGGAGATTTTAATCTCCCTAATATAACTTGGATCAATCATGACGAAGAATCTGTTTTGATTGCTGATTCTTCAGTGAATGAACCTGATTCTCAATTTATTGATGGTTTAAATACCAACGATTTACAACAGGTTTCCCACTGCCGCAATTTTAAAGATAAACAATTGGATCTAATATTTACTTCCGATTGGAATAATATTATTTTCTGTGAATTCGTGTTACCGCTTGTTGCGTTGGACCCCTATCACCCTTCAATAAATTTTACTTATTGTTTGACTAATTCCATAAACCATGAAGCAGCAGATTCTTATAGGTTTAATTTCAATAAAACCAACTTTCCCGGACTAGTAAATTTCTTAAACACCTATGACTTCACGTCTATATTTAATAATATAGACCTTAATCAAATGACAATTAGGTTTTGTGAAATAATGTTCGAAGGTTTTACACAATTTGTTCCTATTTCAAAAAACAGATGTTCTAACTCTGGCCCACCATGGTTCACAAAGGAGCTTAGATCTCTCAGAAATAAGAAAAACAAAGCCTGGCGTAAATATCTAAAAACAAAAGATATTAATGAATTTAATAATTTTGTCATATTGTTTGAGAATTTTAAAACTTCTTCTAAAATACTTTATAATAGTTACATTAACTTAATGGCAACTAAATTAAAGTCTGATCCGAAAAAATTTTGGAAATTCTTAAACTCTAAACGTAAATGTGATGATTACCCAACATTTATGAATTTCAATTCTCTTTCTAGTAATGATCCTTCAACTATTTCAAAATATTTTTGTGAGTTTTTTGGCACTTCATATAGTGATTCTTCTTTTACGCCAAATGAAAATTATTTCTCCTATATGAATACATATCAAAAAACTTCTCTTACTGACATTAATATTAATGAACAAATAGTTTCCAGCTATCTAAATAAACTGGGTGATAATACTTTTCCTGGACCAGATGGTATACCAGAAATAATTTTAAGCAAGTGTTCTAACATTCTCACTACGCCTTTAACATTACTCTTTAAAAAATCATTAAATTCCGGATATTTTCCTCCTATTTGGAAAATTTCTTATATCAGGCCAATTCACAAAAAGAATTCTAAAAATGAAATCACTAACTATCGCCCAATAGCTAAATTATCTTCAATTCCTAAATTATTTGAATTAATTATAACGGATTCAATTTATAATCATTGTAGGAATCTTTTAATAGATAACCAACATGGCTTTGTAAAACAAAAATCTACGGTGACTAATCTAGTTGAAACCACATCTCTTCTTCTTAATAACATGGAAGAAGGATTTCAAACAGATGTTGCCTATACTGATTTTAGTAAAGCATTTGATCTATTGCCACATAATATTATTTTACTAAAACTTGAAAAATATGGTTTTCCACTATTTTTCCTTAAGTGGATACATTCTTATTTATGTGATCGCTCCTATAGTGTTATATTTAAAAATGTGATTTCAGAACCTTTCGTGGCAAATTCGGGAGTTCCACAAGGTAGTCACCTTGGCCCTCTACTTTTTATCTTATCTGTAAATGATGTTTCTTCTTTAATTTCTAATTGCTAGCTTCAAGTTTACGCTGATGATATGAAACTTTTTAAAAAGATTACATCTTATAATGACGCTTTCCTTATGCAGAATGATCTTAAAAATTTTAACAATTGGTGCGTTAATAACTGTTTACTACTTAATGTAAATAAATGCGCACTGATATCTTATACACGCCGATCTAGTCCTATTTGTTTCAATTATAACTTAGATGGTATTAGTTTACCTAAAGTTACCTCAATAAAGGACTTAAGGGTGTACTTCGATTCCCAACTTAGCTTTAAAACCCATTATAATAATATTATAAATAAAGCTAATTCACTATTGGGATTTGTTAAACGTTCTGCAAAGGAATTTTCAGATCCTTATGTACTTAAATCGTTGTACACTTGTCTTGTAAGACCAAACTTGGAATATGTTAGTCAAGTTTGGTCTTCGTTTTATATGGTACACATTGATAGGATTGAGGCAATACAAAAAAATTTTGTTAGATTTGCCTTACGCCATTTGCCATGGTCGAAACCCATTATTTTACCACCATATGAACAAAGGCTAAAATTAATTGACTTGTGTACTTTAAATTTTCGACGTGAAGTTTCTGATGTCATTTTTATTACAGAAATTGTCAAGGGTAACGTTAAATCTAATTTAATTTCTAGTAAAATTATTATTAGAAATCTTCAACGCCTTCGCTCTTGCAATTTATTTAAAACTAATAATCATAGGACTAACTATGGCAAATTCGAACCTATTAATAGAATGCTTATTATAGGTAATAAACATAAACATTATATTGACTTTACACTTTCAAAACACTCCCAAAAACAAAAATTATACAATCGCTATTATTAGGATTATTTTTGTTTTCTTTTTCTGTAGTAAGGTAAAGTTTATAATTTTTAACTTTTAATTTTAATTTTAGTTTGAACATATTTATAATTAGTCAAATATGTAATTTTTTATATTGATTTTAATTGTATAATTTTAATTGTTTTTGTATGCTTTTTTGTAAACTGTTTGTGTTAAGCAGTATAATAAATAAATAAATAAATAAAAACCCAAAGCTGTTTGTTATCAACCAAGCGAAGCGATCCTTTACTAAACATTTCTTTTGGCAATGCAGGTATTCAAAACTCCGAATCATTAAGAATTCTAGGCATGGAAATAAATGCAAAACTTTCGTGGAACGACCACATTTTTTCGGTCGCAAAAGATGCCGCGAAATGCCTGGGATTCTTAAGTAGGAGTAGGAAATACTTTACACCAACAAATCTATTACAAATTAAAAAACCTATATTCGGCCGAGACTTGAGTATAACTCTCACATATTTGCTGGAGCTCCCAGCACCGCTCTTCAGTATCTGGATGAGATACAAAAGAGAGCTGTTCGTATTATCAATGATAATAACGTCACAAAAGACTTAACGTCTTTAAGTCACCGCCGTAATGTAGGAGCTGCTTGTCTTTTTTATAAATATCTTCTAGGCAATACTTCAAAAGAAATCAAAAACATGATGCCTAAAATCAAACCCTACCGCCGTAACACACGGTTAGCAGCTCAATCACGTCCATATACAGTTGAGCTTTTCAGAACAAAAACTCTGAAATTTAGGAACTCTTTTCTGAGTCGCACCTCCAAATTGTGGAACACATTACCCCCATATATGTTTCCCAAATCATTTAAACCGCAAAAATTCAAGAAGAATGTCAGCTTATACCTCCTGGGTTGCCCATTCAACCCTTAAAAGTCATTTATATTTATGACTAGTAGTAACTTTTCAGCCATAATACTGCGCAAGCAGCTAGGGTGCTTATCCCATTATTTTGGCTACGGGGGGAGGTTGTTTTAGTGTAATAAAAATCTCACACTGGGGGATTAGGTTACCAGGTGCCCTTTTGAAGGTTTTTTCCTCCCTTAGGAAAAAAAAAAAAAGCTGTTAATTAGTAATTAGTAATGAAATCATTATATGAAACAAATCTTCAATCTCACTGACATCCTTATTTAGAAGCCATTGACAAAGTTTTTTGCTATATAGAATAAAAATTCTTATTACCCTGATATACAATGGCAATCTGTTGAATAAACGGAAAGCAACAACGTTATAAAAGTAACGGAAAGAAGTTGTTCGAAAACTTGGAACAGACACAAAACACATGTTATTTGTACGCAATGCATAAGTAACAGAAAATCTATTATTCAGATAACCCGATCTAATATAAAAAGTTTTCAACACTTTGTAGAATTACAGATGGCGTATAAACATAATTTTAGCTTCTTTAAATAGTAACGACGTATGATATTAACGACGAGGTTTTTTGAATATTCGTCGTATGACTTGTTTTTGTAAAACAAGCAGTGGTTGTATTTTATTCCATTGAGTTCCACCCCAGCAAGTAATTCCATATTGAAGCTTGGATTGAAAAATACCATAATAAAAAATTTTCATTACTTTCGTAGAACAGACATTTTCTGCGTAGACTAGAACGAAAATATCGTCTTAAGGCTTCAGTCTGTGAGGACCAATTCTATTTGTTATCAATGATAACACCTGAATACTTGAAATGCTCTAATATTTCAATATCGAAACAATTATTACTACATAATATTAAATTATTAAACAGACAACTTCCACTACAAGTACAATACACCTGTTTTAATTTAAATTTGTTACACTTACTTACAATTATTTTGGCATGACAGGTTGAAAAACATAATTTTGGTTTTGTTACTTATTACTAATTATGACGTGCGAACCAATTTCGCAATAAGTTCAAGTCATAGTTAATATCATAATTTAAATTAAGATGATCATTAGCTTCATACACACAACCTAAATCGTCTGCGAAAGCAGTAAGATTGTCTTTAAATTTTAACTTAAGTAACGAGTTAATATAAATCAAAAGTAATAAAGGTCCTAATACAGAACATTGGGGTACTCCTTGTCTAATATATTTAGCACTTGACAGTTTTTCCCCAATTTTAACTTTTATACATCTTGTCTCTAAGTAGCTCGAAAACCAATCTAGCATAAAACCTCTAAATCCAATATTTTCAATTTTACGAAGCAAAATCTTATGGTTAACCATATCCAATGCTTTTGTAATATCAACAAATAGTCCTGAAGTGTATTTCCTCTTATCCAAGTTAGTATAAATTTCTGAATATAGTTTCAATAAAGCGTCTTCGGTAGACCATTTATTCCTAAATCCAAATTGTCAAAAAAAAAAAAAAATTTGCCATATTTAGAAAACTTATTATTATATTTTTCATAATTTTTTCAAAAACTTTTGCTACCGAAGGAAGTAGTGATATTGGTCTGTAGTTGTTCATATCTTTACTGTTCCCTTTTTAAAAAGTCGGATAACGACAGCGCGAATGAGGAAAAGTATTCACTCATTTAATGAATCAGGAAAAGTACCGGAAAGAACACTCTTGTTAAAAATGTATGCAAGAATGGCACAAATCATAAATTTAACTTTTTTTAAAATAATATTAGAAAGACCATCATTACCACACGAATGCGAATTTTTTAGGGAATTAATCGCCTTAACTACATCCAAAAAAGATATTGGTTAGAAACCATAGCTATTTCTAGTATTAGTTTCTTCTTGAAAACTTAATTATTTTCACAAGTGCATGAGTGTATTTGTGGGAACAAATTGTCAGTCAGATTAGCAAAATATTCACTGAAAAGATTAGCTATTTCAAGGTCATCATAAATTTCAATATTATCTTTTTGCACAATAATAGATTCCCTGGTATAAGTGTTTTTGTTAAGTGCATTATTAATCACGCGCCATTCTCCCTTTAAATTGCCGGCCTGTCTAACAAATTCATTTTTATCAAAATTGTCTTTTTGTTCCTTAACATCTTTTTTAACTTCTTTGCAAATTTTTTTATAACGGATTTTAAAACTGTGGTTTGAAGTTCGATTTAAACATTTTTTTTCCTAACTTATTTTTAAGATTTACTTTATTTACTAAATAATTATTAATCCATGGTTTTAATCTTCTATTTTTTTTAGTTATATTAATATGAAAACTGCATTTAGAAATATGTAGTTTTAAAAGTTTTATAAAATTGTCATAGGCTCTATTTGTATCATTCTCAATAATAACTTCTTCACAAAATTCATAATTTAAACACGTATTGAATTTAACATAGTCAATTTTTGTACATTTTTTTGTATCCGGAAAATTGTTCTTTTTATTTACAAAAAAGTCTTTAATAGTTATAATATACCTATCATACAATGATCTGAAATGTTTAAATCCATAATAATTTTCTCACATCTATCTAGGGAGAATTCCGAAAAGCGAACATATATATAATCTATGCACTTTCCTGAAGCTAACCTTCGTTGGTTCATTTACAATAGACGCTAAACCATGTAGTGCTAAAAGATTTAAAAGATTAGAAACATCATCATTATCTATTAAGAGATCTAAATTGAAATCGCTTAAAATTAAAAGATTTTTTGCTTTTTCGTTTTCTAATAATACGCAAGATTCATTATAGAATAAACTAAAGTTATGCATATGAAATCACTCATACTCACACAAACACGTAAGATCAACATTGTTAATATTAAGATTAATTTTCATAATATCCGCACTAGTAAGAATATAATTTGAAACTATACTATTAAAAGAATTTCTTATAAAACAACCTACGCTACCTACAGCATAACCTTCATTAGTACAAGCATTAAAAACATACCCTGGAATTTCATATTCAGTAATTTCATCATTTTCACCTTTTTTTTTTAAATAAATATTGCAATTTTTAAACCATAGAAATTGATATTGTTTTTCCTTTTTAAAATTTTTTGTAGACAAATATAATGCTCTGATATAATTGGTGAAAGCTTCATTAATATAAATATTTTTTTTATTGTTGTCATCGTTGCTTAGTGTATCGCTCAGAACATCATTATTTAACTTTTCTAAACAGCTGAATTTTTTCTTTAAAATCATCTCCTTGGGTGTAGTAGATTTGAAATTAATGCATACAAACTCATTTTGTTTCTTTTCATTTCTTGTAAATGTTTTTTTTATATAGCAATTTTTTATTTCATCATTACTAACATTTATATCCATACATTTAGAAAAAATGTTTTTTGCCATTTGAATAGAGTTATCATTATTTACATTTGAAACACCATATATTTCTATCTTATTACATTTCTCTTTCTGTAGAAGGGTAAACTTTGTATTCCAGTGTGATAACTTTTTTTTTCAACAGTTCATTCTCTTCTCTTGTTTGTTTTAATTCTCTCAGGAATTCCGTGTTAACCGTTTTCAAATTTAATAATTCTTGGTGTAATGTTTGAAATAATGATTTTATCTCATTATCATTTTGGTTTAGTGTTGATGTTGCTATAAGTGTTGGTGTTGTTATTATTTCACTTGTCGATGCATTAGTAGTAATATTAGACTCATTAGTAGTAATACTACATACAACGAAATTCACTGCCACTCTTTTTGTAAAAAATTACATCTTTCTCTTTGAGATTAACACAGCTTGAGTGAAATATTTTGTTACAGTCAACACATGTAATTTTAGCATTATTAGGTCTATCAATTTTTACATTACACGAACTACAATTCATTTTTTGAAATCACTTGGAATTATAAAATTTTTGTCTTTCAGAAATTTTAATAATTTTTGTTTTTTATTTTTTCTTTTTAACTTTTTCTTAATTTTTATTTTTTCTTTTAAGTTTTTTATTTTTTTTTTGCTTTACTTTTTTTTCTTAATTTTTTCTTTTAATTTTAATATTAATCTGATTAAAAATTTATTTGTTTTATGTTATAACTTATTAAATCGTGTGCACACAACCCACATGCAGGCAAACAATTTTGGAAACTATTACGTCCAATTTTGCGAAATATTGCTTGTTCAAAGTCTCAAAAACAATTAAATACATTTTTGTACAATCGGCATAACCAGTTCAATTGCATTTGAACCTTTTTTCATTTAAATAAAATAATATAGTAATTTGATAAAAGAACATATGTTGAAATTGTGCCACACAAAATTCAGTACGATGATTTGTTAACAAATATACATATTGTAATAAATAAATTTTTTTTTGTAACTCGATATTTTTTTGTAAATATAATTTCGATAAAAAATTATCATTAATGTTGAGATAAGTAAATTTCATTTTTTTTTTGGTTTTAGAATAAGAATTCCATAAATATTAAAATATGTAAAATGAAACCAATACTGAATACCTATATTATATACACATAAATATAATATGTACACAAATTTAAATTCGAACAATACAATATATTAAGTCTTGTAATTTGAACTCAAATTTGTTGTGAAAGATTTCTTTTAATTAGTTTTAAAATATTATTATAAATATGTTTGTAAAAAGAAAAAAATCAAGTCTTAAGATTTCAGTTAAGGTGAATTTGAATTATTAAAAAAAAATTATTTTTAAAATTAATAACTTTGTGCTTTTATTTAAATATTAACCAAAAATGTAATTGGCACAGTCGGTTAGTTCTAACTCAAAAGAGAATAGATCTAGTGAAATTAAAATCGTACCGAAAAAATGCTTAAATTTAAATTTAAAATTTTTTTAACAAACTTTATAAACAGTGATATATATATATATATATATGAATTTTTTAATTTAAAAAAAAAAATATAAAAAGAACAGAAATTTTTTTAATAATAAAAAAAAAAAAAAATATATATTATATATACTTTATGCCAAAAGTAAAAACGAGTGGTTTTGAATGACCGCAAGCTTACACTATACCACAAAATAATAATAATAAAAATAATAGTGAAGTTAGTGATATTAGTGCAATAATAACAATGCCAGACCATAATACACCAGCTTCTTCTCTGACCATTGATTATTTAATAAAAGATTCTCAGAGAATTCACGAATTCAGAGGAGACAATGAATATGCCCTCACATCATTTATAAGAGAAGTGGACACTATACTACCCCTCTTATATTCAAATCCAACGATAAAAGAATATGTATTCCAGAGAATAATAAACAACAAAATTCAAGGAGAAGCACTGAACTTATTGCGGTGTCTAGGCGATGCAACTTGGGAGAAAATAAAAACCGGATTAGTGAACGCTTTTGGAGTAAAAGAATCATACCATCAACTATACCAGGAAGCTCTTTCATTAAGAAAAACAACCGTAAGTTAATATTTTAATAAATTAAAAATAGTCTTAGCAAAACTAAATAAAAAATATGACTTTGATTCATCCAACCCTGCATAATTTCATCCAAAGGTTAATGAATTAATAATTTTAAAAACTTTTATAAATAATATTGAACCACACTTGGCTACATTAATTTTAAGTAGAAATATTGATAATTTAAGAGAAGCAAATGATTTATTAGAAAGCTCAGAGCTAATAAGAGAAAAAACAAATTTTCAAAATAATTCTTTTAATAAAACTAAACAAAACTTTCAAAATAAAAACAAATATAACAATTATTCTATTTATAATCAAAATTCAAACTACAATAAAAATTTTAATAACAGAAATTTTTATAACTCAAATTCTATACAAAATCGACATATAAATAACTATCATACTAATAATAATCATAGCAATAGAAATTTTTATAATACAAATTCAACACAAACTCGACTTAGTAATAACAACAATCATAACAGAAATTTTAATAATTCAACGCGAACTCGACTCACTAACAGACAAAATGTACAACCGATGGATACTTCCGAACCTGAAGAGGAGGTAAATTTTCTCTCACCGCCTCAGAAACTTACCTACCAATAGTACTGCTTACTACTAATAATACAAAAATGAGAATTTTAGTAGATACGGGGTCTTCTACTTCACTCCTTGACGAAACTCAACTACCCCAATATAAAAGAAATATTTTAGTAAAACCCATAAATTTTAGTACCCTTAATAATCAAATATTTGTAAGAAAAGAGATTAAAACTGATTTACCTTCAGAATTCAATGAAGATGCATTTATGATTTGGAAATTAACAAATTTCCATAATAAGAGTTTTGATGCCATTATAGGTCAAAACTTACTTAAACCATTAGGGGCCATTATAGATATGGAAAATGAAATTTTAAAAATAAAAAATAAAGAAATAAAATTTATAAATAATTGTCCATACAAATTCGAAGAAATTTGTCAATTAAATAAAACTAATTTGGATGATACAAAATTCAAAATCCTCTCTGAATCCTTAAACAAAGAAGAAAGTAATACCTTAAATAATTTTCTTAAATCATATAGGGATCTATTTTATAAAGAAGGTGACCAATTAAGTTGTACTTTAAACACTCAGCATCAAATTATAACTAAAACCGATAGACCTACATATTCGAAAATATATAGATATAAAGCAAGGGATAATAAGGGAAAGTAACTCTCCTTACAATAGTCCGCTATGGATTGGACGCCCAAAAAACAAGACGATTCGGGAGAAAAGAACTGGCGTTTTGCTGTGGACTATAGAAAATTAAATGAAGTAACTATAGACGATAAGTTTCCTATACCCAATATAGAAAATATATTGGATAAATTAGGAAATTCGCATTACTTTACAACACTAGATTTGGCTAAAGGGTTTCACCAAATTTTAGTGAAAAAAGAAGATCGTCCAAAGACAGCCTTCTCAACACCCTTTGGACATTATGAATACGTAAGGATGCCGTTTGTATGTAAAGAATGCTCCGGCAACTTTCCAACGCCTTATGAATAATGTTCTTAAGGAACATATCAATAAAATATGTATAACATACTAATTCCTTAAGATTTTGCATATAACCATTTTAACGGTTGATGATCTGTTAAAAGTTTAAACTTGTTACCATATAAATACGACCTAAAATAATTGGTCGCCCAAACAATGGCAAGCAATTCCTTTTCGATGTTAGAGTAATTTTTTTCATGGTCATTTAAAGTTCTGCTAGCATAACATATTGGATGTGAATCCTGTTGCAAAGTTGCACTAATGGCAATCAAGAAAAAATTCGAATTGACAGAAACACAAAAAGACATTAAACAAATTATCCATATGGACATATATACGAACACGAAACAAAATTTATTAACATTAATAGACCGGTTCTCTAAATTTGTAACTATTTTTCACTTAAATGACAGGACCAATCAAACTATAATAGAAAAGTTAAGGGAGTTCAAAGCGCAAAGAGGGAATATCAAAAAATTAATACAGATAATGAGTTTAAGAGCGTAAATGTTAAAGACTACCTTAGAAATTAGCAAATTGAATTACATCTAGTTAAATCTAACAACCATACTGGGAATTCCGATATTGAACGGTTGCATAATACCATTGGTGAAAAAATTAGGGTTTTAGATATTGTAAATAAAGAAATAAGCATTATCGAAATAATGTATAAAGCTGTCGAATGGTATAATAACTGTTACTATTCGGTTACAAAAGAAAAACCAATTAATATTTAAGAAGGAAATTGTAATAAAAACAAAATTTATGATTCGTTACTGACAGAAAAATCTAGATATATAAACAAACTTAATAATACAGTCAAATAACAATTAATAACAATTTTAATAACACTTATATTAAGCTCAAACAAATTATTTAAAACGACAGATCCTTAATTAATGAAAAACTTAACGACATAAACACTCAATACACAACAATTTATAAATACTTACTTTACACAGATTTTGCACTAAAAATTAAAATTACAAAATATTAAATTAGCCACATTAATTGATAGTAAAGATAACATTGTTTTCGTTATTAAAATACCTAATGTACCAACAACTATGTTAATTCCAATAGGTGATAGATTTAATAATTAACTAGTGTTTGAACAACAAAAAATTGTAAAATATGATAATAAAAATTTTAATCCTGAAAATAAAAAAGATATAAAAGATTTAATAATATCAAAAAACTGCATTTTCAAAGAAAACTGCTAAAAAATTTCAATACTGTATCAGAAATAATTGTTTTAAAAATAGGATTAATTTTAGTAAAAAATCAGATAAATGTAAATTTTAATAGTACTTGTGATGAACGAAAGTTCAAAATAAATGGAAATTATATATTCAATTTTAATGATTGTTCAATAAATATAAATGGAACAGTTTTTAGCACATTTTCAAAAAATTTTGTAAAAATGTGCCTATATAGCTTCACTCTGTCCGTCCGTCCGACCGTCCGTATGTTTACAAAAACTTTTACACCGTTTGAAATAGAGAAAATAAATTTTAACCATATGTAGTTTTTGCAAAAAAAATAATTTCGTAGAAGAATTTTTTTCTGTAGCCCCACCTGTTAAGGGGCTACAGCCCCCTAAAGTTGGAAAAATCCCTTTATTTAAATTGTTATAACAAGAGTTCTGTTACATATATTTTCAATCTGAAAAGGGCAAATGATAGCTGGTTTCATAAACTTTATAAATCTTTACAAGGCAAATGTTTAGGGTTGCCATACGGTACTAAAATTTAACATTATATAAAACTCAATTTTTGCAAAATTTTTGGCCCCACATATTTTCTAAACTGTTAAAGCTAGGATCTTGAAATTTTGGGAGAAGTTACCTGTCCAATTTTTTTTTTATTAACATACAAAATTTAAAGGTCCAACATTATATTTTAACATATGTTAAAGGTTTTTCTTAAATTTAAAAGGGGTTCCTTAAACTGAAGAAAGTGTCTCTCAGTTTTACCCATTTTTACTTAGATAATAAAATTCTAAGTAAAATTCTAAATTTTTGTGTAATTCACAATTTAATTCCTAGAACCTAAAAAATTAGAGGATGAGAGGGGGGAGGGGAGTTGAAGTTAGATTCTTGAGAAATTTGGTAACCTTCCCCATTGAAGGGCTATAACAACTTTTAAATAAAAAATTTACTGTTAGCAGTAAATTTTATAAGTCAGTAGTAACTATTTCCAAGTAAATATTTCCAAAGTTAAACTCAGTATGTAATACACTATAATTTTGAAAATGTGCTTTTTTAAAAACCTTGGTTTTTTTCATCACTTGTTAATAGTAATCTAAGAGAAGTCAAACAAAGGTTTATGATATCAGATTATCTAAATATAAATCAAGGAATTAATGAAAATATCATTTTTAATGACATAATATTAGAACAAGTAAAAAATATTGAAGAAATAAAAGAAATAAAATATCATAAAAATAATTATTATATTTACTTAAGTCTTATAATTTTTATAATTTTATTAGTAATAAGCACAATTATATTTCTATTAGTATTATTCAAAAAATTCAAAATATTTCAATTTGCGACTCAGGAGAGTCTTAATCTTAAGGAGGGAGGAGTTACGCACAAAAATTCAATTAAGGGTAATATAAAAAAATGCATTAAGACTATCTGAAAGAAGAACTGTCACCATTTCAGTAATTTACTTTTATACTAAAACACTTTTAAATGCAAAAGATCTACCATCAGTTTTTGGTTAATGAAAATTTTCAACATTTTAAGCTCAAAAGTTTTTAAACATTAAAAGAACTGTTTCTTATACCAGCAATTTATTTTTATATAGTAACAAATTCCCAAGATCTACCATCAATTTTTTATTTTCTGCATTTTAGGGGGCTAGTACTACTTTAATAAAAGTATATATTGAAAAAACTTTATATATGTTAAAACTTTAATTCCACACAGACACAAACGGGGTCTAGTAAATTTCGTTGGTACTGTTCAAAAATGGATGTATGGTACAATGGACGATTCTGATCGGCAAGAAATTGAAGATCATCTAAAAATCACTGACCAAATAATCATAACGCCATAACAAACTTAAACAGTCAAATAACAATTAATAACAATTTTAATAACACTTTTATTAAGCTCAAACAAATTATTGAAAACCACAGATCCTTAATTAATGAAAAACTTAACGACATAGACACTCAATACACAACAATTTATAAATACTTACTTTACACAGATTTTGCACTAAAAATTAAAATTATACAAGATAACATTGAACACGTTCCAGACAATATAGCATCAGCTAGACTAGGCATAATACACAGCAATGTATTAACAAATGAAGAAATTTTAGAATACGATATTGATTTTAATAAATTAAAAAATATTAAATTAGCCACATTAATTGATAGTAAAGATAACATTGTTTTCGTTATTAAAATACCTAATGAAACAATCAGTGTACCAACAACTATGTTAATTCTAATAGGTGATAGGTTTAATAATGAACTAATGTTTGAACAACAAAAAATTGTAAAATATGATAATAAAAATTTTAATCCTGAAAATAAAAAAGATATAAAAGATTAATAATATCAAATAACTGCATTTTCAAAGAAAACTGCTTAAAAATTTTCAATAATGTATCAGAAATAATTGTTCTAAAAATAGGATTAGTTTTAGTAAAAAATCAGATAAATGTAAATTTTAATAGTACTTGTGATGAACGAAAGTTCAAAATAAATGGAAATTATATATTCAATTTTAATGATTGTTCAATAAATATAAATGGAACAGTTTTTAGTAGTAATCTAAGAGAAGTCAAACAAAGGTTTACGATATCAGATAAATATAAATCAAGGAATTAATGAAAATATCAGTTTTAATGACATAATATTAGAACAAGTAAAAAATATTGAAGAAATAAAAGAAATAAAATATCATAAAAATAATTATTATATTTACTTAAGTCTTATAATTTTTATAATTTTATTAGTAATAAGCACAATTATATTTCTATTAGTATTATTCAAAAAATTCAAAATATTTCAATTTGCGACTCAGGAGAGTCTTAATCTTAAGGAGGGAGGAGTTACGCCACAGCTGGTAACCCTTACCCAAAATAATATAACTGACCTTCAACAGAATTCACTTTACAAATATAAAATCTAAAACAATAATATTCTTTAAATAAAACAAACTTATTTATGACCTAATTTTATTCTTTCCTTTTTTTTTTCTTATTCTATATTTCATTTTTTCATTCTTATACAAAAATGCAATTAAGATTAATATACAAAAATGCATTAAGATTAGCTGAAAGAAGAACTGTCACCATTTCAGCAATTTACTTTTATACTAAAATACTTTTAAATGCAAAATGAAAATTTTCAACATTTTAAGCTTAAAAGTTTTGAAACATTAAAAGAACTGTTTCTTATACCAGCAATTTATTTTTATTAACAAATTCCCAAATCTACCTTCAATTTTTTATTTTCTTCATTTTAGGGGGCTAGTACTACTTTAATAAAAGTATATATTGAAAAAAATATTTTTTTTTATTTTATTTTATTTTATACTTTTTAGTTTTAATTAAATTTTTTTACACAATTATTTATATAAAATTATTAAATACAATAGGTATTTAGTTTGACAATTTCCATGTTGGTTCCAATTCATTAATAGTTATAATCGGTAAAACTAATCATAATTTATTAAAATATCCTATTTAATAAATTTATCTACCTATATTAATTTAAATTTTATAACAGAAGACAAAAATATCATTAAAAAGCTTTATAAATACCTACTTGATACAAACATTATCTATCTAGTTTGTTAAAGAATATTGTTTCATATTTATTAGGTATCTTTAAGTCTGAATACATATTTTTGCACATTGTACATATATATGTATGTTTGTAAATACCTGGTTCTTTGTTTATGGTCTTTTATAATATTTCTGAATACATATACATACATCTGCTCATAATAATGTATCAATAACATAATTGAAAATCTAATTCGAAATATTAATGTCATTATTAAAAACTATTCACTTAAATATTTTTTGTTTACATTTCCATATACAAAAAAAAAATGCGCACTCGCTTATTCATATAAGATTATTATCTTACTTATTATCTATAATAAGTATATATAATATACATATACATATATTCCATATTAATACAAAATCATTTCACAACCGTTACATTTTTATTACGCAGATTATGCTTCAAAGTATAAAGTAAACAAAAACAAATGGCTGATAAATTTGTTTTGTTTCACAAATGTTATAAAAAAATTTTGAACCTGTTAAATTTTTAAAGAAACTATACAAATAAATTAATTTTTTTTATTATTTCTGTTGAATTTAAAAAAAAAACAAAAAAATTATAATTAGTGTTAAGATAAGTAAATTTCATTTTTTTTGGTTTTAGAATAAGAATTCAATAAATATTAGAATATGTAAAATTAAACCAATATAAAGTAACATTAATATAATTCTGTACTCAAATTTAAGTTCGAACAATATAATATATTAAGTACTTGTAATTCGAACTCAAATTTGTTGTGAAAGATTTCTTTTAATTAGTTTTAAAATATTATTATAAATATGTTTGTAAAAAGAAAAAAGTCAAGTCTTAAGATTTCATTCAACCAGTTAAGGTGAATTTGAATAAATAAAAAAATTAATTTTAAAATTAATAACTTTGTGTTTTTATATAAATATTAACCAAAAATGAAATTTGCGTACATGTATATACTTATTATTCCTACGATTATTCAAAAAAAAAATTTTGTAAGTAAATTACGTCCAATTTTTTAAAGTAGGTAAAACTACTTTGAATTTCGGGAATTACCATTGAACTCGGGAAAGTTACTCAAATATTTTAGGGGGTCTATTGTTAGTCTATTTGATTAGCCATTATTACTAATAAAGAGAATTTATTTAGGAGAGTAAGTTGGAGTTAGATATGTTTTATTAACAATTTAGTTTTTATTAACAAAAAGTTTTGTTTGGATAATATTACATATTTTATGATGAATGTTTGAAAAAATTTGATATATTTTATATTGAATGTTTGAAAATCTTAATTTATACTATATATGATATAGAAGTAATATATAATAATATAATACCTATATTTTTTTTTTAGTCAATGCAAAATTTAAAATAAAATTATAAGGTTTATATAGTTATTTTAGTTATTTTAATTTTTAAACAAATTTTAAGTCAAAATTATGATTTAAACAATATAGTACAAATTATAAGATTTTGTTTTTCGTAATAGAAAAGGCAAGTTTATAAAAAAAAAATTAAATATTTTATATAGTTTTTGTAATTGAAAAATTTATAAAATTATGCCTTTTAATTTCTTTACATAGAAAAGGAACTTTTATAACAAACTTGACAGTACCTTGAATTGGAATTAAGATGGTGTATGATGGTCAAGCAACAGTAATACAGCAACACAGCAATACGGGACAATATAATTTGAATATACGATACCGCAACACAGCAAAAAAAAAAAATTGATGTACAAATACAACTGGAACACAGTAATAAACAAATTTCTCAGGAACACACATACCAAATTTTATTAATGTTTTTGTTTTTCTTTTTATTTAAGAATTGTTATTGCTAGTTATTTGTATATAAAAAAAAATTGTGATAATGAGATAACACGTATTTCTATATTATTTAATTTTTGAATTCTTTTCATTCTTCCCATGGACGAAGGGATATACTATCATTAGGTATTAAAAGTTTTGATTTTTTTTTAAAAATTTGTACTAGGTTATAATTTTAATTCATTTTTTTAAACATTTTTTTTTTTTTTTGCACTAAACTAATTTTTTATTTTAATTTATTATATTATTTTTTTTTGTTGTTTATTGGGCAAGACTTCTCAATTAAGATTTGAAAATCACTACACTTTCTCATAAAAATATATTCGAGGATCCCATCCTCGTCTCCAATTAAAGTTTATATATTTATTATATAAAAAAAAACAATAAAATTTATATCTCAAATTTAAAGTTATTTATTTTACACTTATTTTATTTAAAAGCTTCGCGGAACCCCAAACGTGTTGGTATCTATTTTGTTTCTGAATAACTGACGTTTTAACAATAGGTAAGTAGATGTTTTATAATATAATATCGCTGACGTTGCGTCTGCGATATTTTGTTGGAATGTTGGCTATTTCGTGAGAACGGAAATTGAAGTTGAATATGATATTCGCGAAACGTGTAATAATTTAATTATGATTTTTATAGTTTTAAGAACTTTATGTAACATTTAAATTAACTCGAAATATGATATTCGAATGAAGAGTGAATTAGAAATAAATTTTAAATAAAATAAATTTAACATTTTTATGTTATGTTCTACAGTGGTGTATTAAAGTGACATTTATGTAATAGTATACAGTTTAAGCTCCAGTTTTTATAATAAAAATTATTTTAATAATATATAAATACTAGCTGTTGGCCCGTCACAGAATGACGGAAGGTCAATTGAAAGAAGAACTTTTTCTAATTAAGAACTATTTCTAAAAATTCTAAATGAAATCGCAACCGTAACTCCATCTATTAATATTTTGTATACATATTTTTAAAAAATATTGCTATATATAGTTTTCACAACCATTGCTTAGATTCAAATCGAAATATTTGTTTGTTGCTAACCTTCTACAATGTACCTATTTATATGTACGTAAAATTGTATTAAATGTTGATTTTTGAATTGAGTGGTGCTTTATTTATCAATTTTGAATTATAAACTTTATTTGGAATTTTTTTTAATATACCGAATTAAGTTAAAAAAATATATTTGTTTGGCTTCTATGGTGCTGACTGCTGGGCTTGGTGCATCGAACTAAAGTATTGTACACCCGAAGCCACTTTGCCATCCTCTACAACATTTTTTTCCATTTTTAAGCTTATTGAAATAGAAAAAATAATTAAAAGGAATTATGAGGGAAAGATGCAGGGATGACAGGGAGATGATGGAACTTTGAGGGAACTTTTAAAATACTTTGATTGCATTGCTTTGTTTATTTGCTTTTCAATACAAGCAATGCAACAAAGCGTACATTGGTTATTTTATTTCAGATTTTCACTGAAAATAATTAAGACTTACTACACAATTTTCTTGCTAAGCATAGTTTATTAATATTTATTTACAAAATGTTTTTCTATTTATATAAAATTTCCAGAAATGTTCTGTGAGTTTTAAAAACGTAAATGAACAAATTCATACATTTAAAATAATTTAAATTCACAAAAAAATTTTATTTATTTTTGTTTTTTTTTTTTTTATTAAAAATAAATAAAATATTTTTTGACCTGCTTATATTTTATTTTTTTATAATTGAAAACATCCAACAAAACACATTTAATTGAATGCGTTTGTTACACCTTATTCTAGACCTTACACCTTATAAAAATGTGTTCTTCCTATAATAAAACAAAATTTAATAATAATAAAATTTAAAAAAAAAAAAAAAAAAAATAGTAAACTTTCTATATTAATAATAATAATTTTAAACACAATCAAAATGTAACAAAATTGCAAGATAATCAATACATTGAACTTAAGAATATTAAACTGGTTAATTTTAAGCTATTGTAAGCAGCTATTGCAATTTTGATATGATTTTAATTTTTTTTATAATGTATTTGTATGTATTAATTATGTTTTCTAATTGTTATGTTTTTATAATTAAAAATGTAATTAATGATTTGAAATAAGTAAAAATGAAATTAATGTAATCCAGTCAACGAAGAAGGTTTGTAGAGCAAGGAAGAATTTTATTTGGTAATTTTTCCACATATTACATTGGTCACGTGAGGGGTAGGATAAAAATGTGTTCTTCCTATAATAAAACAAAATTTAATAATAATAAAATTTAAAAAAAAAAAAAAAAAAATAGTAAACTTTTCGTCAAGAAGAGAAGATTCCATTACTTAGTACCTACTGAATCTTGTAGATGGTATCAAAAATTAAATAATTTAAATAATAAAAATAAAAATCTTAAAATTAAAAAAAAAAAACTACAAAACGGTGAAATATCGACTAATTGAGATTAATATAATAAAATAAAGAGTTTCATGATTAGAGCCCAAGATCACAGTTAAAACTACAAAAAAAAATAAAACAATAGGAGGAAAGCTTGAAACGGAGGTCCAGAACACCACTTCAACACTTGTAATTGAAGTATCAACTTTGCCGAACATCTTCCTAACAAACATCGGGAGCTTGCAAATTGTAAAAAAGCAAGCTTCAGCCAATTTTTTGAAGTACTACTTTGGTTAAAAAGAAAGGCTCAAAAAAATATTTATTCCGTTAACCCATTGTAGCCCAACAGCTTTTTATAGGTTTTTTCGTTGCTTTGCTATATGTTAGAAATTATTTAACCGATTGACTTCAAATTTTGTATATGTGTTCCTCTTTGAGAATGGAGTTCACTCTATTAACAGACTTGGAATTAGTTAACCCATGCCGACCCGACGATTGTTCAAAAAAAAATTTTGTAAGTAAATTACGTCTAATTTTTGAAAGTAGGTAAAACTTCTTTGAATCAGGGAAATGTTTAAAAAATTGTTCGAGTTCTTTTAACCAATTGCGAAACAAAAACTTTTAAAAAACAGTTTGCAAAACAGTTTGAACGATTATCTCTAATTTTTCTATATGTGGTGCTTCTTGACAATTTGGTGCTCCATGGCGATAGAGTTGAGGATGGTGGGTTTCCGCCGAATAATATTAACTGAATTAAAATGACTATAGGTTGTTTGACTATATTATGTCGTTATACTATGTCAATGAAAAACCAAAAAATTGAAAATTAAATTGAACATGGCTTCTTCGTGGAAACCGCGGGTTAATCGAACTTAACTAAAACTTTTTGTAGCCTCTTATACGACTAAATTTTATACCAACCAAATTTATAAAACTAATTTTGGTTGCTAAGAGGAACATTTGTGGAAAATTTCTAGTAAATCGGTCAAACCGTTTTGACACGACATAAAAAAAACGAAAACGCTTGAAAAGGCTCTGTAGCCGCAACCTATAAAAATGACTTATAAAAATGTGACATAGTTTATGTCAACTCCCGGGGTCGCAGAATTATTCCTTTAAAATTTTATGACAATCGGACCAGTGGTTTTCACGTGAATCCTGGGAAAACAAATAAACAAACAAACAAATTTTCTCTTTAAAATATTAGACTAGCAGATTTAACCGGCGTTGCACGGGAGGTTGCAAATTATAAAAAAGCCAGTTTCACCAATTTTTGGAAAAGTTGAAGAGAAAGCCTCAAAAAATATTTGTGGAGTTCCGTTAACCCATTCCGGCCCAACAGCTTTTTATAGGTTTTTTTGCCGTCCGACGCCTGATTGACAATTGCCGCCCGACAATTGTACAAAAAACAATTTTGGAAATTATTAATTATTGTTCAAAGTCTCAAAAACAGGTTTATTGAGTTCCATTATTGGGATTATAATTGGTTAATTCTAATATTTTATATTTATGATAAAGAATTTTGAGCACTTCTGCTATGAGTAAGTATTACAATCCTAATCCTCCTATTATTTGTGACAGTAATTTTCATTAAACTAAAAGATATTCGATGGAAATATAAATTTCAGGTAATATATGTAGGTTTATATAATTTGATGGGTTTTAATATAAACTAAAAACATATTAATGCTTTGATTATATTTTAGTCTTTTTAGTAATTTAGTAATTCAAATTTTTCGAAATTGAAATTTATTTAAATTCGTAGTATTATGTACCTTTTAGAAAAGCTTGTAAATGCAAAATATGCAATAAATGTATGTCCTAAATACAATGACAGATTTAGAAATTTTCATATAATTCATACAAATATAAAAATTAACTTTACATACATGCAACAAGTGCCTTTCAACAAAATTTAAATATCATACGCAGTTCTTTGTTACAATGTATTATCCATGGTAATAATTCAGTAAAATGTCTGATAAAGTAAAAATTAACATAAATAAATATTGTCGTTTTTTATACAAATATTTTTTTTTAAATTTATAAAATATAATACAGAATATGTTTTCTAGTCAAATTCTCAGTCTTTTAAAAATATAAAATTGTTAAATAAGAACGGAAATAGTAAAGAACCCTCGTGCATCAAATTTAAAGTTTCTATTTGTATTAATTTCGAAGATAAACTTTTTAATTTTGGGATGACCTAAGTTCACTGTTCATCCAAGGTTCGGTTGTCTTGTTCTTTTTGCGAAGTTTAGAAACAAAGGAGTTAATTATCTCAAATAGCTTAGCTTGAATAGAATTGCGGGATAATCAAGTCAATATCCTGTTCGGTTAACAGGTCGTCCCAACTGATGACTGATAAAGCATTATTAATGCTTTGATAATCAGCATTAAGAAAGTCATATACAAAAATATTATTGTAAGATTTGGTAAAAAGTTGTATAGCAGTGGAAAATTCAAAGATGATTTCGTTATGATGCGGAGTGTTTGTAAAAAGGTTTTCTGAATCATCAGCGAGCTTTACCACCACTTTATCATATGCATTCGTGAATGCAAGATCTAACCAATTTTAATAATTATTCGGAAAGCTGATAATTTGGTGTAAATCATTACCATAAAATACATTAATAAGATCGAAATCTATTTCGTCCTGAAAGTTGATTGGTAGAAACAAATTATCAGATTCGTCAACAATAAAATTTAAGAAGGATGGTTAAAGTCCCCTAAAATTATAATTGAATCATCCTCATTCATATTTGATATAACATGCTGGTATATCTCGAAAAATTCAGAATATGAGGAATTGTCAGAATTAGGAGGAAAGTAAACCATACCAAGGTATAAAAAATTGTTATCTAAGTTAACTTTAATAAATTGGTGATCGAAAGAGTGGTAAGTCCTAGTGATTAATGCCACACTAGATAAGGTATTTTTTACTGCAAGTAGTACACCACCACCACGGGAACAATTTGAAGCAAGATAATCCCGATCTTTTCTATATATCGACCAAGTACTGTCCAAAATTTTTTCATTTACGAAGGAATCGTTTAACCATGTTTCAATGATAGCCAGAATATTAAATTTACATGACTTCCGCGTGACTTATTTAATTTAACATTTATTTGAAAAATTTAAAGTTGGTTTTGAATTCAAATCTAATAATACTCGTCCGTTAAGTTTAAAAATTAAGCTGTCAACAGAAATTTAAAAAGTTGAAAAGCCTAAAAAACGATGAAATTTTTTTGTTTGAGTATTAAATTAGCTAAAAAACTTTTGCAAAAATGACACAAATAAACATTTGAAATTATATTAGTAATGAAAGCTGTGATCATGAAAAACAAACTGACAACGTGATCAAGTTCAGAAAGAAAACTTTTTATTTAATTTTGAACTTAACTAAAAAAGTTTAGAAACAAATAATAACACGCTTAAATTAGTATGGTTTGTTTAAGTACAAAATTATTGGAGTTTCTTTTCTTTGAAATTTTGTTAAGATTCTGCGCATAAATAGTCTTTTCAAATTATGAAATAAAGAACTTTTATAATCCTTTATACTTAAGCCATTAAACAAATGTTTTTTAACCCCTTTTGCTTTAATGCTCTCGTTTTCTAAAGTTTGAAAAAAATACATTTTTTATCTTAAACTTATAAAATCAGTAATTATTTTTGTCCACCAATTTCATCTTTAAATATACCTAATTTTTTCTTATTAAGCTGAAGAAGTTATATGGGTTATCTTTTGCATAATCTGACGTATCAAAGTATTGAATCAGATCTAGTTTTATGTTACTATAAAAATCTTTTGTTGTTATTGTATATATAAAACTATCTGTATCTATATAATTAAAGGGTTAAATTATTTTGAAACTTTAGTTTCATATAATTATAGTGAAAGTTGTACATTAATATTTTACACTGGTCTAAGATTGCGAATCCTATATAAATCGGTTTGTTATAATGTACTAGCTAATACCCGGTGCGTGTTGCTGCGCCTCTCAATAGGGGTTAATTGAAGTTGATGTTACGCCATAAAGTTAACACAAAAATTACACACGGTTACAAACTACTTCCCAAAATTTGACGTAATTTACTTCAAAAAAATTTATTTTTGACCAATCGTAGGACCGACTGTTAACAGATTCAATAACATTTTCAAGTTGCTTCACACATATAAAATTTGG
This sequence comes from Dolichopus griseipennis, assembly GCA_963082915.1. Lineage (NCBI taxonomy): Eukaryota > Metazoa > Arthropoda > Insecta > Diptera > Dolichopodidae > Dolichopus > Dolichopus griseipennis. The sequence goes on along the minus strand of OY720441.1, from coordinate 178,239,297 downwards.
TCAACCGGTCAAATCGTTTCTAATTTAGAGTTAAGTAACGCAAAAATCTATAAAAAGCCACTGTGCCCCAATGGGTTAACGGAACTACACTTTCTCTTTGGGCAAAGCAGTATTGCCCAAAATTAAACGTAATTTGCTTCCAAATCTTTTTTTGTCAATCGTCGGGTCGGCATGGGTTAACCAATTGCAAGTGTGTTAAAAGAGTTAATTTCATTCTCAAAACGGAACACATATACAAAATTTGAAGAAAATCGGTTAAACCGTTTCTAATTTAGAGTAAAGTAACCAAAAAATTTATAAAAAGCTGTTGGGCCGCAATGGGTTAATGGAACTCAACAAAATTTTTTTTGAGGCTTTCTTTTTATCCAAAGCAGTACTTCGAAAATTTTGACAATATTAGCTTCCAAAATTATTTTGATCAACTTTCGGGCCGCCATGGGTTAACAAATTCCAAATCTGTGGTCAATTCAATTCTCACAGGGGAGCACTTATACAAAATTTTACGGAAATCGGTTAAACCGCTTCTAATTTAGAGTTAAGTATTGAAAAAACCTATAAAAAGCTGTTGGGCCGCAATGGGTTAATGCAACTCAATAAAATTTTTTTTTGGCTTTCTTTCTAGCCAAAGCAGAACTTCATAAAATCGGACAAAATTTGGACCCAAACTTGGTTTTGACCAACCATCGCCCGACAAGGGTTAACAATTCCAAAACTGTAAATAGTGTCAACTCAATTCTCAAGGAGCATCACGTATACAAAATTTGAAGTCAATTGGTCAAACCGTTTTCATTTTAGAACAAAGAAGTTTAAATACTTGCACCACAGCCCCAACTTGGCGGTCCGTTAGGGCAAAATTTTTGGGCTACCATTTCTTTCCGTACCCAAAAACCTCTATATACAAATTTTCATGAAAATCGGCTGGGCAGTTTAGTAGTCTATTCGCTACATACAAACAAACAAACATTCGCTTTTATATATATAGATTATAGTTTTCTTTAAATTAAACTCAAAAACTGAGACACAATTAAAATTAGGTTTTGCTATTGGAGCTCTAGCTCCTAAATCTTCCTTTGCTTTCCCATAAATTAGCTATTTTAGTTATTTTTCTATTATCAACATTTTCCAATATTTTACCAAACTCTGAGTTATTCATTAATTTAAAAAAGTTTTTTTCAAAGGTATTTTTAGCTTTTTTTTCTATATTCAGTATTTAAATTAATATACTTCCTTAACCAATCACCCTGGTTAAATTTCAAAACTCTATGTATATTTTTTAAAACTAACCTGTTTTCAGACATTGCTTGAGATTTCTATAATGGATTATATATCGACCTATCCAAAGTAAAGTATGACAAATCGAAAAAGCTAATTTTTCAGGAGAAGCAATTGAAAATTTTATCTAAGTTTAAATCTATTTCAAAAGTCGTAGTAATTGTTAATATGGCCCTAATTTCTATTCGAAAAAAAAATTTGCAATTTATTTAATTTTAGAAAAGTTAAAATGTTAAAATGTTACTTTAATTTAGCTATAATTCAATTGTCATAGTTCTGTTTTTATTAAAATTATTTAAACGTATAATGACATTTTGAAATGTAATATTGTAAGATAAAATAATTGAAAAACAAAAGTATAACAAAACGTACATATTATACTTTTGCAGGAAAAAATCATAGCTTATTTTATTACATTTCTAAATGTAATAATATTACATGGATAATTTGACGGAATTCTTATTACATCTCTTAATGTACCTAATAGTTTTACTTGAGTTACTGATCAAAGAAATTCTATAAAATTAGCAAACATTTTAAACTAAATAAAAAATAAAATTGGTTTCATTTAAGAGTATTTTTAAACTTTATTATTATACTAATGTGATAAAAAATATTGTAATACTGTAATATGTAATACTAATTTAAAACAAAAATCCATTTCATAGAAAAACAAAACTAAAATAAATAAAAATAAATAGTATGATTAACATAGCATGTTTAGTTAAGTAAAATGTAAGAAATTAGTCATTTTAATTATCATCCTCTTCAGTTTCTGAATCATTAGTAATAGTTTCATTGGAATATATTTGGTTATAATAAAAGCCATGGTACTTTTTCGGTATGTAATTTTTTTCACAAAGATATTGCATGTCCTCAAATTTGGCTTTACTAATTGGTAAAGTTGCTGAGTATAATTTTTCCATTTCAAAAGTTTTTATTTTTTTGCCTTGTTTTTTACTAACTAAATCAATGGCACTGTATTTATCTTTTAAATTATATTTGAAGAACATTTTATCAGGTTCAGTCGGTATCACTAAAATTTCTCTTACTTTGCTCCATAAAATTTTTTGGGAATTAATGTCTTTTTCTAAATACAAGCATTTAGTTAAATTCTTGAAATTATAAATATCATCTTGGAGCATTTCTATAACCGAGTATGGCTTTCCAGTTTTTCTTGAGCATTGTATTAGCGTAAACCATTGACTAGGTACATATATGTGTTTTCCTTTTTTTTCCCTTTCAATATTAGCATGAACACTGTCAGCCTCGTTTTGTGTATGGCCTTGCTCTAAGAAACGATGTGTTATTTTTATGTCGTATTTTTTACATGCCCATGCATAAAAACCAAAAACAATTTTATTTTTATTTTGGCTTGGACAGTTATCTGAGTAAAATATTATTTCCTCTGTGTCTTTCAACTGTTTAAGATATAGATTTAAACAACTGGAGACTTCAGCGGCTCCCTTGCCAGCTAGAGACTCATCCCAAACAAAACAAGTAACATTTTTGGAATCCAACTCAAATAAAGTAAAATTATAAGCTAAAAAATTTCGTCTGTAATAAAATACACTACTTTCTGCTTGTGGACATGTAAGTTGTTTTTGGAAATCAAAACATACTACCTTAATTTTACTGTTACTGTTTTTGCATCTTTCTTTATCTTTTTCTTTTAGTTCTCTTGCAAAATTTTTATTTTCCATATGTTCTTCATACGTTTTCTTTTGAGCCTCTTTCTCATGTTCATTTAAATTTTGAAAAGCCACACAAATATTACACTGGTCTTTTCGTGGTACATGAAAAGCAATGTTAAATTCTCCAACAAAAATGTCATGGTATTGTCTTTGTGTGACATTAATGTTTAAATTAGCTTCTTTAATTTTGTCTTGGAAAAGACGATACATTTTGGCAATATTTAAATCAGGAGATAAAAATTTTTTTGATGAAGTCTTTCGAATGTAATGAGATTCTACAGCTGGAAAAGACATAATGTGAGTTCTAATATGTGATTTGATATTTTCTTTAAGTTCATTAACGGGCCTTTTATGCCTTCCCCTTTGATCAGGCACTAAAATACCAACTCCCTGAATACTTTTCTTAAATGCTGTTGTTATCCATTGCTTATTGATGTCAAGTGTATTCATAAACATTCTTTGGCAAATGTTAATTTCCTGATTTTCTTTATTAATTGAGCTTTTCTTAAAGTAATATTTTCGTACAACGTTTCTTTGGGTTTTTGCATTAATTGTGCATGTTTTTTTATCAAAAGTTTTCGTATTTGATAAAATGAATTGCCACTGCATAGTTTTATCCCCCGTCTTCCAAAAGCTGTCAAATATTTTCTGACGGTCCTCTGATAAAAATTTTTCGAAGCATTTTAGCTGACAACTGCATGAATCTTTCATCTGGCGAGCAGGTTTTTCTTTCCCGCTGTCTGTTGTATGCTTTAACCCATAATTTAGTGATCTCTTTGCCTTAGATCTAATCCATTCTTCTGGAACAGCTTTTCGTTTTCTGCCACTATTTTTTTTTAAAGATAATTTTTTCTTTCGTAAAGGTGTTATAGGACTATACACAGGAGAGTCTTCAGATTCATCATCCGGTTCATATTCACTTTCACTAGGTGGAAAAGGTTCATCATCACTACATGAAGAACATACTTTTATTTGAAATAAAAAGTTAATGTAATTCAATAAATTAATGAACTTTAAAAAACCTACTATTTATATTTGCAGTTTCCGTTAGACTTGAATTTTTAACTTCTGGTATTATATGGACATTGTCTTCGCTTCGCTTAGAACACCCTTTTATTTGAAATAAAAATTTAATGTAATTCAATAAATTAAGAAACTTTTAAAACCTACTATTTATATTTCTAGTTTCCGTTAAATTTGAATTTTCAACTTCTGGTATTGTATGGACATTGTCTTTGTTTATTGCTTTTGTTCTTGAATGAACAATATCTTAACAAAAATATTAATTACAAATAAATTTTATTAAATTACAAATAAACTATAGTACTTACTTCTAACAAGTTCAAGCATTGATAATTTTTCACTTTGAATTTTTTCCGTCATTTTATAACCACTCTCTTTTCATATGAAACATAAACTGATAATTAAAATAAAATTTTATAAAACGCCATGTAAAATAATGACAAATCGAATTTTAGAGCAAAGCCTACTAATGCTAACGGATAATAAACAAATACAAATATGATTTGTCATAGAAAAAAAATATAATTATACGGTGCAAACTATGACAAATCGAAATATATTACTTATATAAAAAATTTGAATTGTTCGTGAAAACATAATGCTCCGATTTATAATAAATTATGTGTACTTTACTATTGTTCAAAACTAATATAACATTAATTAGACTAATTTTGTTTGGTTGTTTTGGTTAGTTTTAAAATTTGTTAAAAAATACTTTCAGAGATTGTGACCGTAGTTTTAATCCGATTTCAATAATATTTTGACAGGTTATAGTTTTGAATATAAGGAATACAATCTACATAATATCTCAATTTTGCAACAAATCGAGATGTCATAGTTTACTTTGGATAGGTCGATATTGTCTCTTGTTATTTAAATTTGATAATCTAAAACAACTTCCAAGATATACACTTTTTCTGAATCATTTGGTATCTTTGATACATCTACATCTACATTACCCCATTTATTTTTGTATGCTACAAACTGTAACATTGCCCAACCGTATAAATTGTTTACATTAAGGGAAGCTGTGTAAGTTGAAAATAAATTCTCGTTGTATTTTTCACCCATGTATTTATTATACACCTGCGTCAAGCTGTATACATTAGGATACACATGACACATGGAGCATTGGCTTATTCCTCCACGTATTCCTTTTTTTAAAATGTTAAATAATTATTGATGCCAGTAACTAACTTTAAATTTATTAGATTATATTTTAGCATTGCTTGCCAGGAAAGACCACGTGCTGTAAAAAAATTAGCTGGATCTAAGTTGTAAATGTTTTTACAAATTTCGAAATTTTTCAAAAAAGTTACATAAAACAAAAACATCTGTTTTTAGATATAATTTTAGGTAATCATATATGCAATTAAATTTTCTCCACACTTCAAGCGCATGATTATAATCATCATTTGAAAAAGGTGTTCCAGTTATTTTATTATAAAATTATTTTTTGAAGAGGTAGGGTTTTATCATTTAGTCTTTCCTATTATTTAAATAATCATATTGAAAAATATCTTTTTTTGTCATCAAATTTGAGTTAATTCCAAAAACTCTTCTTACATGGATCATGGCAGAAAACAAAAAATCAGAAACAAAAGAAGAAACATAGAGGAAACAATTTAAAGAACACCGGGAACAAAACAAAACACTAATACCAATGTTTACTGATTTGCCACAAAAGGAATAAGAGGAGTTGCTATAGCCATAATAGAAAATGAAAAGTTACTAAAAACCACCCTACTGCCCAACAACTGTCACTAATGTCAAATATAATACCGACTGCCTTAGTGTAGTTGTAGCAGCCAAAAACCAAACAACAACAACAAATCAGCAAATAAATAATATTAGAAATATTATAATAAAAAATAAAGGAAAAATTCAAATCGCCTGGATACCAGGACACGTAGGAATGAGTGGAAATGAAATGGCAGACAAGGAGGCAAATAATGCATTAACGAGCCCAGAATGGGATGCATCCTATACACACACAAACACATATTCACCGGAGAAAATCCTTCCATTTGTCGATTTTGCAACAATTCTGTAACAGTAAAACATGTATTTTTAGAATGTTCGGAAACACTTAGAATCTGGGCCAATGAATCTAACCCAATATCAAAAACAATAACTAAAAATACCAAAACCAGCATTAACAAAATAATAAAACTACCAGAACACCACGAAATATGGAAAGAAAAATAAATAAGTTACAAAGAATAAAACACTTACAAAAATAGATAACATAAGAATATAAATAGTATTAATATATAAATTAAGTGTTTTTTAACAACAAACAAATTAATAAATATGCATTTATACATTTTATTAATAAGAATAAATAAATTAATAAATAAATCACATTCCCACATTTCAATCACTTGATAGCCAAATGATGTTAATCATTCTGTTTTTGTGATGGTATTTTTAAATCTGATATCAAGAGTGTTTGTTCCCTTGCACTGATTCATTCCTCTTATATTGAAAACATTTGGGATTGCCATTAAAAGAGCACCCATGGAATTTAAATTTTATTTTGTTTCGGAACGAAAACCATATACTTTAATATTTTTTATAATTGCTTCTTTTTTCCTTGCTGCATTTTAAAAATAAATTTTTTTTTTATCCTCTTCCCAAGTTAGCAATTGAAGAACAATTTTTTGTCAATTGATTGTCTGCAAATCTGTAACCTTTTTTGGGGTAACAATTCTATAGAGTTTTCGGTTTAAAGTTTCTTCGAAAAACTAAGTTGCATGCTGAAGCAATGATTGTATCCTCAGTGAAAGGAATTACTTTACTTTCTTCCAATAGAAGTTTTCTAAATTTAATGCAGGTTTTCAGTTAAAATATGTACGAGTGCAACATTTTTACAATAATCTATCAAATCACGTTATATATTAAACACGGTATTTTTGCTTTGTTCATACCAATTAATAAACATTTTTTGATTTTCTTCTGTCATTGTATAAGGACAATAGTATTGGTACAATTTATATTTTCTGTTGTATTGAACAAATGATAAATCGAAAGCTTTAGGAAGTTGACTTAGTGGCATTTGAAGATAAATCATAGAATTTAAAAACCTTATATTTTTAATCTGCATCTGAATAATTTTTGTGCCTCTCGTGATTAATTTTGGCTCTATATCACTTTTATGCATCAATTCATTTAAAATAAACTGGTGATCAAAATCTTGTCCATTATGAGCTATTAAAACAACTTGTTTAAATTTTTTAGCCATTTTAAAAATGTACTCAACTAAATTTAATTACATTTGTGTCAAAAACTGTTGTTCTAAAACCAAATTTAGAACAAAAATTTAACTTCTCTTATTTTATGCAATTATGACATCTTGAGCTAAGTACATATAAATTATCATCGTTATTGATTTTAACTAGCGTTCTTTCTTGCATTGTTGTAAATTGTAAAAGATAAACACAAAATCATTGATTTTGCGTTTTCGCTTATCTGCATTAATATAACAAAAATGATTATTTTTCTACACTTTTGTTACAATTTTTACAAAAACAGTATCACACATATTAATCAATCTTTCAAAAATATGTTTTAAAGCAATTAAGCATTTGTGAAATTGTTGACATGTATTAGTTGTTTAATTATTTTCAAAACATTTTCCACCTCGAAATGATAGTTTGCAAATATTGCATGTAGTAGTTGTAGGCATATTACTACATTCAGGAGACCGCCGACAACAAATACAGATACGTTCACAATTATGATAATTTTTGTAAACTACATTACATGTTTTACAGTAATAATTAAAGCAAACAAGTGATGAAAAAAACCAAGTTTTTTCTAAAAAGCACATTTTCAAAATTATATAGCGTTTCTTATTGAGTATTTTATCATTAATTTTTTAAAAAATGTATATAAAAACAAGTAAAGAAACAGTCAGTCGGTGCAACCGACTTAGAAATACCCTACACCTATTTGGTTCAAATTTAAGGACATATCCATAAGTCATTTTAACACCATAGAAGCTGTTATTAATTTGATCGTAAGACATAGCTAACCAAATTAACTGTATAATACTAAAAACATTTTCTAATTACCCTATCTATTAAAAAATACTACAAATTCTTACTAATTTATCTATTTAAAAATATTAAAAAACAAACAAACTTGAAATAAATGAAAATATATTTATTCCAATTCAATTACAAAATGAAAAAATTCTAATTATTAAATTTTGTGATAAAAAGATAATCAAAGCATAATATATTTAATAATCCAAATTTTTAAAAATTGCAATTATTTTAAATGGTTAGTTTATATACCTAATAGAAAAGCTTATAAACGCAAAATATGCAATAAATGTATTTCTAAAATACAATTAAAAATTTACACCTTTTCATATAATTCAATTAAATATAAAAATAAATTTTACATAAATGCAGCAAGTACCTTTGAACATAGCTGAACCACTACAATTAAGTCTAGATTTCGGAGACACATAGGACATAGGAAATATATTCTTTGGCTTCGAAATTAAACTCGACCACAACCAATTCCCATGGTACTTTCATTACTAGTAACCTACTGTTAAATTTCATCAAAATACCGGCATTATTTTTTGAGTTATGGTGTTTTTAAGATATATGTTTGTTAGTCCTTGAACTTTTCAAGGGTTCCAGGACCCGAAATTATGGTACGATTTCGCCCATATGCAGTCCCGTCATACTTTCAATACTAGTTAACCCTTGTACACAATTGGAACGCTCTATCTTAATTTTAAGTTACTAGTTTTATTAATTTCGATGATAAGCTTTTACACATTGGGGGGTCTAAGAGAAGTTCTGAACCACCACTCCAATTGATCCCAAATTAGGGGGGCACGCAAGAAATAGTAAAGAACACCCTTGTGGCAAATTGGAAGCTTCTACATTTGTTTCAAGTTACTATCTTTATTAATTTCGAAAATATGCTTTAAGGGCCTAAGAACTGAGTGGCTGGTCCCCGATCCACTACTCCAATGGGGTCCAAATTTCAAAGACACTTACGAAATAGGAAGGGACACACTGATACCAAATTTGGAGGTTCTATCTTCATTGGTTTCGGAATTATGCTCGTTTGGCCTAAATTCGATCAAAAAGTTCTAAGTTACGAACCCATTGTCCAATCCTCACCGTACGTAATCACCGCCGTAGTTTCGCTGCCAATAACCTACAGCACAAATTTCATGAAGATAGCCTCATTAGTTGTTGAGTTATCGTGATTTTTTATATATGTTCCTTAGCCCTGACATCGATTAAAAGGTCCGGAATTCGAACCGTTGGGCTGATTTCGCCCTTATATAGTCCGCGCTGTACTTATAGTACTAGTTAACCCTTGTACACATTTTGAACGGTCTATCTTAATTTTAAGTAACTATTTTTAGTAATTTCGATTATAAGCCTTTAAAACTTGAGAGGTCTGAGAGGGGTACAGAACCACCACTCCAATTGATCCCAAATTAGGGGAACACGCAAGAGATAGTAAAGAACACCCTTGTGGCAAATTGGAAGCTTCTACATTTTTTCAAGTTGTTATCTTTATTAACTTTAAAGATATGCTTTAAGGTCTTCGGAAATGTGTGGCTGGTCCCCGACCCACTACTCCAATGGGACCCAAATTCACAAGACACTTAGGAAATAGGAAGGAACACCCTGATCCTAAATTTGGAGGTTCTATCTTCATTGGTTTCGGAATTATGCTCGTTTGGCCTAAATTCGATCAAAAAGTTCTAGGTTCCGAACCCATGGTCCAATCCCGACCTTACGCAATTTCCGAAGTAGTTTCATTACTAGTAACCTACAGCACAAATTTGATGAAGATAGCGTCATTAGTTGTTGAGTTATCGTGATTTTTTATATTTGTTCGTTAGCCCTGAAACCGATTAAAAGGTCCAGAATCCGAACCCATGGGCCGATTTTGCCCATATGCAATCCCCGCCGTACTTTCAGTCCTAGTAACCTACAGTTAAAATTTCATCAAGATAGCTCCATTATTTTTTGAGTTATCGTGCCTACGGACGGACGGACGGACGGACGGACGGACGGACAGACGGACGGACGGACGGACATGGCTATATCGACTAAGGCGGTCACGCTGATCACAAATATATATACTTTTCCATATCTAGCTCGCTTCCTTTAGGTGGTTACAAACACCATACCAAAGTTAATATACCCCTTTACCTATTCTATAGGTGTAGGGTATAACAAATGATAATATTATAATTTAGTTGTTTCATCAATTTATTATTTATGACTAATAGTGAAATCAATACTTAGAATATAATCCCAATGCAGTCAAAAAAACCTGTTAACAAGTACGGAATATAATGTTGGAGCTTCAATGTTAACATTTAATTTTGGAAAAACATACATTGGTGAATAAGTTACTGTTTTATAAAAACATAAAAGTTTTAATTTTCAAGACCTAGTAGCCCTTCATTGGGGAAGGTTCCAAAATTTTTGTTTAGCTAACTTATGACGAATCTGCCCAACCCCCTCATAACCCCATCTTCCTATTTTTTTAAGTTCCAGGAAATCAATTGAGAACGCCACAATAATTTGGAATTTTACCTAGAATTTTATTATCTAAGCGAAAATGGTTATAACTAAGAGGCAGTTCCTTCAATTTAAAGAACCCGTTTTAAATTTAAGAAAAAACTTTAAAAAATGATGAAATAAAATGCTGTAGCTTTAAATTTTGTATATTTGTAAAAAAAAATTTTAAGAGATATTCAGGGAACGTGACAATACATTTAACCCTCTAACCCGCAAATCCCTAAAAGTGAAAGTCTGATAATTTTTTTCTAGGGTAATTATGGCCTAATGAACTCAAAAAAATCATCCCCAAGTCATTTGCTCCTTTGGTTCAACGACCAGGTGAGAAAAGGTGAAGAGTGCCTCAGGGCACTGTTGCGGGTTTATCTAACAAATAAAGTCAGGTATATATTTTTATTTATAACGAGCTTTTATTGAAAAAATATAAAAAAATTTAAAAAATGTTTTATTTTTTATGATGGTAATCATAAAAACAATTTTTGGCATTTGAGCAGCACAAATGAAGGTTACATTTTGAGCAAACACACTGGGTTTGTGACTTTTTACATAATTTGCACCATCGTTTGTCACCTTCTTTATCCAACCATATTGAGTAATGGTCGATGTTATCGTAACGAACATTATCTACTGGATGTTTCGCTCTTGCACCAGGCCGTGAAGTATTTGGTTGACTACTTGGATGACCAGCGGCACGTTTCTTTGTGTACGCCACAAGACCAGCAGCAATTTCTTCTCGAAATTGCGGTAATTGGAGCAACTTTTATTCAGCTGAAACATTACTGGAATCGTTTACTTTTTCATTGTTTATGCGTCGATACAAAATGTAGGCATTCGTTGTTGCCATATCGATAAAATGATAAAATAATCGAGTCATTGCATCGCGTGTCTTTGCTTGAACATGGTAACGACCCATTAGTCCATCCATCAAATCTACACCACCCATATGGTGATTGTATTCGCGTATAATTTGTGGGCAATCGACTTCTGTATATTTCTTTTCTTTTCGATTGTAACGCGATGCTTTTGATATCTGCAAGTTGGAATTTGCTCTTTCAAATGGCTCAATGCCAACATAAGTTGAAGCCAAATGCACGCACTTGTTATATTTCCACAAGACATTGCTGATTTCAATACCAAAGGCAGAACCCACAAATCCAGTAGAGAAACCCCTTGGTTCATTTGCGATTACATTATACGCAGGAAGCTTACAATTTGGAATTCGGTTAACTCGCACCGTGCCTAAACTGTATATTCCTCTTGCACGCAAATAAACCAACAATGGCAGCGATATATAAAAATTGTCGAAATAGACAATGTGGTGCACAAAGTTGGTTACCGTTTGTGTCAAACGCACAACAACATTCGAAGTTGCTCCAAGATCGGGAGTACCAGGTAAAACAATGTTATCGCCTGCTCCGTTGTAAATTCCAAAGCGGTAAGCAAATCCAAAAGTATCACATAAAACGAATAATTTAAATCCCCATTTGTGTGGCTTATTTCGCATGAATTGTCGAAGATGATATCGCATTTTGGTGCTGCACATTTGCTCGTCAACACACAATCGAGCGATTTTTGGCACGGAATCAAAACGTTTGTTGAGTTCGTTGCTTATAATTCGCATACGAAACAAGCAATCATAACCAGGTTGCCCCTTCTTGATTCGTTCACTTTCATCTCGGAACGACAAATATTTTTTTATTTTCTCAAAGCGTTTACGACTCATTGTGTTTTGAATAGGTGGGAACGAATTTTTACCCCAATAACTTTCCAAATTTGGATACCAGTAAACTGACATGTATAGCAAAATCCCAATGTAATGATACAGTTCATCAACATCTACATTGAATGTGGTGTTGATATTTTCGGTGGTAGCTGCTCTATTGGTTTCATTTATAATAATTTCTATTATATTGTTTGTGAAGAAATAGCAGAAAATATCCATTGGTGTCTGTAACTCCTTAATTTCTGACGGCAACGATGTATCTTCTCCGAAAGGTACTTCATTTACATGTAGCTTCATTGATCGTTGCCGCCATGTAATTTTGGAACTCTTGTGAATCCTTCTGTATTGATTCAATATAGGTATTGAACAACAAATTTTTTAAACCAATTATATTTGCACCAATAATACCTTTCCAATTCATACCTGCACCAGTGAAACCACCAGCAGAAGGCATACTTCTTGGACCAGTATTTTCTATTGATGGTAACGGAGAGCGAGCTCTTTTCGCTGATTTTTTTGCTGATGTTGATGCGACTGGTGCCTCAAATGCAGAAGATGGTTCTGTAGTATCTATAATTTTTTTGCGCTTGAATATTTGCAATAACATTTTCGGTTTCCGAATTAGTAACCAATGTAGATGAACCAGAAGGTGCGTCAAATGCACTTACATTCAAAGAAATGTTCAATGCTTCAGCTATGAACATATCACTATTTTCAATATTTTCAATGTATTGTGAAATACAATAGTCATCTTCTGGGCTGATTTCATTCGGCTCATAATTTGGATCATCATCTTCATCATCACTACTGAAATCTGCTTCTTCGTCTGTTTCTACCGAATTCATAAACTCAATCAATTGTTCGTCAGTCAAAGCGTTTAATTTGATCCTTCTACGATCCATTTCTGTCGATTTCAATGAAAGAAATATTTGTAAGGGTAACAAACAATGAAAATAATATAACAAAGGGTAACAAACAATGACATAAAATGGGCCATAAATTTACACGCAAACACGCAACAGTGCCCTAAGGCACGGTTCAGTTTTTTAATTCTCCACGCACAAATTCTTTTATTTGACACTGAGTAAATACATCAATATAAAGTACATTACCATACCTTTTCAAAAAAAAATATTTCACTCAGATCGGACGACTAGAAGTTTGAATAATTTGGTTTTGAAAAATAAAATTTCACGTATAAAATTTTACTTGCTCACAATAGGATTTTAAAAACAAAACTGTGAATAGCAACGAAACGAAACGTTAAAATGTGTTTGAACATTTGAGAAAATTGTTGCCAGATATGTTAGTCAACATAAGGTAGTCAGTTTCATTAAAATAAATTTGTCTTGTGGGGAAGAATTGGAATTTTATGATGCGTGCCCTGAGGCATGCTTGCGGGTTAGAGGGCAGAACTCTTGCTATATTAATTTAAATATAGGGCTTTTTTGGAAGTTGCTGGGGCTGTATATTCGTCACCCATCAAAATTACAAAACACCTTTGACAAATGCTGAAATATAGTTAAAGAGCTTCCAATCTTGGATATCGCTAAAAAAAATTTTAACAGGTTTTCAAGGTACAGGTGTTTAAAAATAGCAAAACTTAAATTTTCGAGCCCATGTAGCTCCTAAACAGGGGACTCAACAAACAAATTTTGTTAACCGATTTCTACTAATTTCTGAGGATCTAACTTCTCCCAAAATTTTAAAAACCTAGCTTGACCCGTTTAAAAGATATGTATGGGCAAAAATTTTGTAAAAATTGAGTTTTGCATAATGATAAATTTTAGCACAATATGGCAACCTATTTCTAAACATGTGCCTGTGAAAAATTTATAAAGTTTATAAAACTATAAATAGAGCTTTTTCCAACTTTGGCGGGCTGTAGCTCCGTAACGGCTGGGGTTACAGAAAAAAGTTCTTCTACGAAATTAGTTTTTTGGCAATATCTACCCGTGGTTAAAGTTTTTTGAATTTATTTCAAACGGTGTAAAAATTTTGTAAACATGTAGACGGACAGAGTGAAGCTATATAGCACATTTTTACAAATTTTTTTGAATATGTGCTAAAAATTAAGGATAACCAATTATAATACCTGTTTTCCATACCTGTAACCTGGATCACGTTATATTTCAAGAAAACCTAAAAAGGATTTCTATTAATCTATACATTTAATCTAACCAGATTAAATGAATTAGAATATTAAAAATTAAATAAATGTACGAGCATAAGATTAAAAAATAACTAAATTAAGAGAATAAATTTAAAAATTATTTAAAATTGAATTTAACTATTCAAGGGTACTAAATCATTCAACAGTGAATGCACTACAGCAAAAAATTATAAAAAGAAGTAATTACTGCATGTGTGTAAAATTTTATTGAATTGGATAATAAGGGGTTTCCTACAAAACCCCAATTCACAAAATCCAAAAGCCACAAATTCCAAACATTTTTATTTTCAGAAATTCATAAAAAAAAATTAAAACAAAATCGAAAATGTTCACTTTCAAAGTAAAATTATACCAGGAGAAATTTTAGAGTTGGATTCAATATCAGGATTACCACTTGTCCCAGAATTTTTATATATATGTATATGTGAGATTCTGAATTAGGATGGATTTTAGAGTTGGTCACAAAATCAGGGTTTCAATTATTTGTTTAGCAGGCGTTTGGAAGTTCACTATTTTAATTTCTTTATTATTGAAAATATATTTAATACAAAAACAATATCTAGGGTAAAATTTATAGTTGGTTACAAAATCTGGATTATACGCCTTTTACAGAATATTTATATATATATATGTATATGAGGGAATCTGAGTTAGGATAGATTTTATAGTTGGTTACAAAATCAGGGTTTCAATAATTCAATACACAAAGACCTTAGTCTTTATTATTTATTACGGTAGGCCAGGCTATTTTTAAAAGCTAATGAAAGCATTAATGGCTTTAATTGATATTAAAAACAGTAAATGCACTGCAGCTAAAAATCCTGAAAAAAAGTATTTGCTAATAAAGTTTTAAATAGGTATTTTATTTTTATAATTGAATTTTACGAATCCATTTATTTCAAGTATATTTATTGTTTAATATTTTTAAATAGATAACTTGGTAAGAATTTTTAATATTTTTGAACTGATAAAATAATTAGAATTTGCATTTATAAACTTTTCTAATAGGTACATAAACTAAAAATTTAAATCAAAAGAAATATTCTATTATTAAATTTTGTGATAAAAAGCTAATCAAAGCATTAATGGTTTTAATTAACATTAATACAATACAATAAATCTTACTAAACCAATTATAAAAAAAACTATTCTAAACTAATTGTAAAATTTACAGCTATTCCATAATACCCAACAAATTTTAAATAACTTAAGCTTGATATTATTTAATCATTTTAAGCACTAGTAAGCATTTTTATAATTAAAATAAAATTCTATAATAATTTTTATGTAATATGACATATTACTCAAATAAATTATTGAGCTTTAAAGTAATTGTAGGAAACAAGAACAAAAAATAATAATGAAAATAAAAGTTGTTTGATAACAACAACAATGTTATACTAAAAGAAAAAAATAAAATAAAAATTAGTTTAAGGTAACAAAATCATGAGCAATTAAAAAAATAAGAAATTGAAATGTAAAAAAAAGAATATTGTGACTAATTATGAAAAAGAAAGTAAGGGTTTTTACGTTATAATAAAAAAATTCAAGGTCAAAATGTAAAAGTAAAAACCATATGTTATGTTTGTAATAAAAAAATCATTGTCAAAGTAATAAGGGGAAAAACAACCATATGTTCAAAAAAAAGGGTTTAAGGTCACTACCATTTCGGTAGGAAATTGCAATGCTAAATAATAAAAAATAATTATGTAAATTTAGTAAGAAGAATAAAAAATGTAAAAAATCATAAATGTAGTTACAAAATTCTAGATATAAATAGAACCAAAAAATACTGTAAGATCACTTAAGAATTGTAATTAACACAAGGGGTTATCTCAAAAAAACAAATCGAAAAAAACGTTGTTTTAATTTAAAACGGAACCCTGATAGAAAATTAATTGGCGCCCGAGCAGGACCGCGCTTCGTAAATAAATAAATCCGCTCGGTGAAATATCAGAAAAAAATTAATATTACATTGTGGAACAAGCCTTCAACCTCGCAACCTAGAGTGAGGCTGCTCTAGGCATATAGTAAAATTTTTAAACTGATATATGAATGAGGATGATTCAATTATAAATTTAGGGGACTTTAACCGGCCTTCTTTATGTTTTATTGTTGACGAATCTGATAATTTGTCACTACCAATCAAATTTCAGGACGAAATAGATTTCGATCTCATTAATGTATTTTATGGTAATGATTTACAACAAATTATCAGCTTTCCGAATTATTACAAGTGGTTAGATCTTGCATTCACGAATGCATATGATAAAATGGTGGTAAAGCTCGCTGATGATTCAGAAAACTTTTTACAAACATTCCGCATCATAATGCAATCATTTCGAATTTTCCACTGCTATACCACTTTTTACCAAATCTTACAATAATATTTTTGTATATGACTTTCTTAATGCTGATTATCAAAGCATTAATAATGCTTTATCAGTCATCAGTTGGGACGACCTGTTAACCGAACAGGATATTGACTTGATTATCTCGCAATTCTATTCTAAGCTATTTGAGATAATTGTTCTCCTTTGTTCCTAAAATTCGCAAAAAGGACAGACAACCGAACTTTGGCTGAATACTGAACTTAGGACAATATGTAACCAAAGCAATGTGTAACCAACAATACAAAATAATTAAAAATTCAAAAGAGTCTAATAATGACTTATTAAACAAGTACAAGGATCTTTCTTTTGAATTTATACAAAAATCTAATTTGGCTTATGATAGATATCTCACTAATGTAGGCAACAAATTAATTACAGATCTTAAAAAGTTTTTCGACTTCGTTAACACAAAACGTAAAATCTACGGTTATCCGAGCTTAATGTCAAAAGACAATACGTTTTCTAATTGTCCTAAAACTATCTGATATTTCTTTGCTAAATCTTTTCAAAAAGTTTATCGTCCACATGTGTTTCCAATTGATTTCGATTTCTCTAACTCAATAAATAATTCAAACCCTATTATTACGGATTTATACCTTTCCGAAGTTGAAATATTTGAAGCAATCACTAAACTTGATACCAAAAAAGTTATAGGAACTGACCTGATTCCACCGACTTTTTTATACAGCTGTGTCAGTTATCTCACTTATCCGCTTCATATCTTTAATAAATCTCTTTCCTCAGGTATTTTTCCTCTTTTCTGGAAATCCTCTTATCTTACTCCTATCTACAAAAAGGGTTATAAATCATACGTCTAAAATTACCGTGGTATAGCTATTCTATCAACCATTCCAAAGTTGTTCGAAAAAATTTATTGTAGACAAAATTAAACTCATCATAAATACAAAAATAATCGAACAACAATATGGATTCAGAAAAGGTCGTTCCACAACAACAAAACTTTTAGTTTACACTTCTGAAATCCTTAATGAACTGGAAAATGGGCACGAAGTTGATTCTATTTACACGGACTTCAGCAAAGCATTCGATGTGTTGATCACAAAATTCTACTAAACAAACTTGCAGCTTTAGAAATTTCCAGCTCTTTTCTTTATTGGATATTCTCCTATATTTCAAATATAACGCAAAATATCAAATTTCAAGGATTTTTCTCGAACTCAATCAATGTTACATCAGGAGTACCGTAAGGTAGCCACTTAGGTCCACTCTTGCTAATATATTCATTTCCGATCTTTCTAGTAAACTTTTCGCTGTGCCACATAATGCATTTGCTGATGATCTCAAGATTTATCATGTAATTAAAAAGAGTTCCGATGTTGCACTACTTCAGACGAATCTCAATAGTCTGCAAGAATGGTGCTTCTCTAATAAGTTAGAAATAAACATTGAAAAATGCAAGGTTATAAGTTTTACACATAAGAGATCTACCATTACTTTCAGTTATAATATAAATAATGTAAACCTTGAAAGAGTTAAAAATATTACCGATTTAGGGATTCTGTTGGAAGATTAACTGAACTTCCATCTTCACTATGAGTATACAATTTCTAGGGCAAACAAAAGGCTCGGGTTCATAAAAAGAAGAGCTAAAGAATTCAGCAACATCGCTGTAACTAAAGCTCTGTATTGTTCCTTAGTACGATCTATTCTTGAATATGGTAACATTTTGTGAGATCCCGCATTTCAAATACATTCTGATAGAATAGAATCCGTGCAAAAGCAATTTCTTTTATTTGCTTTGAGAAATCAATATAATCCTAGAGTTTATTCAATTCTGCCTAGCTACCTCGTAAGACTTAAATCATTAAATATCTTAACTTTATCCTCACGCAGGCAAATTTTTTCTTCTTGCTTTACTTTTGACGTCTTAAGAAAAAACATTGACGTTCAATTTCTAGCAGATAATTTTAAAATAAATAATGCGGGCAGAAATACGAGAAGCACTAAATATTTAGTTGAAAATACTCATAGAACTGAATATGGAAAAAATGAACTAATAAACAGATGTCGCATTACATTCAATAAACACAGTTAACTTTTTTCAACACAAATTTCTAGATACACTTTTAAACGTAAATTAAAATTAAAATTTCTTAATGACCTATGACAATAATTTTAACTTTCAATTTATGATCCTAGCGGATTTACCCGGCATTGCCCGGGAGCGTGCAAATTTTAAAAAAGCAAGTTTCAGCCACTTTTTTGAAGTTCTCCATTGGTTAAAAAGAAAGCCGAAAAAAAATATTTGGAGTTCCACTAACGCATTGTGGCCCAACAGTTATTATACCCTACACCTATAGAATAGGTAAAGGGGTATATTAACTTTGGTATGGTGTTTGTAACCACCTAAAGGAAGAGAGCTAGATGTGGAAAAGTATATATATTTGTGATCTGCGTGACCTGCTGAGTCGATATAGCCATGTCCGTCCGTCCGTACGTAGGCACTCAAAAAATAATGGAGCTATCTTAATGAAATCTTAACTGTAGGTTACTCGGACTGAAAGTACGGCGGGGATTGCAAATGGTCGAAATTGGCCCATTTGTTCGGATAGGATTTAATCGGTCCAAGAGCTAACAAACATATATAAAAAATCATGATAACTCAACAGTTAATAACGCTACCTTCATCAAATTTGTGCTGTAGGTTACTAGTAATGAGACTATGGCGAGGATTGCCTACGGTCGAGATTGGATCATGGGTTCGGAACCCAGAACTTTTTGATCGAATTTAGGCCAAACGAGCATAATTCCGAAACCAATGAAGATAGAATCTTCAAATTTTGTATCAGTTTGTTTCATCCTATTTCCTTAGTGTCCTTGAAATTTGGGTGGCATTGGAGTAGTGGGTCGGGTATCTGCCACACATTTCTGAAGACCTTAAAGCATATCTCTAAAATTAATAAAGATAGCAACTTGAAAAAATGTAGAAGCTTCAAATTTGGCACAAGGGAGTTCTTTACTATTTCTTGTGTGTCCCCCTAATTTGGGATCTATTGGAGTGGTGGCTCTGTACCCGTCTTAGACCTCCCATGGTTTAAAAGCTTATAATCGCAATTACTAAAAATAGTAACTTAAATTTAATATAAAACGTTGCACTTGTGTTTGTTGCACTTTAAATTTTGTATATGTGTTCCTCTTTGAAAGTGGAGTTAATTCTATTTGTTAACCCATGCTGACCCGACTATTGTTCAAAACAAAATTTGTAAGTAAAGTAGTCCAATTTTTGAAAGTAGGTTAAACTTCTTTGAATTGGAGGAATGTTTAGAAAAATGTTTTGTTGGTTTGTTTTAACCGATTGCGAAACAATAACTTTAAAATGCATATGAACAGTTTGAACGTTTATCTATAATTTTTCTATACGTGGTGCTTCTTGACAAATTGGTGCTCCTGTACGGTAGAGTTGAGGATTGTGGGTTTCCGGCGAAAAATGTTAACTGAATTAAAATTTTTATTATTATTTATAATTATAAAAAGTTTCAAGTGAAATTTGATAAATTTGTTGAAAAATTACAAGAATAATTCTAAAAAAAATCGTCTTTATTACATTTTAAAATTAACATGTACACCATCTGTAATTTTGTGTTAACTTTTTTCAATAACATCAACTTAAATTAAAACTCTGTTGAGTGGCGCGGCAACGTGCGCCGGTAATAGCTAGTTTACAATTAAGTATTATAAGTTTGACTATAAGTCGAAAGGGTATCCTAAATTTGTCATTATGTAATTATACTATGTCAATAGTAGTTTTTTTGAATTGCCAACGTTTGAATAAAATATAGTCAATGGCTTAGAAATATAGTCGATGGCTCTTCCTCGTTTTTTTATGATTTTATGAGAAAAAAAATCTCTTTTTTGGAAAACCTGTTTTAAAATACTATGTATTTAAGCATAATATAACGAAATTGAATTTTTTGAATTTTAGATGTTATTTGAAGAAAACTGCAATTTTAAATGAAATCTGTTTTTAAAAAACAGCAGCTGCAAAGTAGTTAAAAACCAAAGACTTACGAAAAAATGTAGAGAAGGAAAATGTTATGTTATTTAAATTTTAAGATATTATTTGGATTCTTTATTAGCTTTATTTTTATTTAATTAATATTATCTCATTTAGCTTTAGCACTATTTGAGAATACTTAAGGAGAGCAAAAACATTAGTCTTAATAATTAAGTGAGCTTTTGGAATAATACCAAATGTTTGAAAATTTCATTGAATCTTTGTTCAAAAAGCGTAAACAAGTAAACAGCCTGTGGGTTTTTATCATTAAAATGCTGGTACAAAATTTTCAATAAAATTCTTTTAATCGTTTAAGCAAATCACATTTATAGAAAACTTCCTGGCGTCGTCGTGGAAAACAAGTTATTTGAACTTAACTAAAACTTTTTGCAGCCTCCCTTTTGGACTCCAAAATCTACCTGTAAAATTGGACATAAATCGGAAACACAATTTTTTTTTGGGTCCCGCCATTCCGAAATGTGTTAATTCATTCCAACTAAATTTATACAACAAATTCCGGTTGCTAAAAGGAACAATTTGTGCAAAATTACAAGTCAATCGGTCAAACCGTTTTGACTGGACATCAAAAATATTGAAAAAGCTTCATTGCGCCCTGGTGCCCAATCAGGTTAACCGAACTCAACAAAAATTTGTGTCAGCCTCTCTTTCGACTGCAAAATCACCTTTTAAAATTGAACACAAATCAGAAACACAAAATTTTTTGGAAGCCCGCCAGGCCGAAATTCGTTAACCTATTCCATTTATTTAGGTACATGTGTACAAAATTTCAAGTCAATCGATCAACCCGTTTTGACTCGACATCAAAAAAAACGAAAAAGCTTAAAACGGCTCTGGAGCCGTAACCTGTTTACTTTTAAAAATGTGACATAGCCTATGTCATCTAGCGGGCTCACAGTATTATTCTTTTAAAATTTTGTCAATCAAAAAAAAAACAAAACACAAAACAAAAAAAAAAAACAAAAAACAAAAAAAAAAAATTTTAATTCATTATCCTATAATTTTTGCTTAAAAAAAAAACAAAACAAAACATCTTAAAAACAAAAAAAAAAATTCCTCCACCCTAAAAGTTGGTCCGAGTGATGTCCAACTTTGTCAACTAACTTGCCCTATTACTTTACCTGCCCAATTTTAACCTCGTAGCTTCATAAGATTCATAGTTATTGAATTGAAAACTTTGTATGGCAGCTGCCTGAAAATGGTGCCCTAACATTTTGAAACTTCATATAAGTGCTCGATTCTTTATATAACTAACCGTGTATAATTTTCATCCTCGTAGTATAATTAATTTTGAAGAAATTCATATTGGTGCAAAGAAGTTGTATGGCAGCCCCCCCAAAATGGGGCCCTAACATTTTGAAACTTCATATAAGTTCTCGATTCATTATATAACTAACCGTGAGTAATTTTCATCCTCGTAGTATAATTAGTTTTGAAGAAATTCATATTGGTGCAAAGAAGTTGTATGGCAGCCCCCCGAAAATGGGGCCCTAACATTTTGAAACTTCATATAAGTTCTCGATTCATTATATAACTAACCGTGAGTAATTTTCATCCTCGTAGTATAATTAGTTTTGAAGAAATTCATATTGGTGCAAAGAAGTTGTATGGCAGCCCCCCGAAGCCTTGGTCCGATTTTAACCAAAAACAATAGGGAACCTAGAAATTGTCTAAAAATGACTTTGTGTGAATTTCAAAATCCTAGCCCTTTTAGTTTTTGAGTTATCGTGCTGACACACGGACGGACGGATGGACAGACACACATAACGAGATCGATTTACTTTTCGATGCTGATCTGATACGTACCCTTAGCACTATATCTAGCTCATCTAGATCGATGCGTTACAAACGGAGGAGCAATTTTAATATACCCGATGTCACATATGTATGCACGTGTATAATAATAACTCAAAATTAAGATAGAACGTTGCAATTGTGTACAAGGGTTAACTAGTATTTAAAGTACTGCGCGGGCTGCATATGGGCGAAATAGTAACATGGTTTTGGGTTCTGGAATCTTTGAAAAGTTTAAAGGCTAACAAACATTTATCTTAAAAACAGCATAACTCAGAAAATAATGCCGCTATTTTGATGAAATTTAAACTCTAGGTTACTAGTAAAGAAAGTACCATGGGAATTGGTTCTGGTCGAGTTCGGACAATGAGTTCGGATTCTAGAAGCTTTTGATCGATTGGAGGCCAAATGAATATTATTTCGAAAACAAAGAATATTTTTGCTATTTCCTAGGTGTCCCCGAAATTTAGACTTAATTGTAGTGGTGGGACACGTGTCTCCTAAGAAATCCCAAAATTAAAAAGCTTATCTTTGAAGTTCATGAAGATAGAAACTTTAAATTTGATACACGAGGGTTTTTTCCTATTTACGTTTTAATTTAACACTTTTATATTTTTAAAAGGCTAAGGATTTTACCATAAAACATATTTTGAATAATATTTTATGAATTAAAAACAAAATGTTTTTTAATTAACGTTTAAATTCCTTTTTTTAATTTTTATTATATCATATATTTTATTGAATTATTACCATAAGTGATATATAATTAAGACATTGTGTGCAATAAAATAGATAAATTAGTAAGAATTTGTAATATTTTTGAATAGATAAAGTAATTAGAAAATGTAATTTGGTTAGCTATGTCTTCCGACCTTATCGTTTCATTTTAATTATTTCTCTTGGGTTTTAAATAGCAGTTTCAAAAATGTGTTAACATCTGGGAACTTATCCGATTTTCGTTTCTTCGGATTACTTTTTATTCAGAATCCAATCCGTTTCTCTGATGAGTTCTTTTTCATGCGTTTCGTACGTCAAAATTTTAGTATCTGTGGATAAATTTGACACATTATTTTTTTAATTTTTTAATTTTAAATTTTCTGCCTTTAGTTAATTAATCTACATTTATATATATATTTATTTTCATTGTTAATCATTTATTAATCATGCCGTAATTCATTACACAAGATTTACAACTCATCAATTCTGGAGTTGAATTCCATATTACTTTCTTGTAAAATCGGACTTTGAATTATATTATTACGCTCGTGGGTTTTCTTTATATTGCCTTCATCAAACATTATTTTTTTTTATTGCCCTCTTCGGTTACTTATTGTTTTCACGTTTTTTAGGCGGACTTCTTTGAACCTTCGATAAATAAAATATCATTCGATAAATCAATTGAAAAGTGTCGGTTCGAATCTTGTTCAGTGCACAATTTTTTTTTTTAAATCCACTTTTTTTTTTTTACTTAAAACATTGCCTTGCAATATTTTCTTCTGGCTTCCTCAAGATATGTCCGATCATTTTCTCTCTCGGATCTGGATCTCAATCATCTTTTGGTTCGTTTTTGCCACAGGTGTCTGTTGGTAATGATTTGCGGCCAACGAACCCTTAAGATGCGGCGTATACAACGGTTTATGTACGTTAGCAACTTTTTGGTGACATTGGCAGTTACCTTCCGTGTTTCACAGCCGTATAGAAGTACTGATTTGACGTTTGTTTCAAATATTTTTAGCTTTGTACGCAGGGCTATATTATTCGATTGCCATATGTTTGACAGAGTTCCAAAAGCAGCTCTAGCTTTATTTATTCTGCTGTCAACATCAACTTCTGTTCCCCCATTTGATGTCACCATGCTTCCTAAATAATTGAACTGCTCTACTTCTTCAATTTAGCTTTCTTCTAGTAGAATTTGCTGATGTGTGGAGTGATCTGTACGCATGCTTTGGTCTTAACTGCATTTATTTTTAGACCAGCTCGTTTGCCATATTTGTTCAAATTTTGACACATTTCGTTCAGACCACTTCTTGTGTGTGGCATGAAAACTACATCATCAGCATAATCTAAGGGCTTTAAATGTTTTCCTAGTCGCCACTGAATGCCATACCTCTCATCTACGCCTACGTTTGTGTTAAAATTTCGTCCATCACAACCAAAAATAATATAGGTGACAATATACAGCCTTGCCTTACACACAGCTTCACCTCAAACAAATCAGTCAACTGTCCATTGTGTAAGACTCGACACCTCGCATTTTCGTAGGATTCCTTAATAATGGCAATAATTTGCTCCGAGATACCCCACCTACTAAGAGCTCTCCATATATACTCACGGTTTACCCGATCGGCGACCCGAACTCTGTTGATTGCTCGAGTATTATTCGTAGCGTGTTGATATGGTCTACACAAGATTGACCACTGCAGAAGCCAGCTTGATGTCTTTTCAATGTATTTTCAATCCTACTTTTGATCCTTTCGTGTATAATATTTGCCATTATTTTCGAGAAGACAGATAACAGCATAATACCGCGCCAGTTATTGCAATGCTTTAGGTTACCTTTTTTTGGCAGCTTAACAATAACTCCTTCTTTCCACTCAATCGGGTACTTTTCTTCTCCCCATGAAAACTGAATCAATGGGAGAAATATATCTGCCGTTGCGGGAATGTCTGCTTTTAGAAGTCCGGCGAGAATTTGGTCAATTCCTGCAGCTTTGTTATCTTTCAAGAGCAAAATGGCCCTTTCGATTTTAGGTTTCGTGGGTGGTGCTGTACTAATACCCCTGTGTGATCGACGCAACTCGAACAACAAAGTATGTTGTCCCACGAAATTCGTGAGATCCATGGGGCTTTTTGCTGCGATAATCGGGTTATTGTTTCTCTTCCAGTAAATGATTGTTTTACTTTATCCCACTTTTCATCTATAGAAACTGTCCCGTCCTCTCGTTCATTTGCTTCTTTCAATGTTTAATGTTCTCGGAATTTTTGTACAAAATTTCCACGAGTTGCGGGATTTTTTAACGCTTCAACATGGAAGAGTGCTCTTCCGTTTTCGTCTTTGGACAGCTGCTGTTCTTAACTGCATTAGCACAACAACTAAATGGTGATCGCCTCCAACGTCTCCGCTCCTCTTATTTCCAACGTCGCAAAGAGATTTCCTCCACTTCTGTTGGACAATGAAATGGTCTATTCGGTTTTCAGTTTGACCATATGGGGAAACCCATTTTACCTTATGACATGACTTATGTGGGAACAACATACCGCCAATGACTAGCTGGCGGGAATTGCAAAAATCCACGAGCCTTTCGTCATTGTCGTTTCTTACCCCAATGCCATGCCATCCCATGACTCGTTCCAAACCAGAGTTTTCCGGTCCAACTTTCGCGTTTAGATCACCCAATATAATCTTTATGCCGGCTCTGGGAAGCGTTATCATATGTTGTCCCAAGTAGAGTGTAAAAATTCTGCTTTTCTTCATTTTCTGCTTCTTCGGTAGGAGCGTAACATTGTATTATGGTTATATTTCGGAGCCTTTGAATCTGGCAGTCATCAACTTGCTTGCTTCAGCATTTAGCATAATTCCTACTCCACTGTGCCTATTCCTGTTTCTGCTTCATCATCTCGTGAGTACAGTATTTGAGTTAAATTACTGTCTGAAATAATTTCACTCCATTTAGTTTCACTGATGCCAAGTATGTTAATATTGAATCGAAACATTTCACGCCCGGCTTGCTCGTATCGCCCTACACCATATAGTGTTCTCACGTTCCACGCTCCGATTAGCGTCCGCTTCTTGTAGCCAAAAGTTTTTATTATTTCACGTGACCGGTTTCTTGAACTTGTGTTCGATTCTCTTATCCTGTTTGTATTTAAACATGAATTTATCTGCACCCCCAAATCCGATGTGCAGTTTACATTGACTGGAGAAGTCAAAGGAGGATTCACCATATTACTATGATTACCCCTTGGGGAAATATATCCATTCGTATTTTTGTTCATGTTCACATATTTTATACAGTTAGTGTTTTATGAGATATAGTTGATAACCGCATGAGCTCATGTCTGTAGGCACACTTGCCTTTAGATGAACAGACACTTCTCACACAAGTTTATACAGCGAGCCGCTTGTTTCAAGACAGACACCCGCTAAATGCCGCCAATTCTTGGTGCAGACGCTCCTAAATCAAGCCTATGTTTGGAATACATAAGACTCGACCCGCCAAAATCCCGTTGGTTTGTCGATCCTACTTACTACACCTGGGTTGGGTACAAGATCTTTCGGAAGGATTATTCGACGTAACAGGGGTACCAACGTGGAGGTGAGATTTGACTTGGTGTAGTAGAGGCTAGGCCAACGTACCAGGATACCCGTCAGTTGTAATCGCATACTACACCCATTGATCCTATAGAGCTACCCAAAAGAGACACTCCATAGAACACCCCCCATAAAAGCTTAAAACCATAAAAGCTTGAAACCATAAAAGCTTGTATTAGTTTGATCGTAAGACATGGCTAACCAAATTAACCTTATAATATCATTCTCGATATTATGTTGTTGGGTACACACATAATATTCAGCTCTCGGTCAAAATTGTTTTCAAAATTCCGAATTAGGGAAATTTGTAATAAAAAACTTTCAAATTATTTCTTTTTTTATAAAATAAATAGAACGAATTTAAAACTTAAATGCTCAGTTTTCAAAAATTTTATTCACGCAAATTGCGTCAATTTCACTAAAATAGAATTCGAATACTTAAAGCGGAGTAAAAATTTGTATGGTTTTTTGTATGCAACAATTATTTCAAAAGAGTATCGCTAGCTAAAGACAGCTTACATATTAATTCATCTAGTGGTGATTCTACTATCAATACCAAACAACAATTCGACAACAACATCTCAAATAATAATAGCGAAATAACCCTGTATACTTTGTATGAAGAAATAATCAAAACTCAAAATCAGATTGCCGATGTAATGGTTAGAATTGAGCATCTTGAAGACAACAGCTCAACACTAACAAAAAAAATATATCTTCTTGAGAAAAAAATTAATTCATTGGAGCAGAAAGAGAAATTAAACTGTGTTGATATATTAGGATTACAAGATGTGGATAATTCTAATCAAAGTATATCTATTGTTAAGAAGTAGTTTCTTTTGGTCACGTGATCAAAATTTGTTTGCTAACTTTTACTCTTTCTCCATATACATATGCAAAAATTTACTCAAATTGTTGGAAGTAGATAGTAATAAGAATATTTCATGCAAGCAAAAGACGGAAAATAAAAAAAAAATAATGAAATTGAAACAAAGTAAAATTGCATAGTGTGTCGTAAGTAATAAACCAATAATAAACTTTAAAATATAATTGTAAATGTTATAATATAAAGTTATGTAAATTTTAATTTTTAAAAGACTTTAAAATTTTATTATAGCTTTAGTTTTCTAATATATTTGATTTTCTGTCTGTATACAAAAGAAAGGCCTTTAAAGTGTATTAAAATCGAATTTATTATTATAAATGTTTCACGCTAAAATATGTTTATTATCAAATTTTAAACTTTTGTTTAAATTTTTTATTACAAAATATAATTCTTATTCTAATGTATATTTTTATAAAATAATTATTATGATATTTTTCACAACACTTATAATTGAAATTATTTTTTAAACGCTAATCAAATCGAATCTATTTAAATTTTTCAACCACGTTTTTCTCCTAAAAAAAATAAAAACATTACATATTATATATATTATTTGCACATAATATAAAAAAAAAAATATTTAAAAAATCTACCTTTCACTAGATTTCGGTAAGCGAAAAAAATTATTTTCAGTTTCAGCACTGTTAAAACCGCACCACAAACATTTAAAAGTATGTTTACCCATTTTTCACAAAATCTCATATAAATATGTCAGTATTTTAATTATTTGAAATATTCACTTTTGCTAAAATTAATTCGTTTAAAATAGTTTAACACCATGTACTCAGTCAGCTAAACAAATTTTCAAACGAGCCCGCCCCTATATATACACGTGATTTCAATTTCAGTAATTCCTATACCTGATACATTATACTCATTATTGAAAATTTTCTAAGAGCCCGCCTTTAAAATTACATTATAAAACTCCATAGTATTGTTTTTTTTTTCATGCTTGTTTTCCTACACATAGTGAATGTGAAACAAAAAAAAATATATTGTAGAGCTTTTTGTTGTAAAAAATGTATTAGGTTCCGTAAAAGTTTGGTAAAAGAGAGTGAATTTACTTCTTAACAAAAGATATACTTTGATTCTAATGTAAAATAGAAAATAATTTCTCTTTTTAATAATGTGTTAAGGGTTTATATTAGAGATGACGGCATAGAAAATTGTTATGCTAAAAAAGTAAAAAATACCAAGATTATAATGTATTTGATTCAACAAGATTCAACATCTTAAATCTAGCATCGCTCACGTTAAATTTAATTCTCACGTTAAATTTAATTCATACCAAACTTAAAATAATGAAGAAAAAAAAAGAAATAAGGAAATCTAATACTGATGCTGTTTTCGTTAGTGATATTAAAATCAAAAAATTTACATTAATGACTCTCTCACCACTGATATGCGTAAACTTTTTAATAAAGCGAAGGAGGAAAAAAAGACAAAGAAGAAGGCCGTAATATAATTAAAATTTGAAATTTTTAACATTTAAGTAAAACAGTTTAATTTATTTATATATATTTTTTTTCTTGTTAATCATTAATTAATCATGCCTTCTTTTACATCAAATATTAATAGTAACATTAATTCTAATTTTAACTTAAATGTAAATACTAATATTGTAAATGTAAATAATTTCAAATATCATTTTATACATCAAAACATTAGAAGTATGAGAAAAAATTTTGATTCGCTATTGGTAAATTTAACATCTTTTGAAAGTATCCCTAGTAAAATTCGTTTAATTGAGACTTGGGTTTTTGATGAGGAGATTAATAATTATAACATTCCAAATTTAAATTTTTATGCTTGTTGCAACAACAATTATAGTTGAGGAGGTGTGGCAGCTTTTGTTAAAAACGATATTAAAAGCAAATTTTTGTTTCAATCGTATTAGTGCGGATTTTATTAAGACTTTAGTTGAATTAGATAAAGAAGTATTTTGTTTTATTTGTGTGTATAGATTTCATAGAAATGATATAAGCCTTTTTAGCACATTTTCAAAAAATTTTGTAAAAATGTGCGTATATAGCTTCACTTTTGGCAAGCCCTCTATTTAGGAGCTGTAAGGCCTCAAAAATTTAAAGTTTGCTATTTTTAAACACCTGTAACTTGAATACCCGTCCAATTTTTTTTTATTAATTTTTTATTAGTTTATATGAAGTTAGATACTTGAGAAACTTGGCAACCTTCTCCGTTGAAGGGCTATTACAACTTTAAAATAAAAACTTTACTGTTAGCAGTAAATTTTATAAGTAAGCAGTAACTATTTCCAAGTAAATATTTCCAAAGTTAAACTCAGTATGTAATACAATAAAAATTTTCTTGCTTTTTTAAAAACCCTTGGTTTTTTTTCAACACTTGTTTTAAGTGATCTCCAAGTTTTATTTAGTGAAATTAAGCTAGAAAATTGTATAATAATAGGTGATATGAATATTGATATTCTTGATTCATCTAAAGAAATATATGATTATCTATTCTTTATGTCTTCTAGAGGTTTTCATTCTTTAATTAATTAACCTTCACGTGTTACCTCTTCTAGTTCGACGTCCAGCGCCAAAATTAAGAAGCGCTAAAATTTTAAACAAATACTGTAGACAAAGAGCGCCTTTTCATTTTTATTTTCTTTTCATTTTTAAGGAACATTTTTTAGACTTTCTCTTATATGATTATGTATAAATATGAATGCGCCTAATTTTTTTTGCATACATATTGGTACCTAGATTTAAATAGTCAAAGGAGTATTAATTCTAACATTTTTATTTTTGTATTACAACAT
This sequence comes from Dolichopus griseipennis, assembly GCA_963082915.1. NCBI lineage: Eukaryota > Metazoa > Arthropoda > Insecta > Diptera > Dolichopodidae > Dolichopus > Dolichopus griseipennis. The sequence goes on along the minus strand of OY720441.1, from coordinate 178,208,640 downwards.
TTAACAGTCAAGATTTAAACTTAATACGCAGTTCACATGATGTTAGTTATTCTTTTCTTTTTCTTTGTTGTCATGGAAATAATTACAATGTGTGGAAATCCAGATTGGATTCATTTATCACGTGACTTAAAACGGCACGAAGTTAGTTCCAATCACTTCGAAAGTACGAAATGCTGGATGGAATTAGATTTAAGAATAAAAAGTGCAACCACTATTGACAATGTACATCAGAACTTAATAGAAATTGAGACACGAAATATCAGTGCAATTTACTTAAAAACTAATAACTAATTATATGAATTCATAATATTTATTTTTAAAAACAAAGTTAATCAATTAACAATAACAAAAAGCAAAAAAGGCAAACAAAATAGAACAGCTGTAAATTATATATTATATTATTCAGTTTAAATTACTTTAATGTTTTATATTTGATTCATATATATTTCTTTTACCTGAGCTTTATATTTTGATAATTTTTTTATTTCTTTTATTTCCGTTTGTAGTTCATTGTATAGTTTAAACGCAGTGTTGTAAACCGTATCATGTTTATTAAATCTAATTTTGGATGATTTTATTCTTATCTGATCTGCATTTCTTGTGGAGTACCCATGTAATTCTCTATTGATAGGTGGTGTGATGTTTGTGTTGATTTTTTTTGTGACTATGTAGTGCATTTGTGTGACACGTTTATTTTTTAATCTGTGATTTATGAATCTGTGATATGATTTATCTTTATAAATTATGACAAGATCACCTGCATACAAAAAAGGTTTACCAGTAAGCTTTATTTTTATCAAACTACTTATGTAGCATGAGAATAAAGTAGGTCCTAATGAGCTACCCTGTATAACACTATATTTAACATCTTGTGGTTCACTTTGTACCACGTCACATTCCGCATATTGCCCTCTCTCTGATAAATAGCTTCTAAACCAGTTATATTCATTTCCTTTTAGTCCATTTTCAAATAGTATTCTAAGCAAAATTTTCCTGACCACTGTATCGAAAGCCTTCTTCACGTTGAAAAATACTGCGACTACTTTAGCGTTTTTAGCTAACCCAGATTGGATTTCCGATACAACATCAAATAGTGCTGCTTGTGTACTTGAATTTTGCTTGAAACCATATTGCTGTTTACAAACTAAGTTTTGCTTATAAAGATGCTCAGTACGCTGCTTGTTTACTATGGTTTCAATAAGTTTACTAAACACTGAGGCAATGGATATAGGCCTAAAGTTTTCTACTTCATCTTCACTGCCTGTGTTCTTGTATATAGGAATTATCTTATTCATTTTTAAGCATAATGGCGTTATTCCTTCAGGTACTGATTTATTGATTAATGTTATTAAAATTATATTTTTAAATTTCTATTTTTTCAAACTTAAAATCCTTTACTGTACTCGTTTTAGGCATATAGATATTCTTGCAATTATTTATTTGGTTTCCTCCTATATTCGCATAGAATGTGTTACACTTATTAAGTTTATCTGCTTTTTCTGATTTTTTTATTGTATTTCCATTTTTAAAAAATTGATTATTTTTTTTATTGGTGACGATCATAATTTTTTTTATATAACACCAGTTTTTCATAGAGTCATCTCCTGCTTTTTCAAACTGTTTTTTATCATATTCTTCTTTTTTCTTTCTTTTTATGTTTGTTGTTTTATTTAGCCAATATTTATATTTTGATTTATTATATTCGGATTCTCTATTTTGTATGTACTTTTTATACCAATAGTTTTTTCTTTGTATTAGTTCAACACATTCTCTATCTATCCAAGGCTCTGAATATTTCTTTCTACTACTATATATTTTTTTCACCACGGTAGCACCTGCAATTACATTTTTAAATTTAGTTGTCAATTCGCTCGCAGCTTCATTTATGTCATTAGACTTGTTTACATAATTTTTCAGTTGTTGTTTGACAATTTGGTTTTTTTTTTTTTTTTGTAAGTATAATTATTTTTTTTTATGTTGTTTACTTCTATATTTATGTTTTTTGATTCAACAAATATTCCTAGGTGATCAGAGATGTCATGATGAAAATATGTGTTATAAATATCAGTGTTTGGATCTCCTGTAAGAATATGGTCAATACATGTATTACTTTCTGGTCTACTTGTTTCTTTACTACAAAATATATAGCCTTTTGATTCCATGATTGTTTTATATGATTCTACATTTCTGTCGGTTGTATTTTTAATATCAAAGTTGAAATCACCAATAATTAAACTATTTTTTGTTTTTAGGTTTTCCAATTGTTTATGAATAGCATCAAAAAAATTTGCTACATCACTTACTGAATTTTCAGGAGGCCTGTATACTGCTGTAGTGTTGTACTCTTGATTTTTATTTTGCAGTTTGACACTAATAAAGCTATTAAATTCATCACAAAAAACATTATGTGTGGAATATTTTAAATTTTTATGTATAAATATACCCGCTCCACCTTCTCGTCTTAATTTCCTGCACGAAAATATTTTAGTATACTGGTTTATGTCAAAAAATTCACTTTTATTATCCAAAATCCAGGTTTCAGTGATTATTATTAGATGAATAGTTTATTTGATGATCTCTAAGATGTTTTTTATTTCATCTAATTTATGTTTAATACTTCTTGCGTTCAAATATAGTATTTTAAGTGAGTGTGTAGATTTAAACTGAATATCTTTAATATCAAAAATGTTTGTTTTAATATGGGTATTAAGTGGCAAATTAAAATCTATATTATTCAATAACATCAAAATTATTAGTTTCTAATATACGAATTATTTTGCTTGTTGGAGTTTTTCTAACAGATAATTTGCCATCTCGTACCCATGTATATTTGATAGTATTATCCTTTTTTAGATCTCTTTACGTATATTAAATTTTTGGGAGCTATTTTGCTTGCTTGTTCTAGTGTTACATTATTTATAAGAATATTTGATGGTCCTTCCTCAGCATTATTACAATTTTTATCACTTTCTTTACTGTCTGAATGTTTCACGGTTGTAATATTATTAGGATCTCGATCACTTTCAAATATTTGCGTCGTTATTGTTTTTGAATTTATTGCTTTCATAAATTTTTTCTTAACATTAAGATTATAAAATTCAACTATTAGTTTACCTGGATCTCCTGATTTGAGTGAATGCTTTTTAGTTATATATACATTATTAATATCCATATTTTCAATATCAAATCCAACTTTTTCTGCAATTTTTTTAAAATTAAGTGTTGGATTTTCTTTATTTGCATCCTCAGGAACACCACTTATTTCAAGTTGCTTATCTCTTCTGTTTAATTTTTTCCAACTCTACTATGTTTTTATGAACTTTGTCTTCCAGAATCTTATTTTCATTACGTAGTTTTCGGTTTTCTTCAATTAAGGTGTCTATAAATTCCTTTATTTCCCTAACCTCACTTTTGAATGTTTAAAATTCTGTACCTTGCACGTTTTGGTTTTCAATAATCGTTTCTAACTTCTGATTGATAGTTTCAGTATCATTTATGTTATTTTATTCAAATGATCTTTCGAAGTTGTTGCTTAAACGTTAATTGATGTGCGACTTCGTTTTGCTGTTTTGCATGCACTACAAAACCAATATTTTTCTGGATCTTCGAAATATGTGTTTACAACTTCATTGTCCATACCCGTACACGTACCACAGATTCGCTTTTTACATGTTCCATCATATAATATTAGCTTATTAGTCCTCAAATTAATTTTTTTCTTGCACTGACTACAATTGCTTTTGTTATCATATTCTGATATTTTATATAAATAACTTTAAAAGTAAACAATCGGCTTTTCACTATTTAAGCCATGGAATCAGAATGAGCTTATATCCCTTATAGCAAAAAATATCAAAAATCATATAGTTGGTTTAGTAAAAAAAAACAAATACTATTCTATTATTTTTGACTACACACCCGATATAAGTTATATAGAGCAAATATATCTATTGTAATAAGATTTGTAACAAAATGTGCTGAAAAAATGGAAATCCGTGAACATTTCGTAGGTTTTATTCCAGGAACTGATACAACGGGTGAAGGCTTAACGGAGTCTTTATTAAAAGAGCTAAATGAAATGGAGATCCCATTGAGTGACATAAGAGGACAGGGATATGCTAACGGATCAAACATAAAAGGAAAGAAAGCCGGAGTTCAAAATCGAATAAAGCTTCTTAACCCTAGGGCAACTTTCTTTCCCTGTGCAGCTCATTCTTTAAAGCTAGTGATAAATGATGCAGCGTAATCTTCCGGAGAGATAATTAATTTCTTCCATTTGATTCAAGAGTTATATGTATTTTTTTAGAAATCTACTAGTAGTTGGCATGTTCTTAAGAACACGTAAAAAAGCTTAATTTGAAGCCAGTTTGTCAAATTCGTTGGGAAAGCCGAATATCAGCTATTACGGCTCTTAGATTTCAAATCGAAGAGATTTATGATTCTCTAGTTGAAATTCATTCATAGACAAAACACGTGACATCACAACACAATCTACTGCTAAAGGTTTATCTAAGCAAATTTCATGCTTTAAATTTCTTTGCAGTCTAGTTTTATGGCACGACATTCTTTCCAAAACTAATATTGTTTCCAAAATGATGCATAGTCCGAACTTGAATGTATTTGAATGCATTTCTCTGCATGAAAATATTTGCAGTTTTTCAAAGTTATCAGACAGATGAAAAATTTGTTGAAGTAATTAATGAAGCAAAAAAGATGGCTGATCTCTTAGAAAGCTAAACAAATTTCCCTCATCCAAGTCAAATACGAATTCGTCGTAAAGCAAGACTTTTTGAATATGAATCACAAGATGACGTAATATTAGATCTTCAATAAAATTTTAAAGTAAATTTCGTTTACTTCGTTATTGATGTTCTTATAAATTCACTAGAAGAAATATTTATTCAAATGGAGAAACACAATGATACATTTGGATTTTTATATAATTTATTTGCATTAAAGAGCCAGAATAGAGATAATATAATAAAAGATTATATTATAAATTTCTGTAAAGATTTGCAATTGTTTTTGACGGATTCATGGATAGCGATATCGATGCTCTAGAACTCTGCGAAGAAATACAAAATTTCAATGTGATAATAAACAAAAATCTAACTCCACTTGAAATTTTAAATTATCTAAGCATGCAAAACATGGAAGATATTTTTCCAAATTTATTCATAGCTATTAGGATCCTGCTTACATTACCAGTAGGAGTAGCTACCGCTGAAGGGAATTTAACTAAATTAAAAATAATTAAAAATTATTTGAGATAAAGTATGAGCCAGGGGAGATTGGTTGGCTGGGCTCTTATATCAATCGAATCCGAAATTTCTGGTTCCTTAGAATACGACAAATTGATAAAAGAGTTTGCCGAAATTAAAGCAAGGAAAGTGAATATAATATGATCTATTTTTATCTTTTAATTTTTTGATATGTTTATGAATGTTATTTTTATTCTTATAATTTATTTTACTTTTAGAAAATGTGAATTATTTAAATTATATTATTTTGTTTTATGTTGTGCTCTTTTAAGTAAATGTATAATCAATTTAATATACGTATTATACATAATTACAACAGCATTTTCTATTTAATTTTTAGCACATTTTCAAAAAATTTTGTAAAAATGTGCCTATATAGCTTCACTCTGTCCGTCCGTCTGTCCGTATGTTTACAAAAACTTTTACACCGTTTGAAATAGAGAAAAGAAATTTTAACCATGGGTAGTTTTTGCAAAAAAAATAATTTCGTAGAAGAATTTTTTTCTGTAGCCCCACCTGACACGGGGCTACAGCCACCCAAAGTTGGAAAAAGCCTTATATTTAAATGGTTATAACAAGAGTTCTGTTAGATGTATTTTCAATCTGAAAACGGCAAACGATAGCTGGTTTCATAAATTTTATAAATTTTTGACAGACAAATGTTTAGGTTTGCCATACGGTACTAAAATTGAACATTACACAAAACTCAATTTTTGCAAAATTTTTGACCACACATATCTTCTGAACGGTTCAAACTAGGGTCTTGAAATTTTAGGAGAAGTTAGATAATCAGAAATTAGTAGGAGTCGGTTAACAAAATTTTTTTGTCAAGCTCCCTATTTAGGAACTATAAGGGCTCCAAAATTGAAATTTTGCTATTTTTAAACACCTGTATCTTGAATACCTGTCCAAATTTTTTTTTAGTGATATACAAAATTCAAAGCTCTATAATTATGTTTCAACATGTGTCAAAGGTTTTTCTTAATTTTGAAGGGTTACAAAGCTACAGCCCCTGCAAATTCCAAAAAAGCCAACAAAAACGTATATATTTCCGAAATTAAACGTTAATATTGAAGCTTCAACATTATATTCCGATAAAATACTTAGTATGAAACACTATATTATTTCGGAAATGTGCTTTTTTAAAAACCCTTGGTTTTTTATCATCACTTGTTTTAAATATTTTTGAATATTGAGAACAGATTTAATATTTTTATACCCGTATGACGTAATAAATTTGCCATTACGTTTGTGACGCAGAGAAGGAGGGGGGGTAGATATAGACTAAAGTGTATGGATCGGATCAGAATCGAAAAATAAATCGATTTAGCCATGTATGTCCGTCCGTCTGTCCGTCAGTCACTACGATAACTCAAAAATTAAAGGAGCTAGGATCTTGAAATTTTCGCAAATTAGTTTTTTTGCAATAGCCGTCATCGCTATTTAAATCCAGCCATTTTTGTTCAAGGGTTCGGGTAGCTGCCATACAACTTCTTTTTTTATATAAGTATTTCTCTGTACGTATTACAGCTGCGTGTCTGAAATTTTGCCAAAAGCAATTTAGTTTTATGGCCAAAGTTTCTGGAAAATTTGGTTGGTCTACTGCAGAGGGTTCGAGTAGCTGCCATACAACTCCTTCTTTTATATGAGCATTACACTACACCTAATGAAGTTGTGTGTCCGAAATTTTACCAAAAATAGTTTAGTGTAATGGCCAAAGTTACAGCAAAATTTGGTTGGACTACTGCAGAGGATTCGAGTAGCTGCCATACAACTCCTTCTTTTATATGAGTATTCTACTACACTTAATAAAGCTGTATGTTTGAAATGTTGCCAAAAGTAATTAACCGGATGATATAATGTATATGTTACGGTCATACGGGTATCCCAGAGTTGACACAGTCTACTCTACTACACTCTTCCTCGTTTTTTTTACAAGTATCCATAAAAGTTAGACAATAGTATAACGTGGATTGCAATTGAAAGTTACTACAATTTTTTTATTTCATTATATTCTATATATTTAGTAATGAAGCCGCCATTTACTTAATCCGCACCCGGCGCTAAAATCCCTCGATCCGGCGCTGATTGCATCTATTTGGAAGTAGTCAATTCTCTTTTAAATAGAAAAAAAGTAATAATATCATTAATCTTAGCATTAATAATGAATTTGTTCGGGAACCAAGAGAATTTGCATATTGTTTTAATAAATTCCTGCATTGCGAATGAGGTTAGCATTATTTCTAATTTTTTAGGTTATTGCGATTGGAATGTCAATGACGATCCAATTCAGAAAAATTGTTTTTATTTTGAAACTATCTATGGTTCAGAAATTTAAGGTACTATCTCTAATTTGAATGCACCTCCAGCTATAGGTATTGATGGTTTTAACAGCTTCATATTGAAAAAAATTTCTTTTCAAATTGTTAATGTTCTCATTCATTATATTTATGAAGAATGTTGAAAACGATGTCATTTTTAATGAAGATAGCGATGCCTCTTTTAGGGAAAATTATCTTTTTGGCCAATAACTTGTGTTTCATAAAGGGCTAGGATAGCTGGCTTTGCAAAGTTTAAATGGCATTCTACAGCATGAAAATTCATCTGCAACCCACGTATGTTACAAAAATTAATACAAAAGTTGGCAATTTCAAAGAAAATTAATTGTTAATGAATTCAAAATTTTAAGAATCAATATTAAGATTTTTAGAATAGAGCAAAAACCGAAATTTTTTTTAAAAATTATGAAATTGAAAGAAATTTACATTTGAATTTTAAAACAAATAAGGGAAAGAAGAAATGAACAAAATTTAAAAATTTAGAAATTAAAATTAAAAATAAATATATGTACAATTTGTCCTCCTTAATTTAAACACTATATGTGCCCTTATTGAACGAAGTTACAGTCGCAAACTCACACAAAGTAAAACCACATGCAATTTAGATTTTTATATAAAAAAAAATTTATGTTTAAAAAAAGCTAAATTGAATGTTAATATAGCATAATGAGTATTAATTTATTTAAGTAAGAAATAGATCAACACATAAAATTATATGTTGTAATTTTAGTGTAATCTAATTTACAATTATCAATACAATTAAAGTGCAAAAAAAAAAAAATATAAGAGATTGAGAATCTAGAAATAATAAAATTAGAGCATCAATATCTATACATAAGAGGAAGGGAGATGGATATATTTGTTTTGTTTACTGCTAGGAGATTAATGAGAAATAAATTATAAAAAAAAAAATTAAATTTGACAAGTTATTAATTGTAAACAAAACAAATCCGACGCGTGTTTTAAAATAAAATAAATTTTTAATTTTGAAAATAAAATAAAAGTTCTTAAATTATATCGAAGTTGTTAAAATAAATTAAAATGCATATTATGAAAGAAAAAAAAATGAATGTTCATAATCTGTGTTAATTATGTGAAAGTTTTGTTTAGTTAGAAAATTTTTTTTTTATCAAATAATGTAGAATAGAAAATAAAATAATATAATAAAAATTAAAACAAAAATGCTTATCTTGCCACCATTGGAAGTGCGTCTTGTTAATCCAATAATGGAAATAATTTAAACATAGCAAAACATCATCACAACAGAATAAAAAATTAAAATATTTTAAATTAAAAAAAAAAAAAAAATTAAGTAAGTAAAATTACTACAAATGATTAATGAATTGAAATTATTGAATAAAAAGAAAAATGTTAAAATTGTTATTAAACTCTAAAGACACAGTTTTATATCAATGTGTGCACAAAAAAAATTTTTTTCAATATATACTTTTATTAAAGTAGTACTAGCCCCCTAAAATGTGGAAAAAAAGTTTTTTAATGTATATACCCGTGCATACATATATGAACATCGGGTATATTAAAATTACTCCTCCGTTTGTAACGCATCGAATATACGAGCTAGATATAGTGTCAAGGGTACGTATCGAATTAGCATCGAAAAGTGAATCGATCTAGCTATGTGTGTCCGTCCGTCCGTCCGTCAGCACGATAACTCAAAAACTATAAGAGCTAAAGTTCTGAAACTTTCACAAAGTAATTTTTAGACAATATGTAGGTTCCCTATTGTTTTTGGTTTAAATCGGACAAAGGCTTCGGGTAGCTGCCATACAAATTTTTCGAAATTATATGAATATTTTTAAAATTAATAACTTAATAGAAACGAAATATAAAAACAAACAAAATGTAATTAAATTATTAATCGATTCATGGTGTAGTGGTTATGACATGTTACTTGTAACCAAAATGTCTCGGTTCGAATTCAAGCTAAGGAAAAGTTTTTTTTTTTTTTTAAATTCAGTTTTTGTATCTATTTTCTTCTATTTTCTTTTTAATAAAATATATGTATTTATTTTAAGTATGAACAATTTTATTTTATAGAAAATTTCACAGAAAACTCTCATTTATATTAAAAATTATTCATTTTTTTTTAATATTTTTATAAAAAAATTCAAAACTGTTATTTAAAACAAACAATTGATACCATAGCAACTGCAATTATTTAAAAAAAAAAAATTATGATAAATAAAAACTCATTTTGCAGGCAAATTATTAATTGTTCTATGGTGTAGTGTAGAGGTTAGGACATGGGACTAGTAGTCAAAACGTTTCGGTTCGATTACTGGCTGGGGTTAAAATTTTTTTTTTTTTTTAAATTCATCTTAAAACTCTCATTTATAAATTATTTATTTTTTTTTAATACATTTTTAAAAGAATTCAAAACAGTTATTCAAAACAAACAATTGATACCATAGCAACTATAATAATTTAAAAAAAAAATTGAGATGAACAAAAAGTCGATGGCTTAGTGGTTAGGACGTCGACCTTTTAATTAAAAAGTGTGGGTTCGAATCTCGTTCACAGCGTATTTTTTTTTAATTCATCTGTTTTTTTAATTCATTTTTCTTTTTTAATTAATTTTTTTTGTAATTATTTATGAAAAAAACAAATATTTTGAATTTTCTGTCAAACAGTTCATTTTCAATATATGAAATTCTTATTTATTTAATAAACGCACGGGTATCTAAGAGTTGACAAGGACAACTATAATCTTCCTCGTTTAATAATAGTTAATCTTAATCCAGCAATTTAATTTTATATTAAAACATTTTTAAATTTAAAAGAAATACCATAAAGCTAAACCACCATACCAAAATTGGTGGTAAAATAAAATTGTTTAATATTTAATAGGTATCTTTTAGTCAGAATACATTTTTGCACATATAAATAATGTCCCACGTTTAGTATAACACTATGTTCCGAAACTATTTTGTTTTCCACTAAAAACTATTCCAATCCAAATATTAGTTGTCAAAATTGTTTAATTAATACTTTTACTTATGACTTTGATACTCAAATTTTATTTGATAGTAATTACTTATGATTTCTATAATAGCAGAACGATATATGTACCTAGTTCTTTGTTTATGTTTCTTAATATTTTTTTACATTACACACATGCATATGCTGATAATAATATGACAATACATGGTAGTAATCTGATTAGAAATATTATTTCCTTTAATGAAAATACATATTCATTAAAAAATTCTTTTTAAACAAAATACGAACACGCATATTCATGTAAGATTATTATTAATATATTTATTAATTATTATCTATCGAAAAAAACACATGTATACTTTACTACTATATACATATGTATACATTGAACAAACATATTATTTTGTATTTGCATATCAATAGCAAACTCTAAAACAAAATCATTTCACACTATTACATTTTGTCTTACGCACTGTTTCATTTTGAAAATTTGAAGAAGAATAAGTTAGGTGGTCTACTTTTTGTATTTTTTTAAAATGTTGTGGTTGTTGATTCAAATTCCCTTCAAGGTGAAAGTTTTCTTTAATAACTAAAAGTTTTTCTTTTATTTAAGTACCTATTTGTTTAAATTTTAAATTATGAGTCAATTGATAAAATATTTGTTTGTTAATAAAAGAATTAAAAATTTTTATAAATTTCAATAATTATTTATTTCTTACTTATTATATGAGAAATTTATTTTTTAGTCTGCATCACTGTGAATTCTTAATATTAGAAATTTTACCCCAAATCTATGGTTTTATATTATCAAAATTTTTTTTATTATTTCTATTGAAATTAAATAAAAAACACAAAAAATATTTTTTCCTTTCAACGATGATCGAACTCAGGTCAATTTACACCCGAAGCCACTTCGCTACTCACTGAACCATACAATTCTTATAAATTCATGGTCAGATTTCTAATATAAATATATCACTAACTGACAGAATGAAAAATAAAGACACAAGCAAGTTCATATAAAAGTATATAATAAAACATTATTTAAAATATAATGATTTTTGTAGGTACCAATATAATGTTCTAGAATAAGAAAATCTCATATAAAAAATAACAACTTTTGTATGATATAAATACCTACTTTGAACTGTTAAATAATGATAAATGAACTGTTTCACAAAAAATTCAAAATATTTTTTTTATATTTAGTAACAAAAACAACACATAAAAAAAACGAGAAAGAGTGTAGTAGAGTAGACTGTGTCAACTCTGGGATACCCGTATGACCGTAACATATACATTATATCATCCGGTTAATTACTTTTGGCTTTATTAAGTGTAGTGGAATACTCATATAAAATAAAGAGTTGTATGGCACGTACTCGAACCCTCTGTCGTAGACCAACCAAATTTTGCAGAAACTTTGGCCATTACACTAAACAATTTTTGGCAAAAATTCAGACACGCAGCTTCATTAGGTGGAGAGTAATGCTCATATAAAATAAGGAGTTGTATGGCAGCTACTCGAACCCACTGCAGCAGACCAACCAAATTTTGCAGAAACTTTGGCCATTACACTAAACAATTGTTGGCAAACATTCAGACACCCAGCTTCATTAGGTGGAGAGTAATGCTCATATAAAATAAGAAGTTGTATGGCAGCTACTCGAACCCACTCCACTAGACCAACCAAATTTTGCAGAAACTTTAGTCATAAAACTAAACTACTTTTGGCAAAATTTCAGAAACGCAGCTGTAATAGGTACAGAGTAATGCTCATATAAAAAAAGAAGTTGTATGGCAGCTACCCGAACCCATGGACCAAAATGGCTGGATTTAAATAGCGATGACGGCTATTGCAAAAAAACGAATTTGGGAAAATTTCAAGATCCAAGCTCCTTTAGTTTTTGAGTTATCGTGCGGACGGACGGACGGACATACATAGCTAAATCGATTTATTTTTCGATTCTGATCCGATCCATACACTTTAGTCTATATCTACCCCCCCTCCTTCTCTGCGTCACAAACGTAATGGCAAATTTATTATACCCTTTGACTACATAGTTATACGGGTATAAAGATGAATTGAAAAGTAAAAGATGTATTAAAAAAAAAAAGAAGAATTAAAAATCTAAATATGATCTGACCGAGATTCGAACCGGCACTTTTCGGTTAAAAGGCCAACGTCCTGATCACTCAGCCATCAATTTTTTGTTTAACTTATTTTTTTTTGAAAATTATTATATATAGTTACTTTGGTTACAATTTGAAAAACTGTTTTGAATTTTGTTATAAAAATAATAAAAACGAGGAAGAATGTAGTAGAGTAAACTGTGTCAACTCTGAGATACCCGTATGACTGTAATATAAACATTATATTATCCGGTTTATTAGGTTTATATAAAAGAAGAAGTTGTATGGCAGCTACTCGAACCCTCTGCAGTAGACCAACCAAATTTTGAAGTAACTTTGACCATTACACTAAACTATTTTCGGAAAAATTTCAAACACTCAGCTTCATTAGGTGTAGAGTAATGCTTATATAAAAGAAGGAACTGTATAGTAGCTACTCGAACCCTGTGCAGTAGACCAACCAAATTTTGCAATAACTTTCGCCATCGCACTAAACTATTTTTGGCAAAATTTCAGTCACCCAGTTTCATTAGGTGTACAGCAATGCTCATATAAAAGAAAGAGTTGTTATATAAAAGAAAAGCTAGTCAAACCCTCTTCAATAGGCCAACCAAATTTTGCAGAAACTTTGGCCATAACACTGAGCTTTTTTTGGAAAAATTTCAGACACCCAGCTTTAATAAGTACAGAGTATTGCTCATATAAAAAAGGAAGTTGTATGGCAGGTACTCGAACCCGTGGACCAAAATGACTGGATTTAAATAGCGATGGGGGCTATTACATGAAAACGAAATTGTGAAAATTTCAAAGTCCTAGCTCTTTTTTTTTGAGTTATCGAGCGGACGGGCGGACAGAGGGATGGAGGGACATTCATAGCTAAATCGATTTATTTTTCGATTCTGATCCGATCCATACACTTGAGTCTATATCTACCCCTTTTTTTCTAGATTTATATGAGTTACAAAAGGAGAAGTGCCCTTATTTGTATGCACGGATATAAATTTATGAAAAAGTGGGCCAGAAGCAGCATTGCTATTCTACTTAGTTTTCTAGTAAACTAACAAAAAAATTATTAATGTATATTTTATGCGATTGTGATTTTAAAATGTTTAAGTTATGATGTGTGATGTTGGTTTTATTTTATTCGGATAAAAATTTGACATTTGTCGCATCACTTAATTGGTGCCGATATATTGTTTTCTTATATTTTTTATTACTATTTTTTTTTATAGTTATATTATCATATCATCTATTTATGCTTGTTTTTGTGTTATAAAAATATATGAACCCCGAGTTTTCATTAACTAATTTGCTGTAAGGTTTTTAAAATTAAATATTTGGCCTTGAAATTCAAAAGTAGTAAGTTTTCTAACTTTTAAAAAATTGGCAAGCATTAACATGCGATTAGTTTTTTTTTATGTTCGTATTATGATTTACCAATAACTTATTAAAGTGTATGTGAATATAAAAACCTTGCGTAAAAAAATTTTTTTAATAAGCAAGAGCAATTATTATATTGACATGAATATTTCTAACTTGTAGAAAACACTTCATTATACCGATGTATAATATGCCGGCTTTAGTCCAAAAACTGCATGTAACAAAAGAATTTTTATATAAATTAAATATATTTTCTACAATTTAAATGAAAATACCTAAGTAGTATGTATATGCCGGTTCAGCGGCGGAGGAGCTTTTTTAAAGTTTTTTAATGCCGTTTCAGCGGCAGCAGAAGCTTTTCTCGGCAGTTCTCCTAAAGTTATGCAATAAAATTGTGATAAGTAAAAAGTTTTGTGCTTTTGAGTATTTTAAATTAAGCTTAGCGGTTAGAATATCAGTTATGTTTAAATTTCAAATTAAAACAATAATAAGCTTAAACTAGTTTGAGTCTTTGAGTATTTTAAATTAAGCTTGGTTGTTAGGATATCATCATCATCATCATAGCTGGCTCGGCGATCCAAAATGATTCTTGGCCTCCCCTACAAAATTCCTCCATTGCTCTCTGTCTCTAGCTATCATCCGCCAATTTCTCGCGTTTATACTCGTTGCACTTTTTTCAACGTTGCCAATCCACCTTAGCTTTGGACGACCTATGTCTCTTCTACCTTCTGGTCCATTTATAAATGTTTTGTACGTAGATCTGTCACGATTCATTCTTATTACATGACCGGCCCATTTAAGTTGCTGTATTTTTATCCGACTACTCAATGGTGGTTTTTTAAACTCCTCAAAACATTCGTTATTGTAACGCAATCTAAATGAGCCATCTTCATCTCTAATTGGACCAAGAATGCGTCGGAGTATTTTACGTTCAAAAACATCAATTCTATTTTCATCTTGTTTCTCACTGCCCAAGTTTCTGAGCTGTACATAAATACTGGTATAACCAGTGTTTTGTATAGCCTAAACTTTGATGTTTTTGATAGTAAGTTTGAGCCAAAAACTTTGTATAGTGAAGCAAACATTTTGTTTGCAGCTTTAATACGCTCATCAATTTCTAATTTACAGTCGTTTGTTTTATTCACTGTTGTTGAGCCAAGGTATTTGAAATGATTTACTGATTCGAAATTATAGTTATTAATGGTGATATTTTGTCTATTTGCAGTTCTAGAATTACTCATATATTTGGTTTTTGTCTCGTTAATGTTTAATCCAAAATTTTTTGCAGATTCTTCAAATCTATGAAAATTTTCTTCCAGGATTTGCATATTTCTTGCCAGTAGATCAATGTCATCTGCAAAACCCAATAATTGCGATGATTTATTCCAAATTGTACCTTTTGTTTCAAGTCCTGCATCACGTAAAATTTTCTCTAGTGCAAAATTAAACAATGTTGGTGACAAAACATCGCCTTGTCTTACACCAGTATGAGTTTCAAAACAGTCTGAAAGATCACCTTGCACTCTTACATAGTTTTTTGCTCCATTTGTAGCCATTTTCGGTAGAGCAACTAGTTTTTCAGGTACACCGAAAAGTCTCATGGCATTCCATAGCATATTTCTATTTACTGAATCAAATGCTTGTTTAAAATCGACAAATAAATGATGCATATCACGGTTATATTCATTACTTTTTTCTATTATTTGTCTCAACGTAAATATCTGATCAATTGTAGATTTTCCTGATGTGAAACCTGCTTGGTAATCTCCAATTATTTCTTTTGAATAGATTTTTAATCTATCATTTAAAATATTGGCAAATACTTTATATGTTACACTTAATAAATTAATACCTCTATAATTTGTACACATAAGTTTGTTTCCTTTTTTATGTAGTGGAATTACTATTCCATATCTCCATTCATGTGGCATTTGTTCTTTTTGCCAAACATGTATTTGATTATAAATCATTAATGGAGATATGGAGACATTAATTTATAAATCTCTCCGCATAATGCATTTCCACCATTTTTTAATAACTTAGCTTGAATACCATCAATACCACATGCTCTGTTGTTTTTTAACTTTAGAATACTCTGAGACACTTCTTCTTCACTAGGCTCTTCAATATATGGTTCTGCAGTATGGATTTCAACATTTTCATCTTCATTAGTACTACTGTCAGTTATTGGGTTTAGTAGTTCTTTAAAGTACTCTGCCCATCTTTTTATCACCATTGATTTTTCTTGAATTAGATCACCGTTTTTATCTCTGCATGCGCGAATTGTAGGGTTAAAATCATTCGTAACACATTTTATTTCTTTGTAGAATTTTCTAGCATCATTTATCTGCCTAAAGTTTTCTACATTTCTTAATTTTTTCTCTAAAAAATCTCTTTTCTTTTTTCTAAATAGATTTTGTGCTATATTTCTTTTACTTCTAGATGTTTCTTGATTTGCTCTTGTGTTAATTTGTAGTACCTTCTTTCTTGCTTCATTTTTTTCATCATTCACTCTCTGGCATTCTGCATCCCACCAACCATTTCTCTGTGTTCATCTACCTGTATCAAGGATTCCTTGTGCTGCTACGTTGATTGCATTTTTTATTTTAATCCATTGTGTTTCAATATCATGATTTTCATTTTCAGCTGTATTAGTTTCTTCTAAACTTTGTTCAATGCGATGCATGAATTCTATTTTTATTTCCTCATCTTTCAATTTGTTTATGTCCCATTTCTTATTTGAATGTCTTTTCACCTTCCTTTCAGTTGATATTCGCGCTTTAAATTTTGCACCAACCAGAAAATGATCTGTATCACAGCACGCACCACAATAACTTCTAACATCTTCAATATTGTTTCTATATCTAGAATCAATTAGTATGTGGTCTATTTGATTAGCATAATTTCCATTTGGAGCTTTCCATGTCTGTTTGTGCACGTTTTTATGTTCGAACGTTGTACTACTAATAGTTAATCTTCGATATTGTGCAAGGTCTACTACACGATTTCCATTATTATTTGATTCACTATGTAGACTATGTGGTGTTTCCTGTGTTTTACCTATTTTTGCATTAAAATCTCCAGCAATTAGTTTTATATCGTTTTTGGGTAGTTCATCATACAATTTATTTAACTCATTGTAAAATATATCTTTCTCTTCTTCATTCTTATCTTCAGTTGGGGCATGAATACAAATCATTGCTACATTAAAAAATTTAGTTTTCAATCTTAATGCACATGGTCTTTCATTTTTTGCTTTAAAATCAATAACAACATGATTTATATCTTTTTCGACAATGAATCCCGTTCCAAACATATGGATTTTATTTTTATTACCACTGGAGTATACAACATGATTACCAGAAGTGAAAATACTTTCATTTAACCATCTTGTTTCTTGCACGGCAGTAATCTGCATTCTGTACTTCTGTAATACTTAAGTTAAATTTTTTAAAGCACCACTTTTGTATAAGCTTAACACATTCCACGTTCCTATTCGTAGCGTCAAATCGTTATACTTTTTCTTAGCTAGGGTCGTTTTCCGTTTATTCAGCATTATCCAAGGCGTTTTCTGGGGTCTCGATACAACTCTGTTTTCCGAGGTAAGATTGGATAGGATATCAGTTATGTTTAAATTTCAAATTAAAACAGTAATAAGCTTAAGATATTGTGCTTATTGTTCTTAATTAAATATGAAAAGTTTTTAAAGTTTGGTTTATATACAAAGTTAATATTATAAAAGTTTAAGCTTGATTTAATATTTCTGTGAAAATTAAAAAAAATTTTATAAAGTAACAAAAATAAGCTTAAGCTATTGAGCTGAATATTTTTAATTAAATATGAAAAGTTTTTTAAATATCAGTTATGTTTAAATTTCAAATTAAAACAGTAACAAGTAAAGAAACAATCAGTCGGTGCAACCGACTTAGAAATACCCTACACCTATTTGGTTCAAATTTAATGACATATCCATAAGTCATTTTAACGCCATAAAAGCTGTTATTAATTTGATTGTAAGACATAGCTAACCAAATTAACTTTATAATACTAAAATCATTTTCTAATTACACCATCTCTTAAAAAATATTACAAATTCTTACTAATTTATTTATTTAAACATATCAAAAAACAAAAAAACTTGTTATAAATGAAAATATATTTATTCCACTTCAATTACAAAATGAAAAAATTCTAGTTATTAAATTTTTTGATAAAAATCTGATCAAAGCATAATATATATAATAACCCAAATTTTTCAAAATTGCAATTATTTTAAATGGCTAGTTAATATACCTAATAGAAAAGCTTATACGCAAAATATGCAATAAATTTATTTCTAAAATACAATTACTAATTTACACCTTTTCATACAATTCATTTAAATATAAAAATAAATTTTACATAAATGCAGCAAGTTCCTTTGAAGAAAGCTGAACCACTACAATTAAGTCTAAATTTCGGGAACACATATGATATGATTTCTATTCTTTGGCTTCGAAATTGTACTCGTTCGGCCTCAAATCGATTAAAAGCTTCTAGAATCCGAACTCATTGACCAAACTCGACCAGAACCAATTCCAATGGTACTTTCATTACTAGTAACCTAAAGTTTAAATTTCATCAAAAAAGCGGTATTATTTTTTGAGTTATGGTGTTTTTAAGATATATGTTTGTTAGCCCTTGAACTTTTCAAAGGTTGCAGAACCCGAAACCATGGTACGATTTCGCCCATATGCAGTCCCCGTCATACTTTAAATACTAGTTAACCCTTGTACACAATTGGAACGTTCTATCTTAATTTTAAGTTACTAGTTTTATTAATTTCGATGATAAACTTTTACACATTGGGGGGTCTAAGAAAGGTACAAAATTAGAGGGACACGCAGGAAATAGTAAAGAACAGCCATGTGCCAAATTTGAAGCTTCTACATTTGCTTCAAGTTACTATCTTTATTAATTTCGAAAATATGCTTTAAGGTCCTTGGAACTGAGTGGCTGGTCCACACCCAGTACTCCAATTGGGCTCAAATTTCAAGGACACTAAGGAAATCGAAAGCGACATCCTGAAACCAAATTTGGAGGTTCTATCTTTATTGGTTTCGGAATTATGCTAGTTTGGCCTAAATTCGATCAAAAAGTTCTAAGTTCCGAACCCTTGGTCCAATTCCGAACTTACGCAATACCCGAAGTAGTTTCATTACTAGTAACCTACAGCACAAATTTGATGAAGAAAGCATCATTAGTTGTTGAGTTATAGTGATTTTTAGCACATTTTCAAAAAATTTTGTAAAAATGTGCCTATATAGCTTCACTCTGTCCGTCCGTCCGTCCGGCCGTCCCTTTTTACCTACGATTGACTAAAAAATATCAGAAATGGATAGGTATTGCAATAAAAATAATTTAATGTTAAAACTTTTTTTTGTAGCCCTCCCCGTTACGGAGCTACAGCCCCACAAAGTCGCAAAATGCCCCATATTTAAACAGTTATAATTAGAGTTCTGTAAGGTATATTTCCAACCTGAAAACGGTAACAGACAGCTGTTCTTATAAGCTTTACAAATTTTTAAAAACCAATTGTATAGGGTTACCATACGGTACTAAAATTTACCGTTATTCTAAACTAAGTTTTACAAAATTTTTGGTCCCTCATAACTTCAGAACGGCTAAATCTAGAAACTTGAAATTTTGGGAGAAGTTAGATCCTTAGAAATAAGTAAGAGTCAGTTAACAAAGTTTTTTTGTCACGCCCCCTCTTTAGGAGCTGTAAGGGGTCGAAAATTGAAATTTTGCTAAAAATTTAGCTTTTAAACACCTATAACTTGAATACTAGTCAAAATTTTTTTTTATTTGTATACAAAATTGAAAGCTCCAAAACGAAAGTTTCAATAAGTGTCAAAGGTTTTTCTTAATTTTGACTTTGTCCGTCCGTCCGTCCGTCCGTCCGTCCGTATGTTTACAAAAACTTTTACACCGTTTGAAATAGATTAAAGAAATTTTAACCACGGGTAGATATTGCAAAAAAATTAATTTCGTAGAAGAATTTTTTTCTGTAGCCCCACCCGTTACGGAGCTACAGCCCCCCAAAATTGGAAAAAGTCCTATATTTAAATTGTTATAACAAGAGTTTCTTTAAGTGTATTTTTAATCTGCAAACGGCAAAAGATAGCTGGTTTTATTGGCTTTACAAAAATATAAGATTTAAATATATAGAGTTACCATACGGTACTAAAATTTACCATTAAGCAAAACTCAACTTTTGCTAAATTTTTGGCCCCATATATCTTCTAAGCCGTTCAACCTAGGGTCTTGAAATTTTGGGAGAAGTTAGGTCCTCCAAAACTAGTAGGAGTCAGTTAACAAAATTTTTTTGTCACGCCCCCTGTTTAGGAGCTATAAGGGCTCGAAAATTGAAATTTTGCTATTTTCAACCACCTGTAACTTTAACACCTGTTCAAATTTTTTTTTACAAATATGCAAAATTTATAGCTGCAGCATTATATTTCAACATACGTTAAAGGTTTTTCTTAAATTTGAAAGGGTTTCATTAAATTGAAGAAATTGTCTCTTAGTTTTAACCATTTTTGCTTAGATAATAATATTATAGGTAAAATTCCAAATTTTGTTGGAGTTCAAAATTGATTTCCTAGAACCGGAAAAAAATGGAAGAGTGAAGACAGGAGGGGGGTGAGCAGATCCATCATAAGTTTGCTAAGCAAAAATTTGGGAACCTTCCCCATTGAAGGGCTACTAGGTCTTCAAAATTAAAACTTTTATGTTCTTATAAAACAGTAACTTATTTACCAGTGTAAGTTTTTCCAAAATTAAACGTTAACATTGAAGCTCCAACATTATATTTTGCACTTATTAACAGGTTTTCTTGAGTGCATTGGGGTTATATTCTAAGTAATTCACTATTAGTCATATATGTAATTATTAATGAAATAACAAAATTATAATATAATATTATCATATATATTTCTATAAAAATAAATGATAAAATACTCAGTAAGAAACCGTATATAATTTTGAAAATGTGCTTTTTAAAAACCCTTGGTTTTTTCCCTCACTTGTTTATATATGATCGTTAGCCCTTCGATCGATTAAAAGGTCCAGAATCCGAACCAATGGGCCGATTTCGCCCATGTGCAATCCCCGCCGTACTTTCAGTCCTATTAACCTCCAGTTAAAATTTCATCAAGATAGCTCTATTATTTTTTGAGTTATCGTGCCTACGGACGGACGGACGGACGGACATGGCTATATCGACTCAGGAGGTCACGCTGATCACAAATATATATACTTTTCTATATCTAGCTCGCTTCCTTTAGGTGGGTACAAACACCATACCAAAGTTAATATACCCTTTTATCTATTCTATAGGTGTAGGGTATAACAAGCTTAAGATATTGTGCTTACTGTTCTTATTTGTAAAAATGTTCTTAATAATGAAAAGTTTTTTAAATTTGGTTTATACTTAATATTATCAAAGTTTAAGCTTGATTTAATATTTACGTGAAAAATTTAAAAAATTCAAAGCTGATAAAGCTCGTTCGTTATGTTTCAAAAATAAAGCTCCCAACTGCCATTTTAAATTTGAAAAGCTTAAAAAATCGATGGAAATTTTTTGTTTGAATATTAACTTAACTGCAAAAGTTTTGAAAAAAATGAAACAAATAAATGTTTGAAATTATATTGTTAATAATATAAAGGCGTGATCATGAAAACAAATTGAAAACGTGAGCAAGTTCAAGTTAAAAAAAAAAAAAATGTATATAAAACTTGGTTTTAAAAAGTAGTTTTTAATATTAAATAACATTATAGCATGTTTTACTAAAAGTTAATAAATTATTATTCATTAAATAATATCTTTTTTATTTATCCATGAATCATGGTTTTTATCAAAGCCAAGCCACCTAACCAAAACTTGATTTCCTTTTTTTCTTATTATTTTTTCTATAAGGTAAAAACATTAGGAAATTTAACAGATGTAAGTTCAGGTTCATAAAAACTGCCTTTTATTTGTTTTTGTGTGTAATCAAGTAAATTGTATGTTATTGGATCAGTTCTTTTTATTTTCGCTATTGTATAAATTTCTGTTGACCAATTAGGTTGATAACCTTTTGCAAATATACCTTTAAATTTACTTATACGAACAAAATCTCCAACTTTGTATTTTGCTTTACGGAATACTTTTAATTTATTGTAGACAGTTTTTAATAAAAATTTCTCATTTTTCTTTGTAACATTTTTAGGTGGAAGTTTAATTGTATGTGCCTTGTAAACTGAATTGTTTCCACATTATGTTTTTTAGGGTGCGATTGATGCTTTTAGTTCTGAAAATGTATGATAATGGTTAATTTTATATTTCCTCATTAGATTTTGAAATTTTTTGTTGAAAAATTCCGTACCTTGATCAGATTGTAAATTTTTTGGTTTTTTACCAGCACGCTTAAAAATATTTTTCATTGCGATTAAAACATTATCAGCGCTTTTGTTTTTAATCGGTTCAGCATACGCAAATTTTGAAAATGTATCAATAACGGTTAATAAATACTTATATGTCTTATTAAATTTTGCATATGGAATCATTTCAACCAAATCAATTTGCCAAGTATCATTTAAACCCTTTTGAATAAATTTTCTTCGTGTAAAGTTTCTTCTAGCGCCTCTATGAATTTCTGACACGACTTGTAGCCTCGACATTATTCTCTTAGCATGTAATTAAATTTTCTAGAGTGATTCTATAATTTTCTATTGTGTGACATTCACATGTGTCCGGTCCAGAAGTAGAATTATCATATGCCCACGGACAAAGGGTAAAATGAGTACCATAAATTGAAGTGAATTTTTTTACTCCAGAAAAGTTTTTAATGTGTTTATATAGATGTAATATTAGTTTCTTATGATCATCTAATAAGACGAAGGAATAAATATTTAAGAACTCTTCCACTTCCATAATTCAAAATGACAGTACTAAGAATATGTTCGCTGCTTTTATATGATCTCTAAATTGTATTTTAAATTCAGTTTCTTATCAGATACAGACCAAAAATGATTAATTTTATTTATCCATTTACAATGATGATAGCGGGTCCATCTGGTTGTGGGAAAACAACATTTTTGTGTGTAATTTAATTGAAAATATTGATAGATTGATTTCTCCGAAAATTGAAACAATAAAATGGTGTAACCCAGAAATTTCTTCTATTCCAAAAAATCTAACTTTTCCTTATATAGACTTTTATACCAGTATCGCAAAAGAATTTAGTGGTAATGAAAATAAACCTACGTTAATTGTTCTAGATGACTTAATTTTAGATTCTGCAAATAAAGAGGTATGTGAGCAAATAAGAGGTATTTACTAAAGGTTCACACCATCGTAATTTATCTATTATATTGTTAACACAAAACGTTTTTCATCAGGGAAAATTTTCAAGAGATATTTCATTAAATTGTAAATATTTAGTGCTTTTCAAAAATCCTCGAGACAAATCGGAAATTTTTCCTCTTGCTAGGCAACTATATCCAGAAAATATAAAGGGTTTCTTGAGATTATATAATGAGTCAACATCAAAACCTCATGGTTATATTGTGTTGGATTTAACACAAGACATTAACGATTTATTTCGTATTAGAACTAATATTTTTTCCAAAGAATAATGTATATGTTTCTGTGATACGGGTGATTTGAATAACAACTGTCAAAAGTATGAAACGATTGAAGAAAAACCAACATATATTACATGTACTTGGAAAGTGCAACAAGACGAAATTTCGTAAAAATATTCTTAAATATTGTGATGATGATATTATAAAAACTATTGCTGAAATTGCAATCAATATATTAAATGGTTATAATAAAATATCATCGGCACAAAAGCAAAATTAAAAAAACATAAAAAACAATTAAGATTTCTAGCCTGTGCTAAGAAAAGTTTAAAAGCCAAAAGAAAAATATTAGTTCATCATGGTGGGTTTTTACCAACTCTAATCGGATAGATAATATAGTATCTGGTGTAATAGGGAAATTACTCAGTAAGACATAATGCAGCGAATGATTGTTATGTCTCCAGAAATATTTTCAAAATTTAGTAAATTATTTCAAGATGATAAAAACTTGGATTTATTAGATCAAAAAATGAAAAAAGTTTTATATGATAAAAACTTAAAACCATTGCAAAAATGGTACTGATATCGTCAAAATCTCCTCAAATATGGAATTAACAAAAGACACGCAAAAAAATTACCAGAAAAGGCTAATAATCCTACATTTGATACAGGCACTCAAACTAAATTCTTTTCTAAACGAAACGCATATACAGAAACTGAATTACCTAAATACAAATCAACATCAACACAGACTAATTTTGTACCATTAGTTACTGATGAAGTGTTTGAATATGATCCTAAAAAAGAGTATTCAGATATGGATATCGATTTAGATGATGAAAATTCATTTAGAAAATTAGCTCAAACTGAAATGTTGAAAGACGAAAAACTAGTACAAAGACCATCTCTAAGTTCTGATTATCGAATGTTTGAAACACCAAGTGGTGATGTAATTACCGTTGCTGTACCATCTCCTGAAAAAAACAAGACACTAAGATCGGCCGGTAGTTCAATTTCCTCAACTATACTTTCACAGTTTCCTGAAACAAAAAAACGAAAATTAAAACCTTTACTAAGAAGTCCAAAACTAAGAACTTCATCAACACCGGAATGGACAACATATAAATAGTGCAACATTTTATGTCTTAAAAGAAGTTAACAAAGATGGATAGTCAAGATGACTTCTATGTAACATTGTTTAGTAATGATAACTTAAAACTTTTTCCAGACAACACTTTAGCTTCATTCGAAAATAAATTGCCTATTCACTTTGATTTCAGAAACGGAAACTGGAAAGTAGGTCTTTCAGAAGTTTGTTTAATGTTTAAATATAATGTTTATGTAAGAAACACTGAAAAACCTCTTGAAAAAATTAAAGTAACCAAATCAATAGGTTACACATATTATTCCTACGACGATTCGGAATTACATTTGGATGATTGGAAATTTAATTTTTTGCCAACACTTATTAAAAATATAACTCTTAATCCGGAATTTACTCGAAACCAAGTTTTCAAAGAATTTTTTTAATGAAGTTCTGACATATATCTCTAATACTAAAAATTATGATAATGTAACTTTTCAAAAAGTAGCAGATCAAAACAAAAAAGGTTTAATTCGAATATCACAGAATTTTTTTTTTATTTTTTTTTTTTTTATTTATTTATTTATTTAATAAAAAGAAATATAAGTTACAATTATTATTTATAAATACTAGACTTAGACAATAACTTAAAATTGGTATAAAAAGTCTTAGCAGTTATAAAGCTTATATAAACAAAAATAGCTATATATTCATACATATATATACACATATACATATATATACATATACACATATATTCATATACACATACATACATATACATTTAATTTTTTATAAGTCAAATAAATCATTAACAATATTAGTAACATTTTTATATTTTATTAACATTTCCATTTTATTAATTTTTTGTTATAGTTCTAATAACCTTCCTAATAAAATTGAATCATTTTTTATACCCTACACCTATAGAATAGGTAAAGGGGTATATTAACTTTGGTATGGTGTTTGTAACCACCTAAAGGAAGCGAGCTAGATATGGAAAAGTATATATATTTGTGATCAGCGTGACAGCCTTAGTCGATATAGCCATGTCCGTCCGTAGGCACGATAACTCAAAAAATAATGGAGCTATCTTGATGAAATTTTAACTGTAGGTTACTAGGACTGAAAGTACGGCGGGGATTGGGATCAATTGGGATCAATTGGAGAGGTGGTTCAGTACCCCTCTCAGACCTCCCAAGTTTTATAAGCTTATAATCGAAATTACTAAAAATAGTTACTTAAAATTAAGATAGACCGTTCAAATTGTGTACAAGGGTTAACTAGTACTATAAGTAAAGCGCGGGCTGTATAAGGGCGAAATCAGCCCATGGGTTCGGATTCTGGACCTTTTAGTCGGTGTCAGGGATAACGAACATATATTAAAAATCACGATAACTCAACAACTAATGAGTTTATCTTCATGAAATTTGTACTGTAGGTTATTCGTAGTGAAACTACGGCGGGGATTACGTACGGTGAGGATTGGACAATGGGTTCGGAACTGAGAACTTTTTGATCGAATTTAGGCCAAACTAGCGTAATTCCGAAACCAATGAAGATATAACCTCCAAATTTGGTATCAGGGTGTCCCTTCCTATTGCGTAAGTGTCTTTGAAATTTGGGCCCCATTGGACTAGTGGGTCGGGGACCAGCCACTCAGATCCGAGGACCTTAAAGCATATTTTCGAAATTAATAAAAATAGTAACTCGAAACAAATGTAGAAGCTTCAAATTTGGCCCAGGGTGTTCTTTACTATTTCTTCCGTGCCCCCCTAATTTGGGATCACTTGGAGTGGTGGTTCAGGACCTCTCTTAGACCCCCAAATGTGTAAAAGCTTATCATCGAAATTAATAAAACTAGTAACTTAAAATTAAGACAGAACGTTCCAGATGTATACAAGGGTTAACTAGTATTGAAAGTATGACGGGACTGCATATGGGCGAAATCGTACCATGGTTTCGGGTTCTGGAACCCTTGACAAGTTCAAGGACTAAAAAACATATATCTTAAAAACACCATAACTCAAAAAATAATGCCGGTATTTTGATGAAATTTAAACTCTAGGTTACTAGTAATGAAAGTACCATGCGAATTGGTTCTGGTCGAGTTTAATTTCAAAGCCAAAGAATATATTTCCTATGTCCTATGTGTCTCCGAAATCTAGACTAAATTGCAGTGGTTCAGCTATGTTCAAAGGTACTTGCTGCATTTATGTAAAATTTATTTGAATTTTTAAATGAATTATATGAAAAATTCAAAATTTGTAATTGTATTTTAGAAGTACATTTATTGCATATTTTGCGTTTATAAGCTTTTCTATTAGGTATATAAACTAACCATTTAAAATAATTGCAATTTTTAAAAATTTGGATTATTAAATATATTATGCTTTGATTATCTTTTTATCACAAAATTTAATAATTAGAATTTTTTCATTTTGTAATTGAATTGGAATAAATATATTTTCATTTATTTCAAGTTTGTTTGTTTTTTAATATTTATAAGTAGATAAATTAGTAAGATTTTGTAATATTTTTTAAAAGATAGTGTAATTAGAAAATGTTTTTAGTATTATAAAGTTAATTTGGTTAGCTATGTCTTACAATCAAATTAATAACAGCTTTTATGGCGTTAAAATGACTTATGGATATGTAATTAAATTTGAACCAAATAGGTGTAGGGTATTTCTAAGTCGGTTGCACCGACTGACTGTTTCTTTACTTGTTATCAAAAACTTTAATTTAGTTGTGAATCTACCCATATCACTGCATTTTTTTAAATCCTGAGGAAGACCGTTATAGATTCTGATTGAGGAGCAAAAATTACTGTTATTAGCCAATTCAGTTCTAGCTTTTTCGTGACACAATTTATCCATATTTCTTGTATTATAGTTGTGTTCTTTTTTAATAAAGTTTTGCTTTTAGTTATGCCCTTTTCAATTTTGTGAATTATTTTAGCCTTTCCAATATTATTAATTCATTTAGCTTAAGAAAACCTGTTCTACTATATAGTTCTTCAGTAGGTGTGCGCCAATTTAACCCATAGAGTATCTTGATGGCTTTATTAGTCACTGTGCTCACTTTCTTTCTTAGTGTGGCAGTACAACACGACCATGTCGCCACATTGTATCGGATATGGGACATGATGTGTGCGTGAAACAACAGTCTAGCTGATTTATCCTCTAATTTCAACCCACATCTCTTAATAGCACCTAGTAATGGCATAATTTTTTTCAAAATGCAATTAACATGATCGTACCATGATAGTTTAGAATCTATGGTAGTGCCAAGATATTTATAACTTTGTTCCCTTTTGATTTCTTTGTTCCTAATACAAATTTTTAGATTAATATCATGTTTATTGCCCATTCTAAATATCATATACTTTGTTTTTTCCACATTCACTTTTAGTTTATTTCCATTTACCCATTTCCTATATCTATCTAGATCCTCATTTACAAGTCTTTCCAGAGACTCAGCATTTTTTCCTGTATATATAAGTAAAGTATCATCAGCCAATATTTAATAGTCCGCTTTTAAGTTAGCATATTGCATATTATGTACGTATAGCAGATATAGTGTTGTTTCAAGTACAGATCCTTGCGGGACCCCCAAAGTTAATGCACTTTTACCACTATACACATCATTGACTTTGGTCACAATAAACCTGTTTTCAAGATATGATTTTAGAAGTTTATGAGGAAGCCCCCTTATTCCAATTTCATATACTCTATCCAATAGAATTTTATGATCCACAGTATCAAAAGCTTTTCTTAAATCAACAAAAATTGAGCAGACATAATTTCCTTTATCCAGATTGCCAATAATAGATCTGATAGAATCATTTATTGCTACATCTGTGCCATGAGATTTCTGGAAACCAAATTGATTAATATCGAATCCACCGGAACTTTTGATAAATTCACAAATTCTTTTATTGATTATTTTTTCAAAAATCTTACTCAAACAACTAGTGAGTGTAATAGGTCTATAGTTAGAAGTATCCAAAGGAGAACCATTTTTGTAAATAGGTATCACAGATGCGGATTCTAATGTTTGTGGATAGACACCTGAGCGAAAGCTATTATTAACAAGATTACTGATTATTGGCGATATAATATTAGCTATAGTTTTTAAATCCTTTGCTGCTATGTTATCCGAGCCAGGTGCATTATCTTTCAAATTCATAATAACAGAATAAACTTCATTATGATTTGTAGGAATTAGAAACATAGAGTTTTCATTTATTATATTTCTTATCGTATTTTCATCCCTAACTTGAATGTTATCAGCTAATTTTTTCCCAATATTACTAAAGTGATCATTAAAACTGTTAGCTAAGTCATTACTGCTATTTAAAAGTTTATCATTATATCTAATTTCCTTAATTATTTTCTTATCATCTGATTTTTGGTTTGCTACGTGAGAGTTCAAAACTGTCCATATCTTTCTAGTATTTGAACCTGCTGTTTGTAATTTTTTGTTAAAATTAGCTTGTTTAGCTTTTTTTATCTCAATATTGACCTTGTTTTTCATTTTGTTGTAATTAAATTTATGCTCTAAACAATTTGGGTACTTTTTGTGTCTCTTGTATAATTCGTTTCTATACTTAATCATTTTTGAGATTTTCTTAGACATCCAGTGATTGTGCTTTCTGGTTCTACTGTTTTTTAACAATTGAACACCTTTCTTTAACAGTACTTATTAGTTTAACCAGTTCATCCACATTTTCATAATCATAATTATGTAAATAATTTTCCATTAGATGTGAGTATTTTGCATAATTTGTAATATTTATTTGTTTATTCTCCATAGCTTCAAGTTTTCTAAGAACTGTTTTAATTTCTACACAAATAGCTTTATGATCTAAGTTTGGGATATCATGCATTGTGATATCAAACCCAAATCGATTCGTTTTAAGATCCGAAAGTACATGATCAATAAGTGTCGCTGAATTTGCCGTTACTCTAGTAGCATTATCAAAATCAATATTATTTTTTATATGAACTGAATTGACATCTAGCATATCTTGATACCGTCTGCTTACATCCGTTTCAGAGAGTAGATCAATGTTTGTATCACCAATTAATATTATATTTTTATACTTATCAAACAATTGGTCTAAGTACTTTATAAATGCATCATTGTTCTCATTCGGGCTTTTGTAGCATACCGCAATGTTAATAACAGGCTTAGTATCTTCTAAGGAAATTACTATAGTATTGAATGAATTCGATGTTTCCAGAATTTTATAGCTAATACTTTGTTTTACATATATGGCAGCCCCACCTCCCCTGCTCAAGTTATTTGAGAAAAATGATGCTGTATTTGAGATAAATGATGCTGAATATTGAAGTATTTTTCCTCAACAGAATATAACCATGTTTCACCAACCATGATAATGTCAACCCATGTTTTAATTTTTATAAAAGCTTCTACTTCAATTAGATTTTTTCTTAGACTTCTAGAATTAAAGTGCACAATTTTGATATTAAATAGCTTATCCAACATCATGGTATTCCTATCATATAGTTTTGCAAAGATTCTCTTATTTTCTGCAAATGTTCTCTATATTTATTATCTATATGTCTCCTGAAAATAGTTAGATCTTGTAGTACTTCTCTTCTAGATAATCCTGTAGATTCATGATAATTGTAATATAGTTTAGAGAGTTCTTGGTAGTTGTTTGGTAATCCTTCTTGATGTATAAGCACTTTCAGACTAGTCTGTGTCATACCCTCATAACAAATGTCATCATGATCATAAAAATAAGATAAGAACAATCTTACATTATTATATATTCTATGATCTCTAAATCTAGAAGTGGCATAAATATTATCACCAGATTCAATGGCATTTCTTGTTAATCTGACTATCGGTGGTGCTAAAGGATCTATAAAACTTTTACCTTTAGATTTTTCAACATCGGTACAGCTATCATTTAGAGTTTCTCCCTTAATCCAGTAACATATTTTTCTGTCGTCACTTCTTTAACTTTCTTTGTTTTTACAGCTTTGATATCAATTTCTTTGTTTAATTTATCAGATTTATTATCGGAAATTATACTAATATTATTATTGTTATTATTATTATTATTATTATTAATAGTAGTATTATTATTTTTATTATCATCAATAATATTATTATTGCTATTATTACAAGATACATTTTTACTACTAATGATTTCATCACTAATATTTTCAACATTATTATCCTTATTGGCACATTTATCATGAATGATTTTGTTTTTATTGTCTTTATCATTCATTAGAATTTATTTTTACTTGACCAAAATTTAGGAACATAAGTGAGTATGCTAAAATGTCTTTTCACATGATTTGTCTTAGAGCTTTTATTATACCCTACACCTATAGAATAGGTAAAGGGGTATATTAACTTTGGTATGGTGTTTGTAACCACCTAAAGGAAGCGAGCTAGATATGGAAAAGTATATATATTTGTGATCAGCGTGACAGCCTTAGTCGATATAGCCATGTCCGTCCGTCCGTAGGCACGATAACTCAAAAAATAATGGAGCTATCTTGATGAAATTTTAACTGTAGGTTACTAGGACTGAAAGTACGGCGGGGATTGCATATGGGCGAAATCGGCCCATGGGTTCGGATTTTGGACCTTTTAATCGATCGAAGGGCTAACGAACATATATAAAAAATCACGATAACTCAACAACTAATGACGCTATCTTCATCAAATTTGTGGTGTAGGTTACTAGTAATGAAACTACTTCGGGGATTGCGTAAGGTTGGGATTGGACCATGGGTTCGGAACCTAGAACTTTTTGATCGAATTTAGGCCAAACGAGCATAATTCCGAAACCAATGAAGATGGAACCTCCAAATTTGGTATCAGGGTGTCCCTTTCTATTTCCTAAGTGTCTTGGGAATTTGGGCCCCATTGGAGTGGTGAATCGGGGACCAGCCACACATTTCCGAAGACTTTAAAGCATATCTTTAAAATTAATAAAGATAACAACTTGAAAAAATGTAGAAGCTTCCAATTTGCCACAAGGGTGTTCTTTACTATCTCTTGCGTGTTCCCTTAATTTGGGTTCAATTGGAGAGGTGGTTCAGTACCCCTCTCAGACCTCCCAAGTTTTAAAAGCTTATAATCGAAATTACTAAAAATAGTTACTTAAAATTAAGATAGACCGTTCAAATTGTGTACAAGGGTTAACTAGTACTATAAGTAAAGCGCGGGCTGTATAAGGGCGAAATCAGCCCATGGGTTCGGATTCTGGATCTTTTAGTCGGTGTCAGGGATAACGAACATATATTAAAAATCACGATAACTACACAACTAATGAGTTTATCTTCATGAAATTTGTACTGTAGGTTATTGGTAGTGAAACTACGGCGGGGATTACGTACGGTGAGGATTGGACAATGGGTTCAGAACTGAGAACTTTTTGATCGAATTTAGGCCAAACTAGCGTAATTCCGAAACCAATGAAGATATAACCTCCAAATTTGGTATCAGGGTGTCCCTTCCTATTGCGTAAGTGTCTTTGAAATTTGGGCCCCATTGGACTAGTGGGTCGGGGACCAGCCACTCAGATCCGAGGACCTTAAAGCATATTTTCGAAATTAATAAAAATAGTAACTCGAAACAAATGTAGAAGCTTCAAATTTGGCCCAGGGTGTTCTTTACTATTTCTTCCGTGCCCCCCTAATTTGGGATCATTTGGAGTGGTGGTTCAGGACCTCTCTTAGACCCCCAAATGTGTAAAAGCTTATCATCGAAATTAATAAAACTAGTAACTTAAAATTAAGATAGAACGTTCCAATTGTATACAAGGGTTAACTAGTATTGAAAGTATGACGGGACTGCATATGGGCGAAATCGTACCATGGTTTCGGGTTCTGTAACCCTTGACAAGTTCAAGGACTAAAAAACATATATCTTAAAAACACCATAACTCAAAAAATAATGCCGGTATTTTGATGAAATTTAAACTCTAGGTTACTAGTAATGAAAGTACCATGCGAATTGGTTCTGGTCGAGTTTAATTTGAAAGCCAAAGAATATATTTCCTATGTCCTATGTGTCTCCGAAATCTAGACTAAATTGCAGTGGTTCAGCTATGTTCAAAGGTACTTGCTGCATTTATGTAAAATTTATTTGAATTTTTAAATGAATTATATGAAAAATTCAAAATTTGTAATTGTATTTTAGAAGTGCATTTATTGCATATTTTGCATTTATAAGCTTTTCTATTAGGTATATAAACTAACCATTTAAAATAATTGCAATTTTTAAAAATTTGGATTATAATATATTTTATGCTTTGATTATCTTTTTATCACAAAATTTAATAATTAGAATTTTTTCATTTTGTAATTGAATTGGAATAAATATATTTTCATTTATTTCAAGTTTGTTTGTTTTTTAATATTTATAAGTAGATAAATTAGTAAGATTTTGTAATATTTTTTAATAGATAGTGTAATTAGAAAATGTTTTTAGTATTATAAAGTTAATTTGGTTAGCTATGTCTTACAATCAAATTAATAACAGCTTTTATGGCGTTAAAATGACTTATGGATATGTAATTAATTTTGAACCAAATAGGTGTAGGGTATTTCTAAGTCGGTTGCACCGACTGACTGTTTCTTTACTTGTTTTTAATCGTAATTCTAGTTTTATTATAACTATTATTATTGTTATTGGAAACATGAACACTAGTTTTCTTGTAAATATTATTATTATTATCATTATTATAATTATTATTATTATTATTATTATTATTATTATTATTATTAGTATTATTATTATTATTATTATTATTATTACTATTATTATTATTATTATTATTAGTATTGACATTAATATTAGTATCATTAGTATTAGTATGTTCACTACTAATATCCAAAGCAATTGAGATTTTGTTTTCTTTCTCAACTATCATTGATTGCTAATATCCAATTTTTTGTTTTAGATTGCTTAACTGGACACGTTACACTAAAAGTTTTTTAATCAACGTTTAAACCAAGCTTAAGTGTTTCATTAACTTTTAAACAATTAATACATTTGTTAACTTCTTCTTTATTACAATCTTTACTTTTGTGATTTTGATGGCATTTGCTACATGTTTCCTCTTTGGTACAGTTTACAGCTTTGTGATTAAACCCCTTGCATTTGTAGCATCGTAGAACTCTCAAAGCATCGAAAACTTTACAACGCTCCCATCCTATTGATACCTTTTCATTTTCAATCGCTTTTCGGAAAGATTCTTTATCAATTTCTATTATAGCATTATATTTAGCATTTGTAAAATTTTTTGCTTGATATATTTTCACCACTTTAATAGAACTGTGCTCTAAATTAGCGTTCTGTGCCTTAAGTTTGTTAATTAAGTCCTCTTCAGTATATTTAACACCCATATGTACAACTTCAGTTTTTGTTTTTATTTCAGCTGGCACCTTAATTTCATAATCTTCCATCTTTTGATGAAGACAGCTTCTTTATAAAAGTTAATCACAGTTATAATGTAAAAACATTGCTAAATGAATTATTTCGACAGAAACAAAATATAAAAAATTTCAAAGCAAAATTACCTGAACTATTTAAATTAGCTATTGCTAATAATAAAGATGAAATTAATGGAATGGTGATGATATATTCAGATATAGTTCAATCATCTGTTTTTGGAAGTAGCAAAATACGTGCATTAAGAGCTATCAACGTAGAAAATTGCAGAATACCTACAAATATTGAATTTGAAAATGTCCAATACATACCTATAGAAAAAAATTGTTTTGAAACGATAGCGATTAAAATTTACAACCAATACGGCGATGGAATAAATTTTGTTTCCAGTTACTATCCAACAAAAATTGTACTGCACTTTAAAAAGCAATGATTGCTTAAAAACAATATAAATACTACTACTCAAATATGATATCATATCAAACATGGAAAGAGCTTACGTGAGATATTATTCCTCTCAAGTAGGTGAAGGAATCAACGATATTGGACCTCTATTACAATTTTATCCAGCTATTCAAAGAGGTCGTGGTTTTGGAAATATATTCGGAAGCTTAATTCGTTACTTAAAGCCAGTTTTTACATCAGGTTGGAACTTAATTAAAACAGAGGCTATGAACACAAGTAAAAATATTTTGAATGATATATCATCTGGTACACCGATGATCACATAAAAGAAACTGTAATAGATCAAAGTAAAGGTGGCATGAAAAATCTAAGAAAATCAGTAGTTAACCAACTGCATTCGATGTATGGTGGAAGGCGAAAAGCCATAAAAAGACGAAGCAGTATAAAACGACGAGCAGTTTCTAAAAAGACACATTTAAAGTCGAAGCGACGAAAAAACCAAATTAAAACCTCTAATATATTCAATTGTGAGTGTATGAAATCTGAACTTGATCTTTTTGCATCATTACAAGTACAAACAAGTATATTGCGTTCAGAAGAGGTAGCATACAATCCTTTAACTTCTTTAGAGGCGTCACCATCAACTATTGAATTTGTTTCGCTTTGAAATGGAGATACATATCGAGATTTATCGTCAACCTACATCAAATTTAAAATTCAAATATTAAAAAAAGATGGATCAGTTTGGAGTGCAAATGATAAAGTAAGAACCGGAGCTGATTAAAAAGCAGCCTCGCAGCCCAGTGTTTTTTTTTTTTTTTTTTTTTTACGAGGGAATGGAAAGCTCGAAAGCCACCCATTGAAACTGTGCGGTGTTTCGCTGGGTAGTGTATGATTTTAACACACCAAAACAACACCCTTTTTGAACCAAACTTTAGGAGGGAACCTGTAATACAAATGTACAGTTTGGTTACAGGGATGAGGATATGGAAGGATTTAGGATGATGGTGGAAGTTATTTGGAATATCTGGATTATGGGGGATGGGGAAAATTGGATGGGATATTTAGAAGAAAGATGTTAATGTTCTTC
Organism: Dolichopus griseipennis; assembly: GCA_963082915.1. NCBI lineage: Eukaryota > Metazoa > Arthropoda > Insecta > Diptera > Dolichopodidae > Dolichopus > Dolichopus griseipennis. The sequence goes on along the minus strand of OY720441.1, from coordinate 178,172,928 downwards.
TTAAATTTGGTTAAATCGTACATATATACATTATCAACTTTGGGGAGCACATTTGGTGGAAGATGGTTCCATAAACGAGATGAGCGCATGACAAACGAATTTCCATAAGCCGTGTTACGCCATCTGGCTAGTTCAACTGTGTAGGGATGAGCATCTGTTGACCTCCTTGTTTCCCGTTGGAAAATCTTGAATGGAGGCATAAGTTGTTTGATTTGTTTAGAACAGGTGTTAGTCCCTACAAGATATCTATAAAACAAGGTCAGTGACCCAACAGTGCGACGATGGCTGAGTGGAGTGAGCGTTGAGGTAACACTGGGATCATTTATAAGACGAATAGCTCTATTTTGCACTTTATCAAGATATCCCAGCGCCGTAATGGGAGCACCAGCCCAAATATGTGCATTATACTCCATTTTCGGCCTGATATAAGTTTTATAGATGTTAGGGAGATCAAAGGGTGAGAAGTAAGTTTTGCAGCGATACAAGAAACCCAAACATTTAGCAGCGTCCTTAGCTACTCCAAAAATATGATTTGACCAAGTCAATTTTTGGTTTAGCTCAATCCCCAAAATGTTCAAGTCTTCCGAATGGTGCAAAGCCTCTCCTTGAAAAGTAAGGTTCGGAATAGTTGTAGCTATTTTTCGCGAGACTGGACAGCATTGGGTTTTTTTGGCGTTAAACTCAACTCTGTTGATTTCACCCCATTTTTGGATTTTAATTAAATCTTTGTTTAATTCACTTATAGTGAAATTTTTTGCTGTTGAATTAATCTGGTGATTAATGTTGCAGCGGCTATGAAATTCATAGGAAGCAACAAGGGTACTGTCGTCTGCGAAGCTATGGATTGGATTGGAGGTTATTGATAGTAGGTCGTTGATAAATATTAGGAAAAGACTGGGGGATAAAACAGATCCCTGAGGGACACCAGCATTTATTTTGAAATCTTTGGATGAATATCCATCGACAAGAACACGAATCGTGCGATTCGAAAGGAAATCTCCAATCCATTTAACGAAAACCCTACCTAGACCTAAAGCCCTGCATTTTGCCAATAAAGCATCATGCCAAACTCGATCGAAAGCTTTAGAAATATCCAAAGCTACAACATCAGACTCACCAGAATGGTGAAGACTGATATTAAGCTTTTCGCACAGGTAGGTCATGAGATCACCAGTTGAACGACGGGCTCTGAACCCGTATTGTCGATCATGAAGCAAACCTTTACGATCTAGATATTTCAAAAGCTTATAATTTATAACTTTTTCCATTACTTTGGAGAGGACCGAAGTAATAGCAATAGGTCGGTAGTTAGAGGGATCGCTTTTATCGCCTTTTTTAGGAATTGGAAAAACATGTGCAACTTTCCATTGGGTAGGATGAATACCCGAAGTAAAGGAAAGATGGAAAAGGTTGCGCAGAGGTTTTGAAATGGAAGTATATGTGTTTTTGAGGACGGTAGTTGTAATACCGTCCGGACCGGCTGATTTTCTTGTATCAAGATTCTTCAAGATTTTCATCACTGCTCGCGTCCTAAAGTATATTCTACCAAAGGAGCAGCCAACTTCTGGAATAGATGGAGGTCTTTGAGTTGACTAAGGCAGTGATGAGTAATACGATGTGGTTGTTTATATCAACAAGTGGAGGAAAAGAAGACCCGCTATTGTCCTCTTTTAGATTTTTTGCAAAAGTCCAAAAGGACTTGCTATTCTTTGGCATGTGTATTAGTTTTCGTTTCAACTTTTGGTTGAACAAGAATTTTTGCTTGTTGATAACTCTCTTACATCTGTTCCGAACCACTATATAGTTGGTCCTGTGAGCCTCTAAACCACTGTCCCGGTACTTTTTGAAGGCCTCTTCTTTTTTTAAATGGCTTCTTTACAAATGCGATTAAACCAAGTTTTGGGTTTCCGTTTGATAGATTTCATGGAGTGAGGTATAAATAATCTCATTCCAAGTAGAATAGTTTCACTAATCGCATTTGCAGCGAAGTCAACATTCCTACCTCGGAAGCACAGTGACCAATCAAAGGTTTTGTAAAAATTGTTCAGACCTTCCCAGTTAGCATGGTTATAATGCCATACCAATTTTTTGGGAAGGGACCTTTGATTGGACACCGAGCCTGCCCGGAAGCTTGTATTGACCAAACAGTGATCAGAGCCCCCAGGGGGCAACCAACTGAAACCACATACTTTTCAGAGTGTGTGGTTAGAAACAGATCCAAGAGGTGACCTTCTTCATCAGCACGGTCTGGGATTCTAGTGGGATTTTTAACAAGTTGAGAAAGGTGGAATAGAGTAGAAAATAATTCAACTTGTTTCCCAATCGAGTTTTGACTCGGAGAAGAGGTACTGGAAAAGTGAAGCCAGTCTTTGTTATGAACATTAAAATCCCCCGTCAGAACAATTTCGGTATCAGGAAAACAATCGAGAATTTCATTGATCTGGTTTGAAAGGTTTTCAATTTCCATAACAGTTTCTTGTTCACTTGAATTGGGTGATCTGTATAGAAAACAGAAATGTATAACATGCTTTTCAACATGGATTTTGACCCAAACGCAATTGAAAGTTGGGCTTGAAGATTTATATTTGTCAAGAGTGTTAAAAGCAATGTCTTTTTTTATGTAGATGGCGATGCCTCTTTTGGGAACGAAGTGTGAAACGAGTAAGTAACCGTTAATATCGAAGTTAACATTGTGACTACTAACTTGCGTTTAACATAGAGCAAGGATTGCCGGTTTAATTGAATTAAGATGACCTTCAACGGCATGGAAGTTCGTTTGCAAACCGCGAATATTACAAAAATTAAAGTTAAAGTTGATAATGTTGTTAGAAATTAGGAAGAAAAAAAAAGAAGAAAAAAAACAAAAATGCTTATTATGTACGATTTTATCAACCTATCGACAACACCTTAGAAAAAAAGAAAAAAAAATTTACAAAAAAAAAAAAATTTAAAACTTAAAAGTCTTATTTCGAGTGAGAAAATGGTTAATAACTACGTCCAACAGTTTTTAACTTGCACGATATAGAATCTATATAGGAACTATATGTGCCCTTATTGTAGTAGGTACAACCAAAAACTCAATCAAAATAAAACAAATACACAATTACATCTAATTAAAAATAAAGCATTTGCAATTGTGGTAATATAACTAATTAAATACAAAAACAAAATTAAAATTTAAAAATTATTGGACATATACCATCAGAATTTATTAATTAAGTTACGGTGTTTTTATGATGGTATATTGAGAGTGGAGAGAGTTATTAAAAACATTAACATCTATCCATGGGCAGGAGAGAGATGGATATATTGTTTTGTTTACCACTAGGAGAAAATTAAAAGAATGATTATTTCCAAAAAAAAAAATTATTTTAATTTAAAGTAAACAAAACAATCCGGCGCGTGATATTTAAAAATTAATAAAGAATTAAAAAAATAAAAAATTCTAAAATTAATTTAAGTTAAGTTTAGTTAAAAAAAAAAAAAAATAAAAAATAAAAAAGTGTAAAACAAGTAGTGTAAAAAAATTTAGTTATTTACGATAAAATTTTAGCATGCAGATAAAATTAAAAATGATACTTATCTAGATATGTCCGCCATTGAAAGTGCGGCAATGTGATCCAAAATAAAAAAAATTGAAGTAGAATTAGAAAAAGAAAGTAGAAAAACACTACAAATTTTAAACACTTTAAATTTAAAGGAAAAAATAAAAAAAAAATTTATTTTATAACTTTATAATTTTAAATTAAATGAAAAAACAAAAAACAAAATTTAAGTTTATTGATAGATTTAAAGTAAGTAAAATTCTTATTAAACCGAAATTAGTGTTGTTTCAACGAAGGTTGAAAATCGATTTTTTGTAAATAATTTATTACACTCTTTAATTAAACAATGTAATGTAACTCTAAATGGAAAAAACATCAATCCGTCAGACTCATTATACCATTATAAAGCATACTTAACAGTCAAACACATCTGGAAGCATCTGGTTGGGAATTGGATAAACCAAATGTAAATGATTTTAACAATTCTGGTTCTAAATCAAGGCAAAAAATATACAATAATTCTACAATAGTAGAATTAATGGGAAAATTACATGTAGATTTTTTCAACACTTCCAAATTACTTTTAAATAACGTTGACTTTCGAATTGCTTTGGCATTAGAAAAACAAGATTTTTTTCTATTTTTCAATGATTCAGACGAAAGCTATTTAAAAATTCTTGAAGTTACATTATACATGAAACATTTAACAATAATCCTAGCATATTAATAGCACATAATACTGTTTTGGAAAAGGCTAACGCAAAATATTTTTATACGAGAAATGAAATCAAAACATTTACAATTCCAGCTAACACATCCAACATATCATTGGATAATATATTTATAGGGCAAATACCAAAAGCTCTTTTATTTTGTATGGTTAATATTAAAATTTTAATGGTAAAAGATCAAAAAATCCATACCATTTCGATCATCAAAATCTCACACAATTTCAATTATATGTGAATGGAGTGCCTACACCAAACTCTGCAATTGAAACGAGTTTTACATCGAATAACAATTGCAATTCTCGTGCATATTTAACATTATTTAGCGGAAAAGGTATACATCATTCTGATAAAGGCCATCAAATTTCAAAAGAACTATTTTCGAAAGGTTATACAATACTAGCTTTTGATTTATCACCAGATGGTTCTGGAACTGATACATGTCAAAGTTTATTAAACTAGGGAGTAGTAAAGATTAAAGCAAGACTCAGTTCTCCATTAACTTCAACATTAACATGCATTGTGTTTGCAGAATTTGATGCCAGTATCGAAATTGATAAAAATCGCAACGTCTACGTAAACATATAAAAGGAAAAATGGCATACGCTCTAGTAGATTTATCATTCTGTACGGACGATAACAATATAATATTTGCTAAAAACCTTGCTGTGGCTGGAATAAAAGAAAAATGTAAAACTGTTGTAAAGGAATTAAAGTATAAATTCCCAACCAAAGATTTAAAAAGAACGGACATCAAGAATTACTCTTTTGGACATATGGACAATGAAAAAACAACTAATAATTTAATAAATTTGCTTGAAAAATTCGATATAGTGTTCACAAATGGTAAACTTAAAGTTAAATTTTTAACGGCATATAAGTGGAAATACTCAGCTAATTGATATTTCTCGTTTACAAAAAAATGAATGCACTTCAGATAACGAAAGCGCTGAAATGTAATAGTGTCTCATGTAAATTGTTTAAAGATGTTTTTGCTCTTGATCAAATACCGAAAAATATTTCAAAACCTGGTATTTTAGTAATAAACACTGACACTTCTACCGAAAAAGGAACACATTGGTTAGCAATTTACGTGCCAGTTCAAGGCTCTATAGAATATTTTGATTCATTTGGAAATCCACCATTCCACAATGAGATTATGAAATTTCTACAAAATCAATCAAAATGTTTTATTTTCAACAATAAGCGTTTACAAAGTGATCTTACATCAGTCTGTGGACAATATTGTTGTGTATATTTATGGATGCGATGTAAGTGCAAGAGCATGAAAAATTTTATTAATTTATTCAACACAATGTCATCCCCACCCAAAAACGATAAAAAAATACAAATAATGTTTCGGAAAATTTTCAAAAAATGTTTACGATAAAAACTATAAAAAGAAAACTTTCGAGTTATAAAACTTTAACAGCTTAAAAAAAAACATGGAGCCAAAATCAAATGCTGAAGTATTTATCGAAAAACAAATAAACAACGACAACGAGGACGAAGCACAACAAAAAAATCTTTTATTAAGCTATATTTACTATTTGGATAAAAAACAAACAATAAAAATACAAATTGGATTTAATGTTGAAAATTTAGCTGCAACAATAATTTTTCAACGTCATCGCAAAGAGATGAATTATTTGCAGTGGCATGCTTTTTATGTAGATTTTACAAACATTCAACCTAAATTAAATTCAAATAAATTTCCACTGAAATTCAATCATACAGAACAAACTAAAAAACTAACATTGGAACTAGATGAGTACACCCGCTTTTGCCTTATGTTGGACTTTATACAAGCAGTAATGTCATATAACAATGGAGCTGAATTAAATGTGCGGGAATATGTATTCAAGTATTTCGATAGATGTATTGAAAGGAATAAACTGAAATTGGAACAAGAAGATTTTTATATTCCTATGAATTTACATATACTTACTTACTTTAATTCCTTTAACCCCTATTGGGGCATAGGGCAGAAACAAACTCCTTCCATCGCTCGCGTTCTTTAGCCAGACGCTTCACTTGCAGCCAGGTTTTCTGTTGTGACCCTGCTTCAGCTAAGACGGTTGTCCTCCATGTTTTCTTTGGCCTTCCCACTCGTCGTGTCCCTTGAGGATTCCAATCCAAGGCTTGCTTTGCAATATCTGTATTGTCTTTCCTCAAGGTATGTCCGATCCACCGCCATTTCTGTTTTCGGATCTCGACATCGATCGCGACTTGGTTAGTTTGCTGCCACAGTGCTCTGTTTGAAATAATGCGTGGCCAGCGGATTTTCAATATGCGACGAAGGCATCGGTTAATATACACCTGCAGTTTTTTAGTGATGGTTGCGGTGACTTTCCATGTTTCGCAGGCGTATAAAAGGACACTTTTGACGTTTGTTTCGAAAATTCTTAGCTTAGTGCGCATGGTGATTGCGTTCGATTGCCGTACCCTAGAGAGAGCGCCAAATGCAGTACGGGCTTTGCTGATTCTGTTTTCAATGTCAAGCTCAGCTCCTCCATCTGGTGTCAATATACTACCCAGGTATTTAAACTGCTCTACTTCTCCTACTGCTACTTCATTGAAAAGTATGGCTTGATGTGTGCTGCGGCTCGTCCTAATAATCTTTGTTTTTTCAACATTGATTTTTAGCCCAACTTTGATCCCGTTGTTATGTAGGGCTTGACACATTTCGTTGAGTGCGCTACTTGAATATGCCATTAGACACACATCATCGGCATAATCTAAGTGGCTTAGGCGTTTGAATGTATGCCACTGTATGCCATTTCTCTCATTTTCACCAACAGCGGTAGTCATAACGTCATCAACTACCGTTAAGAACAATATTGGTGAGAGTATGCATCCTTGACGCACACCTTGCTGCACTTCGAAGGGTTCAGTCAGCTGTCCGCAGTGCAAGACGTAGCTCCTTGCATTTTCATAGGAAGCTTTTATGATGGCTACTATCTTTTCTGGAATTCCTCTCCTATTTAAGGATTTCCAGATGTACTCCTGCTTTACGCGATCAAAGGCTTTCTCAAAATCTACGAACATTAGGTGTAATGGTGAGTTTAGTTCTGTAGATTGCTCAATAATGATACGTAGGGTGTTTATGTTATCAACACAAGAATGGCCGCTACGAAATCCTGTCTGGTGCTTTTTGAGCGTTGAGTTAATTCTTTCTTTGATGCGTTCTAGTACTATTCTCGCCATAAGCTTGGAGAAAACGGATAATAGTGATATACCTCGCCAGTTATTGCAATTGGTCAGGCTACCTTTCTTAGGTATTTTAGCAATAACTCCTTCTTTCCAGTCACTCGGGTATATTTCTTCTTCCCATATAGCCTGAAATAAGGGAAGAAGTATAGATGCCGTTGTGTCTGGGTCTGCTTTTAAGAACTCTGCTGGTATACCATCTATTCCTGCTGCCTTGTTGTTTTTTAATGAGCTGATTGCTGATTTGATTTCTTGTACGGTTGGATTGCCCGTGTCAATGCCTCGAAAAGATCTGCGGTTTTGGGGGCTCACGGGTGTTGACTGTTCGACAAACTGATCATTGAGCAGTTTGCAAAAATGCTCCCTCCATCTTCGCAGTTGATCTTCCATCGTTACAAGTAGTTTGCCATTTTCGTCGGCAATTGGTTTTTGCGCTCTATTTTTACGGCCAGAAATTTGCCGTGTGATTTTGTAGAGCTCTGCAGCATCATTTCTGGCAGCAGCAGTTTCCGCTTTCTTTGCAAGGTCTTCCATATGTTTTCTTCTATCTCGTCTTACACTGCGCTGTGTTAACTTATGTGCTTCTTGATATTGAGTGCGAAGGATGTCTCTTTGGTGTTGATGTTGCTGGTGATTAATGTTATTCTTCAGCTGCTTCCTCCGGTCTATAAGATCCCATTAAGCTTGAGACATCCATTGATCCCCTCTTCTTCGCATCGCACTCGGCACATGTTCCAAACCAGTGTCAATAAACGCTTTTTTGATATGATCCCATCTGTCGTTTATAGATATTAAGTTGTTCGATGTTGCGGTTCTGTCACGAAGTTTATTTACAAAATTGCGACAATTTGATGGGTCTTTTAAACCGTTGACATCGAATTTCGATATTCTGGTTTGGTTTAACAATCTACGCTGGACAGCTGCTGTGCGTAACTGTAGACTGGCTACTACCAAATGGTGATCACTTCCGATGTCTGCACTTCTTCTGTTTCGAACATCGCAGAGGGATTTTCTCCACCTTTGTTGAATAATGCAATGGTCGATTTGGTTTTGAACTTGACCATTCGGAGACACCCATGTAACTTTATGACAAGTTTTGTGTGGAAACAGGGTTCCGCCAATTGTTAGTTGTCGTTCGTTGCAAAAATCAACTAACATTTCGCCATTATTGTTCCTTGTTCCCAGCCCATGCCTGCCCATTACACGCTCTAATCCTACATTTTCCGTGCCGACTTTGGCGTTTAGATCGCCTATGACGATTTTAATATCGGCTTTTGGAGCGCTGTCATAAGCATTACTCAATTGGGTGTAGAAATTAAGTTTCGCTTCTTCCTCTGCGTCTTCGGTTGGAGCATAACAATTGATGATCGTGATGTTTCTTACTCTGGATCTGAAACGTGCTGATATCAATCTTTTGGAAATAGGAGCCCAGCTTATTAGACTGTGCTTTGCGCCAGTAGTCAACATGATACCAACACCACCTATTCTTGGTCCAGTTTGGTGTTCATCTTCGCCAGAGTATAACATGAATGTTTTCCCTGTAGAGGATGTATGTTCTCCAAGTCCTCTCCATTTGGTTTCGCTGATGCACATTATTTGGATGTTAGCTTGAAGCATTTCACGTTCTGCTTGCTCATATTTTCCAAGATCTAGCAAGGTACGGACGTTCCATGCCCCAATCAATGTGCGAACCTTATAATTGAAGGTCGGCTGTTGCGAGCGATTTCTTTCGTTTGTTTTTGATTTTTTTATCTTTGATTTATTTCCACTATTTTTGCATGAAATTCTTCGCACCCCCACATCCGATGTGCGATTTACTGCAGTTCTAGGAGCTACAGGAGGATTTCCTTCATTTTGAAGGTTACCCCGTGAGGACCGATTTTTCCACGTTTTAGATTTCATGTTTTGAATACTAGAAAGTAGACCTTCTTGTGTTTCCAGAGATATGGATGATAACGCCATAAGCTCAGATCTGACAGGCACACATGCCCTGCGGACGGTCAGATACATCTACAATTTAGGCCGCCCACTGTGGGTACAGACGCCTTTCATAGCCGCTTCTTGGAAGTACAGACGCTACTCGTATTTGTGTTTAATTTCGGAGTTTACCTCTCCTAGCCTTTGGGAATCCAATCCCACGTAGTACAAGGCAGCACTATCGGCAGTTACTTTGAGAAGAGAGTTCCAGGAAGGAGTCTAGGTAGCTATGCTACCAGGCCAACACTACAACCCACTCCTCTATTTTCGCTGCGCATCCCATATGGGTGGCTCATCCGCCTTCTTCGCCGTTGGACTTACATCTCATCCGCCTCCGAAGCCGTTGACCGGTTTTCACGTGTATCCTCGTCAGGAGCCCTCACAAGGTGCTATCAGCCGGGCCAGCTGAACCTAGGTTTTTTAACGAGGTTGGTACTCCTCCCCCTCCTCTTTTCTCATCCGGGCTTGGGACCGGCATTGGCAGAGTTGAATTTACATATAGCTCAGTGTAATTATTCTAGACTATTTTATGAAATACCATTGTTTTTGTCTGAAAAAATATATTGTGCAACAATAAATAAAACAAATATTTTTTAAAGCCAATTATTATTATTATCTTTTATTAAATACATATACAAGTTTATACAATTTTTTACAGCACATCTTTGCAACAAATTTTCTGTATTATGATGGTGAGGGCAAATGGTGATGTAATTCTTTAGTTTCTGTAGAGATGGAATTTTGTTATCTAAATTGATAACTTTTACCATCAGCTATCAAAGAAAATTCTTTCAAAAAATATTGTTTGTTATTTCCAATAACAAATTGTAAATCAACTATAGCTTTTCTGCTACCACTGTTGTTGTTGTTTCATTTTGTTCTTTATTATAATAAAAAAAATTAAAAACCTAGCCTTTTATTTATAACTCTGATTTCATAAAAAAAAAAGTGGGGATACCTAGATATACTATAGAGCAGTAAATTTTTAAAACTATTAACGGACCTTCACAGACCGTTTCGGACCTTCACAGACCGTTTCGGACCTTCACAGACCGTTTCGGACCTTCACAGACCGTTTCGGACCTTCACAGACCGTTTTCGGACCTTCACAGACCGTTTTCGGACCTTCACAGACCATTTTCGGACCTTCACAGACCGTCTTTAGACCTTCACAGACCGTTTTCGGACCTTCACAGACCGTTTTCGGACCTTTACAGACCGTTTCGGACTTTCACCGACCATTTGCGGACCTTCACAGACCGAAACTAGTCTTGAATACAGGCCCCTCGCGCCAAGGGCCCCCTTGTTTCGGACCTTCACAGACCGTTTCGGACCTTCACAGACCGTTTTCGGACCTTCACAGACCGACAGACCGTTTCGTACCTTCGCCGACCGTTTTCGGACTTTCACAGACCGTTTCGGACTTTCACAGACCGTTTGCGGACTTTCACAGACCGAAACTAGTTTTGAATACAGGCCCCTCGCGCCAAGGGCCCCCTTAGCACCGTCATAAGTATCTGAAAAAAAAAAAAAAAATTTTCCTTTCCTTTCAAAATAAATAAAAAAAAAACAAATTAAATTCTTTAATATTAAACTTTATTTATTTCAAAAATTTTTCCTGCGATTCGATATCAATCGATGGAATTAATTGAAATAACGCCATATTTTTTTTGTCTTTATCCCGTCCCAAAAATTTAAAATAAAACTGCGCTCTATTGAATTCCTCTAATTCCGATTCGTTTGTAACTTTTTTTGAAAATCTGTCCGGCATGAAAAATATAATTTTTTCATTGGTTATCATATCTTCTACCTCACAAAGCACCACCGTTTGGCTTCTTTTCGTCTCTAGAAAGCGCCAGGAAAGCACCTCGTATATTTTATTTTCGTGTAAAATATCAATATTATGATATTTTTCACTCGAACCCACTCCCAATTCCATTAAACTTTTTAAAAAATCGGCCTAATTATTGAAAATAGAAAAATAAAAATATAAAACAAATATCTTACCATATTGTTTGTTTTATTTTGTAATATGTATTATGTACTCTTAATAAAGTAAATAATTTTTAATAATAGTAAAGAAAAATTGTTGTTCTTATATATGAAAAACTTTATATATGACTTCCCCACTCATATAAAAAATAAAATAAAAACCACATAGCTAACTCATTATGCAATTATGCAATTATTTTTTTTTTTAAAGTTAAAATTCTAATACGATACAACATTGTTGCAGTATTTGAAAAATATCATATAAATTAAAAAGTTGTGAAGGCTACTGCAGCTGCGCGGTGCCAAAAAAATATTTTAATAGATTTATTTTTATGATTTTATGATTAGAATAGTAATGTGGGCGGCGGCGCGCCTTTCTAAAAAAGTTAATATGCTAATAAGATGCAACATTGTTGCAGTATTTGAAAAATATAATATAAACTAAAAAGTTTTTCAGGGGTTTGGATTTATGCAATTTTTTTTTTTCTTTTGTTTTTTAAAGTTAAAATTCTAATACGATACAACATTGTTGCAGTATTTTGAAAAATATCATATACATTAAATTGTTGTGAAGGCTGCTGCAGCTGTGGTTTTTAAAAGTATATATATATGATCTTATGTTCTAATCCATTTTAGTTACCAAATAATTTTTACTTAAATTAAAACAAAAAAAAAAAACAACTAAAAATGAGTTCAGCAAATAAAACAAGTGATGAAAAAAAACCAAGGGTTTTTAAAAAAGCACATTTTCAAAATTATATTGTATTATATACTGAGTTTAACTTCGGAAATATTTACTTGGAAATAGTTACTATTGACTTATAAAATTTACTGCTAACAGTAAATTTTTTATTTAAAAGTTGTTATAGCCCTTCAATGGGGAAAGTTGCCAAATTTCTCAAGTCTCTAACTTCAACTTCCATCCCCCCCCCCTCATCATCTAGTTTTTTAGGTTCTAGGAATTAAATTGTGAATTACACAAAAATTTGGAATTTTACTTAGAATTTTATTATCTAAGCAAAAATGGGTAAAACTAAGAGACACTTTCTTCAATTTAAGGAACCTCTTTTAAATTTAAGAAAAACCTTTAACATATGTTAAAATATAATGTTGGACCTTTAAATTTTGTATATTAATAAAAAAAAAATTGGACAGGTATTCAAGTTACAGGTGCTTAAAAATAGCATAATTTCAATTTTCGGGCCCTTATAGCTCCTAAACAGGGAGCTTGACAAAAAAATTTTGTTAACTGACTCCTACTAATTTCTGAGTATCTAACTTCTCCCAAAATTTCAAGACCCTAGCTTGAACCGTTCAGAAGATATGTGTGACCAAAAATTTTGCGAAAATTGAGTTTTGCGTAATGTTAAATTTTAGTACCGTATGGCAATCCTAAACATTTGCCTTGTAAAAATTTATAAAGTTTATGAAACCAGCTATCATTTGCCTTTTTCAGATTGAAAATATATGTAACAGAACTCTTGTTATAACAATTTAAATATAGGGCTTTTTCCAACTTTGGGAGGCTGTAGTCCCGTAACAGGTGGGGCTACAGAAAAAAATTCTTCTACGAAGTTATTTTTTTTGCAAAAACTACTCATGGTTAAAATTTCTTTTCTATATTTCAAACGGTGTAAAAGTTTTTGTAAACATACGGACGGACGGACGGACGGACGGACGGACAGACGGACGGACAGAGTGAAGCTATATAGGCACATTTTTACAAAATTTTTTGAAAATGTGTTAAAAATCAAATCGGAATGCAATGAGTGCAAAAAAATTTTCACAAGGCCGGACAATCTTAAAAGCCATAAATGTTCAATAAATGTACAATTAAAACATAAATGTGATTTATGCCAAAAAACATTTGGCAGAAAAAAAATTTATTGGAACATTTAAAAAACCACAGAGAAGGTTATGAAAATACAAAATTTTGCAAGAAGTGCAAAACAGCCATCACAAATAATTTGTGGAATTACCATGTTCGGACAAATGAACATAAGAAAAATGCAGCAGAAGTCATTAAAACTAATGTTAGGTGTATTAATGAATGTTTTCAAAATAGACTAGAAACATTTATTAGAGATAATGATGATGAAGGCGTATTAAACCCATCACACATTTTTTAGAAAAGGCTCAAACCGATATCATTGAATTGTTGAGACAATCACTAAAAAAGAACAATGTCATTAAGGCGAATCTGGAACTTTTCGGTGAATATATAAAACCAACAGAAGAAGAGTTTGAAAATATATCAATCAAATCTTTTCAAACTCGAATGTTAAGCATAACACAGGCAGACGATCTTAATGATTTTTTTGAAAATCCTAAAAACGTTATTCAACAACAAGCAGAAGACTTCCAAGAAAAGGATAGTGGCTGGGCGTTAATTAGAATTTTACACGTGGAAATAAATATCAATAAATATGAACCAATCCACGTTTCTAGTTATATTAAGTTACCAAAAAACATAGAAGATAAAAAAGCCTGCATTAATATCCACAATAATGATAACTTCTGTTTTAAGTGGAGTTTAGTTTCAGCCTTACAAACTTGCGCTGAAAGTACAAAACGAACATCTTCATACAAAATTAGTGACATTTCTCAACCCACAGTCAAGCTTGAGTTTGGCGATGTTTTACAACTTAATTTTAGCAATATGCAATTTCCAACTAAATTTATTCGAAGAACTTAATAATAAAATAAGCATAAATTTGTTTGGATTGGAAGTCATTAATAAGAAATATGAGGTTGTAGGGCCATTTTATTTGACAAAATGTGAAAAAAAGTTTCATGTCAATTTATTGCTTTTGGAAAGGGATGAAAAATTTCATTTTGTTTACATAAAACATTTATCAAGATTGATAAGTCGGTCTGTAACAAGGAATACTCATCAAATTTATATTTGTAATATGTGCTTGCAACATTTTCATACATTACAACAACGTGACTTACACAAACGCGAATGCAATAAAGTAGTTACAAAGCTTCCGTCTGTTGAAAAAAATACACTGGAGTTTAAGAACTATCAACAACAATTGAAAACACCTTTTGTTATTTATGCCGATGCTGAGAGTATTTTACAACCTATTGCAACATGCAATGCTGATTCCACGATTTCTTCAACAACAAACATTCATCAACATGTTCCAGTGGCTTTCTCTTACTACATTAAATGTTCTTTTGATGATGGTCTAAGCTGTTTCAAAGAATTTGTTGGAGCTAACTGTGCCAATCATTGGCAGAAACATGCAGTGAATTATATTCAACCTTCTTTATGAGTTCAAAACCGATGAATCCGCTAACACTGGATGAGCAGCTACAACAATTGGTTCAAGAAACGTGTCACATATGTGGTTATTTAGATTTTAATAATAGAATTAGAGACCATTGCCACTTTACTGGCAATTATAGAGGTCCTGCTCATTCTTATCGCAACTTATTGTATAGACGATCAAATTTTCTTCCAATATTTTTTCACAATTTTTCCGGCTATGATTGTCATCTTTTATTTAAAGAACTAAACGAAGTGAACGGACATATTGGTGTCATTCCTTTGAATAAAGAACGTTATATTTCATTATCTAAAAAAATTACACTAGATAATAATCATTCATTTTATTTACGTTTTCTCGATAGCTTCAGATTTATGGCTTCTAGCCTTGATTCATTGTGTAAAAATTTAAATGAAAACGATTTGATTCATATAAAAAAAGAATTCAATAATAATGAAAAATTAAACTTATGACTCGAAAGGGAATTTTTCCCTATGAGTATTTAAATTCCATTGAACGACTTGACGAAACATGTTTACCGTCACAAGAAAATTTTACCAATCAAATGACAAACACACCATGTTCCGATGAAGACTACATTCATGCAGTTAATGTATGGAATACGTTTAAATGTCAAAATTTATGGGACTATCTTAAACTTTACCTTAAAACAGATGTACTTATTTTGACTGATGTTTTTGAAAATTTTCGAAAAATATGCTTCAAAATCTATTCTTTAGATCCTGCAAATTTTTACACTACACCAGGTTTGTCATGGGCGGCTATGTTAAAATACACTGATATAAAATTAGAGTTGTTAACTGATGTTGATATGTATAATTTTTTTAAAAAAGGGATACGTGGTGAAATTAGTCAGTGCTCACTTAGACATTCAGTGGCAAATAATAAATTTATGGGGGAATCTTAAAAAAAAAAACGAACCTTCCAAATATATAGTATATGAAGATTCCAACAATTTATATAGATGGGCAATGATCCAATATTTACCTCATAAAGATTTTCAGTGGGTCAATACTCCTGAAAATATTGATGTGCTTTCAGTTGCCGATGATTCGAAAACTGGTTACGTTTTAGAAGTGGATTTAGATTACCCTCAACATTTACATGATTTGCACAATGATTTTCCTTTTTGTGCTGAAAACAAAGTTCCACCGAAAGATAAAATTCCTAAACTGTTAGTTGACTTAACAAACAAACGCAAATATATCATCCATTATCGAAACTTAAAACAGTGTCTTCGAAACGGCTTGATTCTCAAAAAAATTTATAGGGTACTAAAGTTCACACAAAGCAATTGGTTCAAAAAATATATTGATTTAAACAACGCACACAGGTCAATGGCTAAAAATGCTTTTGAAAAAGATTATTTTAAATTAATGAATAATGCTGTTTTTGGTAAAACAATGGAAAATGTAGATAAAAGAAAAAATGTCAAAATAACTACATCTTGGGAAAGTCAAGGAAGACATTTAGGTGCTCGAGCGTTAATAGCAAAACCAAATTATCATAGTCACTCTAGATTTACTGAAAACTTGATAGCCATTCAGCTTAATCATACAAATATATGTTATGACAAACCTATATATTTGGGATTTACGGTACTCAAACAATCTAAAATTCTTATGTATGATTTTCATTATGATTATATTAAACCTAAATATGGTAGTAAGGTTTTTTTATATTATACAGACACTGACAGTTTCATTTATACTATACAGACAGATGATTTTTACACTGACATATTTAATGAAATACCAAAACGTTTTGATACATCAGATTATCCATCTGACAATTTATTTAATTTTCCTCTAATGAATAAAAAAGTTCTAGGTCTTTTTAAAGATGAATTTAATGGAAAAATTGTTTCTGAATTTATTGGATTAAAATCTAAAATGTATTTCCTTCAAACATATGAAAATAAAACTATTAAAAAAGCTAAAGGAATAAAAAAATATGTTGTCAATTCTTTAACATTAGATAATTATAAAAATTGTTTATTAAAAAATGAAACTTGTTTTAAAGAAATGAAAATATTTAGATCATATTTACATACAATTTATACACAAAATTTAAATAAAGTAGCTTTAAGTTCATTAGATAATAAAAGATATGTAACCGAAGCATAAAAACATATGCTTGGGGGCATTATGCCATTGAGCAATAGTTGTAAAAAAAAACAAAATAAAAAAAAAAAATCAAATTTTTGTTAGCTTAATAGAAAATCACAATTTAAAGATGTTTAAATAAAATAAAAAATATTATACACATTAAAAGTGTCTTTCAATTTTAATTTTAACTTTTGTATTTAAACCAAAACTATAAAAACTTTTCATATCTAATCAAGAATATTCAACTCAAAACCTATAAAACTTTTTTTCTATTTTCACAGAAATATTAAATCAAGTTTAAAAAAAAAAAATTTAAAATATAATTTCAAACGTTTATTTGTTTCATTTTTTTCAAAACTTTTGCAGTTAAGTTAATAATCAACCAAAAAATTCCCATCGATTTTTTAAGCTTTTCAACTTTAAAATGGCAGTTGGAAGCTTCATTTTCAAACATAACGGACGAGCTTTATCACCTTTGAATTTTTAAAATTTTTCACATAAACATTAAATCAAGCTTAAACTTTGATAATATTAAGTATAACTCAAATTTAAAAAACTTTTCATATCTAATTAAAAATATTCAGCTCAATAGCTTAAGCTTAATTTTTTTAATTTATAGAACTTTTTTCAATTTTCTCGGAAATATTAAATCAAACTTAAACTTTGATAATATTAATTTTGTATTTAAACCAAACTATAAAAAACTTTTCATATTTAATTAAGAACAATAAGCACAATATCTTAAGCTTGTTACTGTTTTAATTTGAAACTAGTATCGCCTTGTGCTCGCCCGAGCTATTTTTGCTTTTAAGTTAACATATAAAATTCGTTTTGTGTAAATTATATTAGACTATACATAAAAAAAATTATGCCAACAGTGTTGTCAACAATTCTTGCGCTTGAAATTTGCTTAAAAAAATTTATAATTTTTCTTAATTATTAAAACGTTGTTAGGTACCGATTTTTGAGTTTTATTTCTATAGCTTAAGCCGCTTTAAAGAGAGGATAAATTGGTACAGTTAAATTAAATTAAAATTCTAAATAAATATAAATATTATTGTAATAAATACATATTTCAAAACATATACATATATTTATTGAAGTCAAGAACCCAAAATTCGAGTTAATGCTGTCCTTCATATAGCAAACTGTACTTTTTTCTAAGTATTTTAGTACGATATGAATTATGTTGTACGTATTCTGTATCCTAATTAAAAAACTCTATGAATACATAATATGTACAACAAAATTTAACATATAATAATTCATAAGTTTAGTATTTAGTATTATATTATATTGAAGCTGCCAGAAGTACAAATAATAGTCAAGTTGACCGAAGACTTTTTTTAAATCTCAATCTTAAGATTTATATTTTATTTAGATATAAAAAATTTTTCAATAAATCAAAGAACAAATTTTTCCTACCATTTTTTCATTTTTAAATTTAATTTTTACTACAAATGTATGCCTATTTAAAGTTCTGAAAACATGGGAAAAATGATTCTGAATTGCTTAGTTTACTTTATACCTTTTTGTCTAGTTTATTTATTTAATATTTCCTAAGTTTTTTATTGACAAAAATATATTTCTATACATGGTCATGAGCCATGACTCATAAGTTTCTTAGAACAAATAAATATTATTGCTTTTATTCCTTTATGAGGAGTAAACTCTTTTCTACTCTCAACTATTGTGCGCTACTTCAGCCCTTGTAAAAGAGTATTTGACAGAGTAAATAAATAATTTCCGGCAGATGGCTTTAATTAAAATTCTCTTGAATAGGTTATGTTAAATCATATTTTTTATTTGATAACCAATAAGCTCTTACCCCCTTCCATTTTAAAAAAATATTCTTTATATTTATATGAGCAATAAGCCTTAATTTTTTCACTTTATTAATATTTAAATACTATTAAATATAATTAACTTCTCAAATGACAGGTAGTTTTAAGATGTCAAATATATATATGACGATTAATCTAACAATTATGTACTCCTGAAACAAAAATTAGCGTTCCATTTACAAACTACGCCTATCTAATCTTAATGTACACTTTTTGATATATAAAATTTTGTTCGTTTTCTCAAAGTAAAACTAAAAATAGTTTTTTTTTATTATAAAAAAACATTATTCGATGTTAAAAGTGTGAAATAAACTTTTCAATTATTAGAATGGAATCAAAACATACGACGTACAATTTTTATACGGCAGTACGTCAATACGTCTGTCTACATATCCGTTATCGGTAAATCGATACGCGCGTACAATTTTTAATTTATCAAAAATATTTATTTGAATGTTTTAATTTAGTACCTACAAAAAATATTTTTAATTTCATATTATAGGTACTTTGAATATAAGATATTTTTTAATAAAAATTATTGTAAAAAAATATTATTTTTTAAAACATAATATTAGAAATATAAGAAAAACCAATAATAATATTTTTATACATTTTGTCAATATTTGTAAATTTTAAAAATCCGAGATATAGTACATTGCGTTACGCGTATTTTCGCTGCTCTAATGTAAATTTATGTACCTATTTATTTCTCAATTTTTTGACAGAAATTATACGCTGTACGCTTTTATTAAGGTTGGGATCTAAGGAACAAATAACTTTTTTGAGAAAGATAATTATTTTAGTTTTGCAAAATATTGTCCTACTGTAGGTATTTTCAATTTATTTCAATATTTGTATGTTTTAAACTAAATAATTAAAAATAAAATGTTATTTTAAAATATTTTATTTTTAAAATTTAATCGGAGCAGCATAAGAAAAAACAATTACAATATGTATTTTTATACACTTTGTCAATTTTTAAATTTTAAAACTCTGAGGTACAGTACGTCGCGTATGCTTTCATTTAAATTTTTTTACATAACTAATTATTTCAAAATTTTTTGACAGAAACTGAATGCCGTACATGCTGATTTTGACTAATCAATAAGAAACAAATCATTTTTCTTAAGAAATAATTTTTTTTTTTTAAGTTTCTGCATATTTTAGAAGTCGGGTTTTAATTTTACAAAAAACTTAACAAAAAGCAACAACAATTTACGATTTACAAAAAAATTTTTTTTTAGTACCTACTGTATTAAAATAAATTGCAAACAAAAACAAAATACAGTACTTTTCGGTTATAACGACCATGATGAGACGGAAAATATTCGTCGTAATAAACGAATGTCGTTTTAAAAGAATGCTGTGAATTGTGAAAAATTAGTATAAGACTTGGACATTGTAGAATGTGCTGATTCTAGAATGGACACTTCGAACTCATTTGCTAAAATTTATTTGAATGTTTTAATTTAGAACAAAAAATTTTATTAATTTCATATAATAGGTATATTTTGAATTTTTTTCAATATAAGATATTTTTTAAAACATAAACTTAGAAATATAAGAAAAACCAAAAACCATTTGTCAATTTGTAAATTTTAAAAATCCAATTACAGTACATCGCATTACGCGTATTTTGGTTGTCCTCATGTAAATTCATGTACCTATTTATTTGTAAATTTTTTGACAGAACTTATACGTCAACTTTTATTTAAGTTTAAGATTATTTTTTAGTTTTTTTTTGCGAACATATTATAGGTATTTTTGAAATAATTTTGAATGTAAGTATGTATGTTTTTTAAAAAAAAAAAATATTATTTTAAAATATTTTATTTTGAAATCTAAATCGTAGCAACATCAGAAAAAATAATTACAATATTTTTATACGCTTTGTCAAATTTTAAAATTTTAAATTCCGAAGTACAGTACACAACATACCTACTTATTTCAAATTTTTTTGACAGAAACTGCATACGTTACGCGTTTATTCTGGTTGATCTGTAAAGAACACATAATTTTTCTTAAGAAATGTTATTTTTTTGTTTCTGCAAACATACTATAGGTATTTCAATTATTTTGAATATATGTAAAGTATTTTTTAAAAAAATATAGGTATTTTTAAAAACAATATTATTTTAAAATATTTTATTTTTAGAACAATAACAACATAAGAAAAAACAATAACTTTTTTATATGCTTTGTCAATGTTTAAATTTTAAAAATTCGAGGTACAGTAAGTTATTTTCATGTAATATCATGTACTTAACTACTAATTTAAAACACCATAAGCGTTGATTTTGGTTAGGCCCAAAGGAACAAATCATTTAAATTGCAAATTATTTTTTTAAGAAAGATTTTTCGTTTTTAATTTTTTGCAAACATATTTCAATTATTTTGAATATATGTTTTAAAAAAAAATTATTTTAAAAAAATATTATTTTAAAATATTTTATTTTTAAAATTTAATCGTAGCAACATAAGAAAACACAATTACAATATTTTTATACGCTTTGTCAATTTTTAAATTTTAAAACTCCGAGGTACAGTACCTCGTATGCTTTCATGTAAATTTATTTACATAACAACTTATTTCAAAATTTTTTGACAGAAACTGAACGCCGTACACCCTGAATTTGGTTGATCCATAAGTAACAAATCATTTTTCTTAAGAAATATTATTTATCAGAAGTCGGTTTCTTATTTTACAAAAAACTTAACAAAAACCAACAACAATATACGATTTAAAAAAAAAAAATTTTTAAGCAAACGAAAACAAAGTACAGTACTTTTCGGTTATAACGACCATGATGGGACAGAAAATATTCGTCGTAATAAACGAATGTCGTTTTAAAAGAATGCTGTGAATTTTGAAAAATTAGTATAAGACTTGAACATTGTAGAATGTGCTGATTCTAGAATGGACACTTCGAACTCATTTGCTAAAATTTTATTTGATGTGTCAGCCTCAAGCCTATGTATAGTGCTTTTTCTTCTAATGAAATTTTTTTTTTGTATTTTTGATGCGTTATTATGATTTTTTTTATATTCAAAAATAAATAAAAAAACTAAATAATTCACCAAGCAACATAATTAGATATAATAATTTTAAATAAAATAAATATCAATGTAATAAAAAACTTTCATTTTTAGGTAAAATTTAATTCTTTGGCAAAAAGTGCAAAGTTTATTATAATTAAAATTGCACCGAGTTCGTTATAAATGAAAACTACTGTATAAACCAAATGTGTTGCTTTCATTTCGAAAATAACTCATTTCTTTCGTTCACTTTTGAAGATAAAGAAAAAACAAAAAAAAATTTTAAAAAAATTTAAATCTCCTTGTTCATTGAATATTTGAACTTAACAAAAAAAAGAAAGATATACATAAGTCGGCGCCTATAATATTTTGAATTAGATTTAGCTGCGAGTTACAACCGAAAATGAATTACATTTATACAGAAAGTCGGCGCATAATATAAGAGTCATAAGCCTCAACTTTTAACCGCGTGACCGTTAAATTCAAAATTACGTTAAATTAAAGACAGGTTTTCACCTGAAAAAACGCAATATTCTTAAAAAAAATATATGATTGTCCTATGAAAACAAAAAAAACCTTTCTTTTGGTTGTTGTTTCATTAAAATTGGTTAAATAGTTTACCCAGAAAAAGGATGTTTATATTTGTATGGGAAAAAATAAGCCGATTAAATATTATGATTTAAACATAAGTGATATTTAAAAAACTTTTCATATCTAATTAAGAAAATTCAGCTCAATAGCTTAAGCATATTTTTTTAATTTATAAAACTTTTTTTTAATTTTCACGGAAATATTAAATCAAGCTTTTTTTTTTTTTTTTTTTTTTTTTAATTCAATATTTTTATTTTGATTTTCAATATACAATAAAATTACATTGTAGTACAAAATTTTTAATAATAAAAATAGTTAGCTACCATTCTTTTGCAAAAGAAGAGACAAGTATCGAATGGCGCATCATACAAATCATTAACTAAATATAAATTTACTTACTTTAATATGTTTTTCAAATTATCAAAAAATTTTTATTTTAATTTAAACATTAGTGGGGAAAGGCAAAAAAATAAAATAAAATGAAAATAAAAACGTAGAAAACAACATAAAAAATAATTAATTTTATCTTAAAAAAGCGAAGGAATAACTTTACTTATTTAGTTAATTACCTTTAGTAGGTCTTCACAAATTACAAAGTTAATTTCTAAAAGCCAAGATTTCAAAGGTTTTAAAAACTTAGTTAAAATTCTAGTAAGTCTAATATAATCAGGTAGTTTGTTAAATATTCTGGGAGCTACTATAAAATAGAAATGACAAAAATGGAATTTACGGAAATGCGGAACTTTAACAATATTTCTAGAATTAATTCTTAAATTGTAATTATTAATATACCTTAAAGCTGAATAGCCTGATTTCAAGAAAAAAACTTTTAGGGTTTTATAATAATTTAAGTTTCTTATGGGAAGTATTTTTAACTTATTGAAAAGCACAAAAGAAGGATAATTACGGTTTTTCTTGCAAATAATTCTGATAGCATGCTTCTGTGTTATTAATAGAGGATGTATTTATGCATATTTTAGGATGTAAAATATGCCCCACCCCAACACGATATACCATATTGTAGTTTAGAATGAAACATTGCGTATAGTACACTGTGCATGAAATTTTCTGAGAGCAATATAAACTAACGTGATAAAGATTTCTGATAATATTCTTAAGATACTTATTAACGTAGGACGTATGATCTGACCAACATAATCTTGAATCAATTAAAATACCAAGATATTTAAACGAATTAACGTTTTCAATCAGGAAGCAGTTTGTATCGCAATGGTGGTTCATATAGTAAAAACTTAAAGAATCAGAATTATACGCATTAATTAAAAACTTTGCACACTTAGGAGCATGATAGAAAATATCTAAGTTATTATAAGCCGGACCATGGATACTAAAATTCATATATTTTGTTTTAGGACTAATTATTAATTTATGCTTATTAAACCAGTGTCTGATAAGATCAAGATCATAGTTCAAGTTGACAGCTACATCAAAACTATTACTACAACTATACGTAAAAGCAGTATCATCAGCAAATGCAGTTATTGATCCTTTACATTGTTGTAAGAAGAGCGAAATTATAAAAACTAAAAACAAGATAGGCCCTAGTACCGACCCTTCAGGAACACCATAAGATATTAAACTAAGGTCGGAACTTAAAATCTCTCCAATCTTTACTTTTTGCCTTCTTCCTGCTAAATATGAATTAAACCAATTAAGAATGAAACCTCTGAATCCAGCATTAAACAACTTTTTTAAAAGAATATTGCGGTCCACAAGATCAAAAGCTTTAGTAATGTCAATGAACAATGCAGTTGTAGTGTGACCTTTATTTACTGACTCATATAGTTCCCCACAGAATTTGAGTAAAGCATTCTCTGTGGATCTGCCTTTCAGGAAACCAAATTGATTCGAGCTAAAGAAATTAGTTTTGTCAAGGAAAGCTAAAATTCTACATTTTATTGCTTTTTCAAAAATTTTTGAGAAAGAGGATAAAAGAGAAATAGGCCTATAATTGTTGACATCAGTTCTATCACCTTTTTTAAATAGAGGAATAACTTCAGCATTTTTTAATTTTTCAGGAAATATGCCTGAAATTACACTATTCTTAAAAATATGAGCCAAAATATCAATAATTTGATATGATATCTTCTTTAAAGTATTATTAGAAATATCTTCTGAAGTAGTAGAATCTGAGCTTTTTAGGCCAGTTATTATTTTATGAATTTCATAAGCTGAAATATGGTCAAAAAAGAAACTTCTCAATTCAAAACTTTCCTCGACTACTTTATCGGATGAGTATACACTAAAATAATTATCCGTATCAAGTTGCTGGGAAATATTAACAAAGTATTGATTGAAATGATTAGCCACTTCTAAAGAATTATTTGTAATTTCGTTATTGATATTAAGATTAATTATATTATTATCATAAGTAAAATATTTGTTTAATATATACTATTGACTATATTCCATTCTTTCTTAATATTACCCCTATTAGAATCAAACTTATTAATATAATAACTATGCTTAAACTTTGATAATATTAGATTTGTATTTAAACCAAGCTTTAAAATTTTTCATATTTAATTAAGAACAGTAAGCACAATATCTTAAGCTTATTACTGTTTTAATTTGAAATTTAAACATAACTGATACTTAAAAAACTTTTCATATCTAATTAAGAATATTCAGCTAAATAGCTTAAGCTAATTTTTTTTTTAATTTATAAAACTTTTTTTTAATTTTCGCGGAAATATTAAATCAAGCTTAAACTTTGATAATATTAACTTTGTATTTAAACCAAGCTTTAAAACTTTTCATATTTCATTAAGAACAATAAGCACAATATTTTAATTTGAAATTTAAACATAACTGATATCCTAACAACCAAGCTTAATTTAGAATACTCAAAGACTCAAACTAGTTTAAGCTTATTATTGTTTTAATTTGAAATTTAAACATAACTGATATTCTAACCGCTAAGCTTAATTTAAAATACTCAAAAGCACAAAACTTTTTACTTATCACAATTTTATTGCATAACTTTAGGAGAGCTGCCGAAAAAATCTCCTGCTGCCGCTGAAACGGCATTAAAAAAGCTTTAAAAAAGCTCCTCCGCCGCTGAACCGGCATATACATACTACTTAATATCTATAAGACCTGATTAAAAAAAAATTCATTTTAAAAATTTATTTCATGGCGTTTTCAGAAGATAAAAATACCACTGATCGAAAGAGCATTTCCAATTTAGTTATAGAAATTATTTCCATTTCATTATTTAATAATCAACTACATATTCCATGCTTGCTTAAGAAACTGATACAATTATTTATATTTCATTATTTATTTTTTAACTATTTCATGCTTGTGCACCCTGTAGGCATAACTGTAAAGAATTTTAAATCAAAATCTATTTCAAACAACCTTAGAAGTAATTTCAATAAATAAAATTATAAATGAACAAATAAAGAAACAGTCAGTCCGTGCAACCGACTTAGAAATACCCTACACCTATTTGGTTCAAATTTAATGAGAACTCCATAAGTCATTTTAAAATCATAAAAGCTTTTATTAGTTTGATCGTAAGACATGGCTAACCAAATTTTTGTTATAATACTAAAAACATTTTCTAATTATTTTAACAATTCAAAAATATTAAAAATACTTACTAACTTATCTATTTAAAATATTAAACAACAAATTAAATAGAGATAAATGTATTCGTAAAATGCAATTACAAAATTACATATTTCAAACTTTCATCCAATTCAATAAAATTTTACACACATGCAGCAATTACTCCTTTTCAGGATTTAAGCTGTAAGACATTTACTGTAGAATGATTTAGTACGCTTGGTTAATTATTTCAATTTTCAATAATTATACCCGTGCATACATATATGACATCGGGTATATTAGATTTGCTCCTCCGTTTGTAACGATCGATCTAGACGAGCTAGATATAGTGTCAAGGGTACGTATCGGCTCAGAATCGAAAAATTAGTCGATCTAGCTATGTGTGTCTGTCCGTCCGTCCGTCCGTCCGTCCGTCCGTCCGTGTGTCAGCACGATAACTCAAAAACTAAAAGGGCTAGAGTCCTGAAATTCACACAAAGTCATTTTTAGACAATTTCTAGGTTCCCTATTGTTTTTGGTTAAAATCGGACCAAGGCTTCGGGGAGCTGCCATACAACTTTTTTGCACCAATATGATTTTCTTCAAAACTAATTATACTACGGGGATGAAAATTACACACGGTTAGTTTTATAATGACTCTGGCACATATATGAAGTTTCAAAATGTTAGGGCCCCATTTTCGGGGGGCTGCCATACAACTTCTTTGCACCAATATGAATTTCTTCAAAACTAATTATACTACGCGGATGAAAATTACACACGGTCATATAATGAATGGAGCACTTATATGAAGTTTCAAAATTTTTGGGCCCCATTTTCGGGGGGGCTGCCATACAAAGTTTTCGATTCAATAACTGTGAATCTAATGAAGCTACAAGGTTAAAATTAAAATTGGGCAGGTAAAGTAATAGGGCAAGTTACTTGGCAAAGTTGGACATCACTCGGGCCATCGGACTTTTAGGGTGGGCCAATTTTTTTTTTTTGTTTTTGTTTTTTTTTTTTTTTTTAAGCTAAAGTTATGGGACAATGAATGAAAATATTGTTTTTTTTTTTTTTTATTTTTTTTTTTTTTTTACGTCAAAATTATGGGGTAATAAGTTAAATGTATAAGGGAAGTAAATTACGGTTTATTTTATACACCATAGTGGGTATGCACGGGTATCTCAAAGTTGACAAGGGCAACTATAATCTTCCTCGTTTTTAAATTTATTCTCTTAATTTACATATGTTTTAATGTTTTATATAATTAAACTCTAAATTATTCGAAAGAATTATTAATTTGTAATAATATAAACATAAAAGTTTATATAATTTCACGATTTTTAATATTAGTTAAAACCATTAAAGCTTTCATTAGCTTTTTATCACAAAATTTAATAATCAAAATATGCAATAAATGTATTTCGAAAATACAATGATAAATTTAAAACTGTTCATATAATTAATTTTAATACAAAAATAAATTTGGCAACTTAAGTATCGTACACAATTTCTTATTATACCCTACACCTATAGAATAGGTAAAAGGGTATATTAACTTTGGTATGGTGTTTGTAACCACCTAAAGAAAGCGAGCTAGATATGGAAAGTATATATATTTGTGATCAGCGTGACCTCCTGAGTCGATATAGCCATGTCCGTCCGTCCGTCCGTCCGTAGGCACGATAACTCAAAAAATAATGGAGCTATCTTGATGAAATTTTAACTGTAGGTTACTAGGACTGAAAGTACGGCGGAGATTGCATATGGGTGAAATCGGCCTATGGGTTCGGATTCTGGACCTTTTAATCGGTTTCAGGGCTAACGAACATATGTAAAAAATCACGATAACTCAACAACTAATGACGCTATCTTCATCAAATTTGTGCTGTAGGTAACTAGTAATGAAACTTCTTTGGGTATTGCGTAAGTTCAGGATTGGACCATGTGTTCGGATCCTAGAACTTTTTGATCGAATTTAGGCCAAACGAGCATAATTCCAAAACTAATGACGATAGAACCTTCAAATTTGGTATCAAGCTGACCCTTCCTATTTCCTAAGTGTCTTTGAAATTTGGGCCCCATTGGAGTTGGGGGTCGGGGACCAGCCACACATTTCCGAAAACCTTAAAGCATATCTTTAAAATTAATAAAGATAGCAACTTGAAAAAATGTAGAAGCTTCAAATTTGGTGTTTTTTACTATCTCTTGCTTGCCCCCCTAATTTGGGATCAATTGGAGTGGTGGTTCAGTACCCCTCTTAGATCTCCCAAGTTTTAAAAGCTTATACTCGAAATTACTAAAAATAGTAACTTAAAATTAAGATAGAACGTTTAAATTTTGTACAAGGGTTAACTAGTACTTAAAGTACAGCGCGGACTGTATAAAACCGAAACCAGCCCAAGGGATCCGATTCTGGACCTTTGAATCGGTTACAGGGCTAACGAACATATGTAAAAAATCACGATAACTCAACAACTAATGACGCTATCTTCATGAAATTTGTGCTGTAGGTTATTGGTAATGAAACTACTGCGGCAATTGCGCACGGTGAGGATTGGATAATGGGTTCGGAACTTAGATATTTTTGATCGAATTTTGGGCCAAACTAGACTAATTCCGTAACCAATGACGATAGAACCTCGAAATTTGGTATCAGAGTGTCGCTTTCGATTTCCTTAGTCTCCTTGAAGTTTCAGCCCAATTGGAGTAGTGGGTGGGGACCAGCCACTCAGTTCCGAGGACCTTAAAGCATATTTTCGAAATTAATAAAGACAATAACTTGAAACAAAAGTAGAAGCTTCAAATTTGGCACATGGGTGTTCTTTACTATTTCCTGCTTGTCCCTCTAATTTTGGATCAATTGGAGTGGTGGTTCAGTACCTCTCTTAGACCCCCATATGTGTAAAAGCTTACCATCGAAATTAATAAAACTAGTAACTTAAAATTAAGATAACACGTTCCAGTAGTGTACAAGAGTTAACTTGTATTGAAAGTATGACGGGGACTGCATATGGGCGAAATCGTACCATGGTTTCGAGTTCTGAAACCTTTGAAAAGCTCAAGGGCTAACAACATATATCTTAAAACACCATAACTCAAAAAATAATGCCGCTATTTTGATGAAATTTAAACTCTAGGTTACTAGTAATGAAAGTACCATGGGAATTGGTTCTGGTCGAGTTTAATTTCGAAGCCAAAGAATATATTTCCTATTTCCTATGCGTCTCCGAAATTTTGACTTAATTGTAGTGGTTCAGCTATGTTCAAAGGTACTTGCTGCATTTATGTAAAATTTATTTTTATATTTAAATGAATTATATGATAAGGTCTAAATTTGTATATGTATATTAGAAATACATTTATTGCATATTTTGCGTTTATAAGCTTTTCAAATAGGTACATAAACAAGCCATTTAAAATAATTGCAATTTTGAAAAATTTTAATTATTAAATATATTAGCTTTTTATCACAAAATTTAATAATTCAAATTTTTTCATTTAGTAATTGAATTGGAATAAATATATTTTCATATATTTCAAGTTTTTTTGTTTTAATATTTTTAAATAGATAAATTAGTAAGAATTTGTAATATTTTTTAATAGATAGTGTAATTAGAAAATGTTTTTAGTATTATAAAGTTAATTTGGTTAGCTATGTCTTACGATCAAATTAATAACAGTTCTTATGGTGTTAAAACGACTTATGGATATGTCTTTAAATTTGAACCAAATAGGTGTAGGGTATTTCTAAGTCGGTTGCACCGACTGACTGTTTCTTTACTTGTAATATATTACCTATGGTAATAATTCAAAAAATATAGATATGATTTAATAAAAATTAAAAAAATATTTACATAATATGTTTAATAGTAAAAATCTTAGTCTTTTAAAAATATAAAAGTGTTAAATAGGAACAGAAATTTTTATCTTTATTAATTTCGAATATATTATGATTTAAGGTCTTGGGAGTAGTGGGGGTATATAAATTTCATCAAAATAGCGTAATTAGTTTCTGAGTTTTGGTGTTTTTAAGATATACGTTTGTTATCTTTTGAACTTTTCAAAGGTTCCAGAGTCCGAAACCATGGTACGATTTCGCCCATATGCAGTCCCAGTCATACTTTCAATACTAGTTAACCCTTGTACACAATTGACACATTCTATATTAATTTTTAGTTACTATTTTTATTAATTTCGATGATAGGCCTTTCAACCTTTATTGATCATACATTAAGGGAAGACGTTCACTCCAATTGATCATACATTAAGGGAACACGTTAGAAATAGTAAAGAACACCCTAATTTGAAGCTTCTACATTTTTTTGAAGTTACTATCTCTATTATTTTCGAAAATATGCTTTAAGGTCTTCGAAACTATGTGGATGGTTCCCGACCCACTATTTCAATTGGTTCCAATTTTCGAGGACGCTATGGGAATAGAAAGGGACACCCTGATACCGAATTTGGAGGTTCTAATTTCTTTGAATTCGGAATCATGCGCGTTTGGTCTAAATTCGATGAAAAAGTTCCAGGATCCGAACCCATAGTCGGATTTCGCCTCTATCCAGTCCGCACCATTCTTTCAATACTAGTGAACCCTTGTACACAATTGGAACGTTCTATCTTAATTTTAAGCTATTTTTTTTAATATTTCAATGATATGCCTTAAGGTCTTCAGAACTGTGTAAATGGTCCCCGAATCACTACTCCAATTGGTCCTAAATTTCCAGCACTCTAAGGACATAGAAAGAGGCACACTGATACCAAATTTAAAGGTCTTATCTTCATTGGTTTCGGAATTATGCTTGTTTGGCCTAAATTCGATCAAAAACTTTTAGGATCCGAACCCATGGTTCAAACTCGTTCGTACGCAGTCTCCGCCGTAGTCTCATTACTGGTAACCTACATCATAAAATTCATGGTTGTAACGCTATTAGTTGTTGATTTATCTTTATTTTTTTATATGTTCCTTGGCCCTTAGAACACTTAAAAAGTCCAGAATCCGAACCCATGGGCCGATTTTGCCCATATGCAATCCCCGACGTACTTTAAGTCCTAGTAACGTACAGTTAAAATTTCATCAAGATAGCTCCATTAGTTTTTTAGTTATCGTGCCTAAGGACGGACATGACTATATCGACTCAGGAGGTCACTCTGATCACAAATATTATACTTTTCCACTTCTAGCTCGCTTTCTTTAGGTGGTTGCAAACAGCATACCAAAGTTAATATACCCTTTTCCTATTTCATAGTTTTGGACTGTAGGGTATAAAAATTGTAAATCATTTTTCATGATCAGCGTGACCTCCTGGGTCGATATAGTCATGTCCGTCTGTCCGTCCGTCCGTATGCACCGTCGGTAGTAACTTCAAAAAAATGTAGAAGTTTCAAATTTGGCACAAGGCTGTTCTTTACTATTTCTTCTGTGTTCCCTTAATGTATAATCAATTGGAGTGGTGGTTCAGGTAACTCTCTTAGACCTCTAAAGGTTGAAAGGCTTGTCATCGAAATTAATAAAAATAGTAATTTAAAAATAATATAGAATGTTCCAATTGTGTACAAGGGTTAATTAGTTTTGAAAGTATGACTGGGACTGCATATGGGCGAAATCGTACCATGGTTTCGGATTCTGGAACCTTTGAAAAGTTTAAAAGCTAACAAACGTATATCTTAAAGACACCAAAACTCAGAAACTAATTACGCTTAAAGCATAATATATTCGAAATTAATAAAGATAAAAAAATCAAATTTAATATATATACTATTTTCTATTTCTGTTCCTATTTAACACTTTTCTATTTTTAAAAGACTAAGAGTTTTACTATTAAACATATTATGTATTATATTTTATAAATTAAAAACTAAATATTTTTTTTTAATTTTTATTATATCAATCTATATTTTATTGAATTATTACCATAGGTAATATATAATTAAGAAATTGTGTACGATACTTAAGTTGTAAAATTTATTATACCCGTATGACTATATAGTCAAAGAGTATAATAAATTTGCCATTACGTTTGTGACGCAGAGAAGAAGGGGGTATATATAGACTCAAGTGTATGGATCGGTTCAGAATCGAAAAATAAATCGATTTAGCTATATATGTCTGTCCGTCCGTCCGTCCGTCCGTCCGCACTATAACTCAAAAACTAAAGGAGCTAGGATCTTAAAATTTTCGCAAATTCGTTTTTTGCAAGAGCCGTCATCGCTATTTGAATCCATTTCGGTCCATGGGTTCGGGTAGCTGCCATACAACTTCTTTTTTTTATACTCTGTAACTCTTACAGCTGCGTGTCTGAAAATTTGCCAAAAGTAGTTTAGTTTTATGGCCAAAGTTTCTGCAAAATTTTATTGGTCTACTGCATTTGGTTCGAGTAGCTGCCATACAACTTGTTATTTTATATGAGCATTTCTCTGCACTTAATAAAGCTGGATGTCTGAAATTTAATAAAACTAGTTTAGTGTAATGGCCAAAGTTTCTGCGAAGTTTCATTGGTCTACTGCAGAGGATTCGAGTTTTATATGAGTATTCCACTACACTTAATAAAGCTGTATGTTTAAAATTTTACCAAAAGTAATTAACTAGATGATATAATGTATATGTTACGGTCATACGGGTATCCTAGAGTTAACCCGGTCTACTCTGCTACACTCTTCCTCGTTTTTGTATTAAAATTAAGTATATGAAACTGTTCAAAAATTATCATTGTATTTTAGAAATACATTTATTGCATATTATGATTATGAAAATTTTGGATAACAAGCTAATGAAAACTAACATTAAACTTTTATATTTATATTATTACAAATTAATATTTCGTTCGAATAACTTTAAGTTTAATTCTATAAAATATTAAAAAATAAGTAAATTAAGAGAATAAATTTAAAAATTACTGAAAATTAAATGCATTACAGCTTAAAATCCTGAAAAGGAGTAATTGCTGCATGTGTGTAAAATTTTATTGAATTGGATAAAAGTTTTAAATATGTAATTTTGTAATTGCATTTTACGAATCCATTTATCTTAGTTTAATTTGTTGTTTAATATTTGAAATAGATAAGTTAGTAAGAATTTTTAATATTTTTTAATTGATAAAATAATAGCAAATGTTTTTAGCATATTAAAAAAAATTTGGTTAGCCATGTCTTACGATCAAACTAATGAAAGCTTTTATGATTTTAAATTGACTTATGGAGTTCTCATTAAATTTGAACCAAATTGGTGTAGGGTATTTCTAAGTCGGTTGCACCGACTGACTGTTTCCTTATTTGTTTTTTATATATAATTAAGACATCGTGTACAATACTTAAGCTATATTAAAAGGTACTTGCTGCATTTATGTAAAATTTATTGTTATATTTAAACGAACTATATGAAAAGTTCTAAATTTGTAATTATATTTTAGAAATACATTTATTGCATATTTTGCGTTTATAAGCTCTTCTATTAGGTATATAAACTAACCATTTAAAATAATTGCAATTTTGAAAAAATTTAATTATTAAATATATGATGCTTGGTATTAGCTTTTTAACACCATAAAAGCTGTTATTAATTTGATCGTAAGACATAGCTAACCAAATTAATTTTATAATACTAAAAACTTTTTCCAATTAGACTATCTATTAAAAAATATTGAATTAAAAATAATTTCAAAAATTTCATAAATTTAATTAAAAACAGGTAAAGAAACAGTCAGTCGGTGCAACCTACTTAGAAATACCCTACACCTATTTGGTTCAAATTTAATGGGAAGTCCATAAGACATTTTAAAACAATAAAATTGTTATTAGTTTGATCGTAAGACATGGCTAACCAAATTTACTTTATAATACTAAAAACATTTTCTAATTATTTTTTCAATTCAAAAATATTAGCAATTCTTACTAACTTATCTATTTCAAATATTAAACAACAAATTAAACTAAGATAAATGGATTCGTAAAATGCAATTACAAAATTACATATTTAAAACTTTTATCGAATTCAATAAAATTTTACACACATGCAGCAATTACTCCTTTTCGGGATTTTTAGCTGTAGTGCATTTACTGTTAAATGATTTAGCACCCTTGGTTAATTATTTCAATTTTCAATAATTTTTTAATTTATTCTCTTAATTTACTTATTTATTTTTTTTTTTTTTTTTAAATAAACTTTTATTTTGTTATAATCTTACATATGAGTATCTTAACCTACAAAACAAAGTTAACAAACAAGGTATAACTCTTCTATTTTTAACATTTAAAAGTATTTGGATTTTTTTATGTTAAATTTAAAATAAAGTAAGTAAAATTATTTCTGTTTTAAAGTACAAAACTATTGTAATATAATCTTATAAATACATCATTGTAAAATTTAAAAAATCAATGTTTAATATTTTTTTTTTTTTTTTTAAACTTAACTAACTTAACCTAACTTAACCTAAACTTAAATTTATCTAAACTAACTTATTGACTATAAAATAGCACAAATGCTTTTAGAAATTATATTAAGATGTATTCAACCACCAATAATCTTTATTTATAACTTTATCTTTTTCTGATATAGACATTTCATATCTTAAATTATCTCCGTTAATATTGCCTGGGATATAATCGATTTTTTTGCATGTAGCCCGTCTACTATAATGAAATAGTATTGGGACATGATCTTGGTTTTGAGTGTATCTATATTTGTCTAAGAAGATGAAGTGCTCAGAAGCTATAAAGCCCGTGAGCAAGGTCTTGTTAATGTACTCCTCATTGTGGTAAAATATATGTGATATTAAACCATTTTCTGGAGTTTTTAATGCTCTATCGAAATGACTTCTGATTAATTTTATTATAAAATTTTCTATTCTCATGATTTTGGCTTCCTTGTACAAATTATTATTAGAATAAAAATGCTTGTATTCGGAACCAGGCTTTCTATGTTTATTAATACGAACTCTTATGCACTTTATTTCGAATTTACGTATTTTTTCCATTAAGCTTGCACTAATGTTATACCATATTGGTACCCCATAGACAAGATTTGGCTTAATTAATGTCTGGTAGCATATTATTTTAACTCTATTGCTAATATTTATTTTTGTTGTAAAAGAGTTTTTTAGCTGCCATAAAGGATTTATTGCCTTTATCTATTGAGTATTTTACATGATCTATGAAGTTTAAGTTTCAATGTAACTGAACTCCAAGATATTTAACGAATTTTTTGTTTGCGAGAGTTGACATAGGCGATTTAATTTTAAATTGTTTCCAATTTTTTCTAATGTCTGAACTAGTTTTGTCAACCGTATTACGGAACGAGGAAGATTATAGTTGCCCTTGTCAACTTTTAGATACCCGTGCATACCCACTATGGTGTATAAAATAAACCGTAATTTACTTCCCTTATACATTTAACTTATTACCCCATAATTTAGACGTAAAAAAAAAAAAAAAAAAAAAAAAAAAAAAAAAATTTTCATTCATTGTCCCATAACTTTAGCTTAAAAAAAAAAAAAAAAAAAAGTAAAAAAAAAAAAAAAAATCACAAAACAAAAAACAAAATTTTCATTCATTGTCCCATAACTTTAGCTTAAAAAACAAAAAAAAAAAAAAAACAAAAAAAAAAAAACAAAAAAAAAAAAATTGGCCCACCCTAAAAGTCCGATGGCCCGAGTGATGTCCAACTTTGTTAAGTAACTAGCCCTATAACTTTACCTGCCCAATTTTAATTTTAACCTTGTAGCTTCATTAGATTCACAGTTATTGAATCGAAAACTTTGTATGGCAGCCCCCCCGAAAATGGGGCCCTAACATTTTGAAACTTCATATAAGTGCTCGATTCATTATATAACTAACCGTGTGTAATTTTCAGCCTCGTAGTGTAATTAGTTTTGAAGAAATTCATATTGGTGCAAAGAAGTTGTATGGCAGCCCCCCGAAAATGGGGCCCAAACATTTTGAAACTTCATATAAGTGCTCCATTCATTATATGACTAACCGTGTGTAATTTTCATCCGCGTTGTATAATTAGTTTTGAAGAAATTCATATTGGTGCAAAGAAGTTGTATGGCAGCCCCCCGAAAATGGAGACCTAACATTTTGAAACTTCATATATGAGCCAGAGTCATTATAAAACTAACCGTGTGTAATTTTCATCCCCGTAGTATAATTAGTTTTGAAGAAAATCATATTGGTGCAAAAAAGTTGTATGGCAGCTCCCCGAAGCCTTGGTCCGATTTTAACCAAAAACAATAGGGAACCTAGAAATTGTCTAAAAATGACTTTGTGTGAATTTCAGGACTCTAGCCCTTTTAGTTTTTGAGTTATCGTGCTGACACACGGACGGACGGACGGACGGACGGACGGACAGACACACATAGCTAGATCGACTAATTTTTTTCGATTCTGAGCCGATACGTAACTATATCTAGTTCGTCTAGATCGATGCGTTACAAACGGAGGAGCAAATCTAATATACCCGATGTCATATATGTATGCACGGGTATAACGATGTCATATATGTATGCACGGGTATAATAATATGGTTTCACATTTGTTCAAGTTCATTTTAATATGCACAATATTAAACATTTTTTGTACATTATATTGTATGCTATTTACAGTGTCATTCGCAGAGCATATTATAATATCATCTGCGAATGCCAGGGCGTAGTTATTTCTTTTTACTCGTTCTAGCAAGAATAAAAGATCTGCTGTATATATAGTAAAAAGGATAGGCGCATTAACAATACCTTGCTGAAGACCGTTTTTGATTAGGAATGATTTGTCAGACTCGTTATTTTTGCTATATACTAAAAATTTGTTGTTATATAACATATTTTTAATCAGTATAATTAAGCGTGGCGGGAACTTATATTTTATTAGTTTATAGATTAATCCATCCAACCAAACTGAATTAAAAGCCTTTTCAAAGTCAATCAGACAGGCACCAATGCCGTATTTCTTGTTTATGAACCAGCAGATATCTGGGGTTAATTTGGTTATAGTATTAACATTACCATGTTTGTGACTAAAACCAAACTGATTTTCTGAAATAAGATTGAATGACTTTGCATAATTTGAAATTTTATCGTTTATTAAGGTTTCAAATACTTTACTAATGTTTGGCAGTAAACTTATCGGTCGATAATTGCTGGGATTGGTTGGATCTTTGCCAGGTTTTTTTAGCAATATCGTTTTCGATGTTTTCCAAATATGCGGAAAATACGAATTATTTATTGCATTATTGAATAGGATAACATATTTCGAAATAATTACACCACTTAAATTTTTTAAAACTATGTTTGGGATTTTATCGATACCAGAAGATACTTTATTTTTTAAAGCTTTAAACTTTAAAGAAAGCTCTGACTGGTTCGTGAATTCGCTATTTTCACCACTTTGCTCAGATGATTTGTTTGTGTTGGAGAAATTACTCAGAGTTGAGTTGAAATTTAATGTTTGAGAGTTATTTAATTGTGTTATTTTATTTATGATTTGGTTATGTATTCTGTTATTTGTAGGTATATTGATTTTGTGAGTGTTTTCAATGTATGTGCCAAGTACATTGTAAATTTGTGATTGATCTTCTACCATAAATTTATTTGTGGTGGTTTTATTTAATTTGTTGAAGTCTATGTTATTTTGAGCGAGTGAAGTTATATCATTTTGGTTTTTGTGTAATTTTGAAATCTGATTGTATTTGTTTTTGCGGAATATTTTGTTTATTTCGGGGAACTTTGAACTATTTGTTGGAGTTATTTTTTGGAGACGAAGTTGCCAGTATTTATTAATTTCTATTTTAATTTGTTGTTTAATTAATGTATTGATGTTATTTAGGAGGCTTTTGAGCAGTTGAATTTGTTGATTAGAAAAGTTTAATCTTTGTTTTTTGATCTTATGTATATCGTTCATGTGGCCGTGTTTTTTGTTTAAAAGAATTTTTAGCTTAACTGAGTAGAATTTTTTTAAATTATTTTGATTTTTAATTTTTGGTATAGCTTCATCCATAGTTTTAAGAATTATTCCGTTCAGCTGTAAAAGATGATAATCTACTTTTCGGTTAGACAAATTGCAGTTATCAAAAATTTTATTGCAATATTTGGAGTTGTATTTGGAAAAATAGTTTGAATTTAATTTACTTTGAAATTTGCCCCAGTTTACTTTTGAAAATATGAATTTATTACTATGACTTGGTAACACTTGCAATAAAAGCTCTTCATTTTTTAGTGACGTTGGAATTTGAGTGGCTAATGGTCACTACCGTATGGGAGAGTGGTGAGTTTGTTTTGATTTGTTTCAAAACAAATTTTTATTCTAATATCTGTTATCACTAAATCAATATAATAATTTGCACGTGGTAGTGTTGGTGCATCGGTTAAGAGTAAGTTACACTTTTATAAAATTTTGTTGTCTTGTAACCATTTGTATAATTGATTGCCTCGAGTATTGTTAACACAGTTTAACCAAGAAGTATGTTTGGCATTAAGGTCGCCAATTAATATATAGAAATTATTGAGATTCGAAAGATTTAAAATTTCGAATATTTTTTCTAATTCTGTTAAAAAACTATTTGAATTTCTATTTGATGCATAAATAGAAATTATAAATAATTTTTTTCTTTGTTTTAATTGCAATGATATAATGCATGGTTCGATACATAGAAAACTATCGAAAATGCGATTATTTACAATATCAAATTGGAAACATTTTTTTAATGCATATGGCAAAACCACCACCATCAATATCGATATTTCGATCATTTCTAATTATGTCATAATTATCCAATGACATATGGTTATTTGGTTTTAATTTTGTCTCGCTCATGCAAATTATGTCAGGTTTATTGAACTCTACAAAGTGCATAAGAGAAAGCTGTTTATTGTTGGAGATTAGTGAATTGACGTTTATGGATATTATTTTTAATTTAGTATTGTTAAAATTCATTTATAAATTAGTTTTTAATTTTTAGTGATTCCATACAAATTTTTATATTGTTAGAATTTTGATTAATTTGTTTTTTTAATGTAATAGCTTCATTTTGCATATTAATTAAAATATTTTTTATTTCAATTAAAATATTATCATTGCTATTATTGGTGTTTAAATTTGAGTTTAATTGTAGTGGTTCAGCTATGTTCAAAGGTACTTGCTGCATTTATGTAAAATTTATTTTTATATTTAAATGAATTATATGATAAGGTCTAAATTTGTATATGTATATTAGAAATACATTTATTGCATATTTTGCGTTTATAAGCTTTTCAAATAGGTACATAAACAAGCCATTTAAAATAATTGCAATTTTGAAAAATTTTAATTATTAAATATATTAGCTTTTTATCACAAAATTTAATAATTCAAATTTTTTCATTTAGTAATTGAATTGGAATAAATATATTTTCATATATTTCAAGTTTTTTTGTTTTAATATTTTTAAATAGATAAATTAGTAAGAATTTGTAATATTTTTTAATAGATAGTGTAATTAGAAAATGTTTTTAGTATTATAAAGTTAATTTGGTTAGCTATGTCTTACGATCAAATTAATAACAGTTCTTATGGTGTTAAAACGACTTATGGATATGTCTTTAAATTTGAACCAAATAGGTGTAGGGTATTTCTAAGTCGGTTGCACCGACTGACTGTTTCTTTACTTGTAATATATTACCTATGGTAATAATTCAAAAAATATAGATATGATTTAATAAAAATTAAAAAAATATTTACATAATATGTTTAATAGTAAAAATCTTAGTCTTTTAAAAATATAAAAGTGTTAAATAGGAACAGAAATTTTTATCTTTATTAATTTCGAATATATTATGATTTAAGGTCTTGGGAGTAGTGGGGGTATATAAATTTCATCAAAATAGCGTAATTAGTTTCTGAGTTTTGGTGTTTTTAAGATATACGTTTGTTATCTTTTGAACTTTTCAAAGGTTCCAGAGTCCGAAACCATGGTACGATTTCGCCCATATGCAGTCCCAGTCATACTTTCAATACTAGTTAACCCTTGTACACAATTGACACATTCTATATTAATTTTTAGTTACTATTTTTATTAATTTCGATGATAGGCCTTTCAACCTTTATTGATCATACATTAAGGGAAGACGTTCACTCCAATTGATCATACATTAAGGGAACACGTTAGAAATAGTAAAGAACACCCTAATTTGAAGCTTCTACATTTTTTTGAAGTTACTATCTCTATTATTTTCGAAAATATGCTTTAAGGTCTTCGAAACTATGTGGATGGTTCCCGACCCACTATTTCAATTGGTTCCAATTTTCGAGGACGCTATGGGAATAGAAAGGGACACCCTGATACCGAATTTGGAGGTTCTAATTTCTTTGAATTCGGAATCATGCGCGTTTGGTCTAAATTCGATGAAAAAGTTCCAGGATCCGAACCCATAGTCGGATTTCGCCTCTATCCAGTCCGCACCATTCTTTCAATACTAGTGAACCCTTGTACACAATTGGAACGTTCTATCTTAATTTTAAGCTATTTTTTTTAATATTTCAATGATATGCCTTAAGGTCTTCAGAACTGTGTAAATGGTCCCCGAATCACTACTCCAATTGGTCCTAAATTTCCAGCACTCTAAGGACATAGAAAGAGGCACACTGATACCAAATTTAAAGGTCTTATCTTCATTGGTTTCGGAATTATGCTTGTTTGGCCTAAATTCGATCAAAAACTTTTAGGATCCGAACCCATGGTTCAAACTCGTTCGTACGCAGTCTCCGCCGTAGTCTCATTACTGGTAACCTACATCATAAAATTCATGGTTGTAACGCTATTAGTTGTTGATTTATCTTTATTTTTTTATATGTTCCTTGGCCCTTAGAACACTTAAAAAGTCCAGAATCCGAACCCATGGGCCGATTTTGCCCATATGCAATCCCCGACGTACTTTAAGTCCTAGTAACGTACAGTTAAAATTTCATCAAGATAGCTCCATTAGTTTTTTAGTTATCGTGCCTAAGGACGGACATGACTATATCGACTCAGGAGGTCACTCTGATCACAAATATTATACTTTTCCACTTCTAGCTCGCTTTCTTTAGGTGGTTGCAAACAGCATACCAAAGTTAATATACCCTTTTCCTATTTCATAGTTTTGGACTGTAGGGTATAAAAATTGTAAATCATTTTTCATGATCAGCGTGACCTCCTGGGTCGATATAGTCATGTCCGTCTGTCCGTCCGTCCGTATGCACCGTCGGTAGTAACTTCAAAAAAATGTAGAAGTTTCAAATTTGGCACAAGGCTGTTCTTTACTATTTCTTCTGTGTTCCCTTAATGTATAATCAATTGGAGTGGTGGTTCAGGTAACTCTCTTAGACCTCTAAAGGTTGAAAGGCTTGTCATCGAAATTAATAAAAATAGTAATTTAAAAATAATATAGAATGTTCCAATTGTGTACAAGGGTTAATTAGTTTTGAAAGTATGACTGGGACTGCATATGGGCGAAATCGTACCATGGTTTCGGATTCTGGAACCTTTGAAAAGTTTAAAAGCTAACAAACGTATATCTTAAAGACACCAAAACTCAGAAACTAATTACGCTTAAAGCATAATATATTCGAAATTAATAAAGATAAAAAAATCAAATTTAATATATATACTATTTTCTATTTCTGTTCCTATTTAACACTTTTCTATTTTTAAAAGACTAAGAGTTTTACTATTAAACATATTATGTATTATATTTTATAAATTAAAAACTAAATATTTTTTTTTAATTTTTATTATATCAATCTATATTTTATTGAATTATTACCATAGGTAATATATAATTAAGAAATTGTGTACGATACTTAAGTTGTAAAATTTATTATACCCGTATGACTATATAGTCAAAGAGTATAATAAATTTGCCATTACGTTTGTGACGCAGAGAAGAAGGGGGTATATATAGACTCAAGTGTATGGATCGGTTCAGAATCGAAAAATAAATCGATTTAGCTATATATGTCTGTCCGTCCGTCCGTCCGTCCGTCCGCACTATAACTCAAAAACTAAAGGAGCTAGGATCTTAAAATTTTCGCAAATTCGTTTTTTGCAAGAGCCGTCATCGCTATTTGAATCCATTTCGGTCCATGGGTTCGGGTAGCTGCCATACAACTTCTTTTTTTTATACTCTGTAACTCTTACAGCTGCGTGTCTGAAAATTTGCCAAAAGTAGTTTAGTTTTATGGCCAAAGTTTCTGCAAAATTTTATTGGTCTACTGCATTTGGTTCGAGTAGCTGCCATACAACTTGTTATTTTATATGAGCATTTCTCTGCACTTAATAAAGCTGGATGTCTGAAATTTAATAAAACTAGTTTAGTGTAATGGCCAAAGTTTCTGCGAAGTTTCATTGGTCTACTGCAGAGGATTCGAGTTTTATATGAGTATTCCACTACACTTAATAAAGCTGTATGTTTAAAATTTTACCAAAAGTAATTAACTAGATGATATAATGTATATGTTACGGTCATACGGGTATCCTAGAGTTAACCCGGTCTACTCTGCTACACTCTTCCTCGTTTTTGTATTAAAATTAAGTATATGAAACTGTTCAAAAATTATCATTGTATTTTAGAAATACATTTATTGCATATTATGATTATGAAAATTTTGGATAACAAGCTAATGAAAACTAACATTAAACTTTTATATTTATATTATTACAAATTAATATTTCGTTCGAATAACTTTAAGTTTAATTCTATAAAATATTAAAAAATAAGTAAATTAAGAGAATAAATTTAAAAATTACTGAAAATTAAATGCATTACAGCTTAAAATCCTGAAAAGGAGTAATTGCTGCATGTGTGTAAAATTTTATTGAATTGGATAAAAGTTTTAAATATGTAATTTTGTAATTGCATTTTACGAATCCATTTATCTTAGTTTAATTTGT
Source organism: Dolichopus griseipennis (assembly GCA_963082915.1). Classification (NCBI taxonomy): domain Eukaryota; kingdom Metazoa; phylum Arthropoda; class Insecta; order Diptera; family Dolichopodidae; genus Dolichopus; species Dolichopus griseipennis. The sequence continues at coordinate 178,130,125 of OY720441.1, read as the reverse complement.
TGTTTAATATTTGAAATAGATAAGTTAGTAAGAATTTTTAATATTTTTTAATTGATAAAATAATAGCAAATGTTTTTAGCATATTAAAAAAAATTTGGTTAGCCATGTCTTACGATCAAACTAATGAAAGCTTTTATGATTTTAAATTGACTTATGGAGTTCTCATTAAATTTGAACCAAATTGGTGTAGGGTATTTCTAAGTCGGTTGCACCGACTGACTGTTTCCTTATTTGTTTTTTATATATAATTAAGACATCGTGTACAATACTTAAGCTATATTAAAAGGTACTTGCTGCATTTATGTAAAATTTATTGTTATATTTAAACGAACTATATGAAAAGTTCTAAATTTGTAATTATATTTTAGAAATACATTTATTGCATATTTTGCGTTTATAAGCTCTTCTATTAGGTATATAAACTAACCATTTAAAATAATTGCAATTTTGAAAAAATTTAATTATTAAATATATGATGCTTGGTATTAGCTTTTTAACACCATAAAAGCTGTTATTAATTTGATCGTAAGACATAGCTAACCAAATTAATTTTATAATACTAAAAACTTTTTCCAATTAGACTATCTATTAAAAAATATTGAATTAAAAATAATTTCAAAAATTTCATAAATTTAATTAAAAACAGGTAAAGAAACAGTCAGTCGGTGCAACCTACTTAGAAATACCCTACACCTATTTGGTTCAAATTTAATGGGAAGTCCATAAGACATTTTAAAACAATAAAATTGTTATTAGTTTGATCGTAAGACATGGCTAACCAAATTTACTTTATAATACTAAAAACATTTTCTAATTATTTTTTCAATTCAAAAATATTAGCAATTCTTACTAACTTATCTATTTCAAATATTAAACAACAAATTAAACTAAGATAAATGGATTCGTAAAATGCAATTACAAAATTACATATTTAAAACTTTTATCGAATTCAATAAAATTTTACACACATGCAGCAATTACTCCTTTTCGGGATTTTTAGCTGTAGTGCATTTACTGTTAAATGATTTAGCACCCTTGGTTAATTATTTCAATTTTCAATAATTTTTTAATTTATTCTCTTAATTTACTTATTTATTTTTTTTTTTTTTTTTAAATAAACTTTTATTTTGTTATAATCTTACATATGAGTATCTTAACCTACAAAACAAAGTTAACAAACAAGGTATAACTCTTCTATTTTTAACATTTAAAAGTATTTGGATTTTTTTATGTTAAATTTAAAATAAAGTAAGTAAAATTATTTCTGTTTTAAAGTACAAAACTATTGTAATATAATCTTATAAATACATCATTGTAAAATTTAAAAAATCAATGTTTAATATTTTTTTTTTTTTTTTTAAACTTAACTAACTTAACCTAACTTAACCTAAACTTAAATTTATCTAAACTAACTTATTGACTATAAAATAGCACAAATGCTTTTAGAAATTATATTAAGATGTATTCAACCACCAATAATCTTTATTTATAACTTTATCTTTTTCTGATATAGACATTTCATATCTTAAATTATCTCCGTTAATATTGCCTGGGATATAATCGATTTTTTTGCATGTAGCCCGTCTACTATAATGAAATAGTATTGGGACATGATCTTGGTTTTGAGTGTATCTATATTTGTCTAAGAAGATGAAGTGCTCAGAAGCTATAAAGCCCGTGAGCAAGGTCTTGTTAATGTACTCCTCATTGTGGTAAAATATATGTGATATTAAACCATTTTCTGGAGTTTTTAATGCTCTATCGAAATGACTTCTGATTAATTTTATTATAAAATTTTCTATTCTCATGATTTTGGCTTCCTTGTACAAATTATTATTAGAATAAAAATGCTTGTATTCGGAACCAGGCTTTCTATGTTTATTAATACGAACTCTTATGCACTTTATTTCGAATTTACGTATTTTTTCCATTAAGCTTGCACTAATGTTATACCATATTGGTACCCCATAGACAAGATTTGGCTTAATTAATGTCTGGTAGCATATTATTTTAACTCTATTGCTAATATTTATTTTTGTTGTAAAAGAGTTTTTTAGCTGCCATAAAGGATTTATTGCCTTTATCTATTGAGTATTTTACATGATCTATGAAGTTTAAGTTTCAATGTAACTGAACTCCAAGATATTTAACGAATTTTTTGTTTGCGAGAGTTGACATAGGCGATTTAATTTTAAATTGTTTCCAATTTTTTCTAATGTCTGAACTAGTTTTGTCAACCGTATTACGGAACGAGGAAGATTATAGTTGCCCTTGTCAACTTTTAGATACCCGTGCATACCCACTATGGTGTATAAAATAAACCGTAATTTACTTCCCTTATACATTTAACTTATTACCCCATAATTTAGACGTAAAAAAAAAAAAAAAAAAAAAAAAAAAAAAAAAAATTTTCATTCATTGTCCCATAACTTTAGCTTAAAAAAAAAAAAAAAAAAAAGTAAAAAAAAAAAAAAAAATCACAAAACAAAAAACAAAATTTTCATTCATTGTCCCATAACTTTAGCTTAAAAAACAAAAAAAAAAAAAAAACAAAAAAAAAAAAACAAAAAAAAAAAAATTGGCCCACCCTAAAAGTCCGATGGCCCGAGTGATGTCCAACTTTGTTAAGTAACTAGCCCTATAACTTTACCTGCCCAATTTTAATTTTAACCTTGTAGCTTCATTAGATTCACAGTTATTGAATCGAAAACTTTGTATGGCAGCCCCCCCGAAAATGGGGCCCTAACATTTTGAAACTTCATATAAGTGCTCGATTCATTATATAACTAACCGTGTGTAATTTTCAGCCTCGTAGTGTAATTAGTTTTGAAGAAATTCATATTGGTGCAAAGAAGTTGTATGGCAGCCCCCCGAAAATGGGGCCCAAACATTTTGAAACTTCATATAAGTGCTCCATTCATTATATGACTAACCGTGTGTAATTTTCATCCGCGTTGTATAATTAGTTTTGAAGAAATTCATATTGGTGCAAAGAAGTTGTATGGCAGCCCCCCGAAAATGGAGACCTAACATTTTGAAACTTCATATATGAGCCAGAGTCATTATAAAACTAACCGTGTGTAATTTTCATCCCCGTAGTATAATTAGTTTTGAAGAAAATCATATTGGTGCAAAAAAGTTGTATGGCAGCTCCCCGAAGCCTTGGTCCGATTTTAACCAAAAACAATAGGGAACCTAGAAATTGTCTAAAAATGACTTTGTGTGAATTTCAGGACTCTAGCCCTTTTAGTTTTTGAGTTATCGTGCTGACACACGGACGGACGGACGGACGGACGGACGGACGGACGGACGGACAGACACACATAGCTAGATCGACTAATTTTTTTCGATTCTGAGCCGATACGTAACTATATCTAGTTCGTCTAGATCGATGCGTTACAAACGGAGGAGCAAATCTAATATACCCGATGTCATATATGTATGCACGGGTATAACGATGTCATATATGTATGCACGGGTATAATAATATGGTTTCACATTTGTTCAAGTTCATTTTAATATGCACAATATTAAACATTTTTTGTACATTATATTGTATGCTATTTACAGTGTCATTCGCAGAGCATATTATAATATCATCTGCGAATGCCAGGGCGTAGTTATTTCTTTTTACTCGTTCTAGCAAGAATAAAAGATCTGCTGTATATATAGTAAAAAGGATAGGCGCATTAACAATACCTTGCTGAAGACCGTTTTTGATTAGGAATGATTTGTCAGACTCGTTATTTTTGCTATATACTAAAAATTTGTTGTTATATAACATATTTTTAATCAGTATAATTAAGCGTGGCGGGAACTTATATTTTATTAGTTTATAGATTAATCCATCCAACCAAACTGAATTAAAAGCCTTTTCAAAGTCAATCAGACAGGCACCAATGCCGTATTTCTTGTTTATGAACCAGCAGATATCTGGGGTTAATTTGGTTATAGTATTAACATTACCATGTTTGTGACTAAAACCAAACTGATTTTCTGAAATAAGATTGAATGACTTTGCATAATTTGAAATTTTATCGTTTATTAAGGTTTCAAATACTTTACTAATGTTTGGCAGTAAACTTATCGGTCGATAATTGCTGGGATTGGTTGGATCTTTGCCAGGTTTTTTTAGCAATATCGTTTTCGATGTTTTCCAAATATGCGGAAAATACGAATTATTTATTGCATTATTGAATAGGATAACATATTTCGAAATAATTACACCACTTAAATTTTTTAAAACTATGTTTGGGATTTTATCGATACCAGAAGATACTTTATTTTTTAAAGCTTTAAACTTTAAAGAAAGCTCTGACTGGTTCGTGAATTCGCTATTTTCACCACTTTGCTCAGATGATTTGTTTGTGTTGGAGAAATTACTCAGAGTTGAGTTGAAATTTAATGTTTGAGAGTTATTTAATTGTGTTATTTTATTTATGATTTGGTTATGTATTCTGTTATTTGTAGGTATATTGATTTTGTGAGTGTTTTCAATGTATGTGCCAAGTACATTGTAAATTTGTGATTGATCTTCTACCATAAATTTATTTGTGGTGGTTTTATTTAATTTGTTGAAGTCTATGTTATTTTGAGCGAGTGAAGTTATATCATTTTGGTTTTTGTGTAATTTTGAAATCTGATTGTATTTGTTTTTGCGGAATATTTTGTTTATTTCGGGGAACTTTGAACTATTTGTTGGAGTTATTTTTTGGAGACGAAGTTGCCAGTATTTATTAATTTCTATTTTAATTTGTTGTTTAATTAATGTATTGATGTTATTTAGGAGGCTTTTGAGCAGTTGAATTTGTTGATTAGAAAAGTTTAATCTTTGTTTTTTGATCTTATGTATATCGTTCATGTGGCCGTGTTTTTTGTTTAAAAGAATTTTTAGCTTAACTGAGTAGAATTTTTTTAAATTATTTTGATTTTTAATTTTTGGTATAGCTTCATCCATAGTTTTAAGAATTATTCCGTTCAGCTGTAAAAGATGATAATCTACTTTTCGGTTAGACAAATTGCAGTTATCAAAAATTTTATTGCAATATTTGGAGTTGTATTTGGAAAAATAGTTTGAATTTAATTTACTTTGAAATTTGCCCCAGTTTACTTTTGAAAATATGAATTTATTACTATGACTTGGTAACACTTGCAATAAAAGCTCTTCATTTTTTAGTGACGTTGGAATTTGAGTGGCTAATGGTCACTACCGTATGGGAGAGTGGTGAGTTTGTTTTGATTTGTTTCAAAACAAATTTTTATTCTAATATCTGTTATCACTAAATCAATATAATAATTTGCACGTGGTAGTGTTGGTGCATCGGTTAAGAGTAAGTTACACTTTTATAAAATTTTGTTGTCTTGTAACCATTTGTATAATTGATTGCCTCGAGTATTGTTAACACAGTTTAACCAAGAAGTATGTTTGGCATTAAGGTCGCCAATTAATATATAGAAATTATTGAGATTCGAAAGATTTAAAATTTCGAATATTTTTTCTAATTCTGTTAAAAAACTATTTGAATTTCTATTTGATGCATAAATAGAAATTATAAATAATTTTTTTCTTTGTTTTAATTGCAATGATATAATGCATGGTTCGATACATAGAAAACTATCGAAAATGCGATTATTTACAATATCAAATTGGAAACATTTTTTTAATGCATATGGCAAAACCACCACCATCAATATCGATATTTCGATCATTTCTAATTATGTCATAATTATCCAATGACATATGGTTATTTGGTTTTAATTTTGTCTCGCTCATGCAAATTATGTCAGGTTTATTGAACTCTACAAAGTGCATAAGAGAAAGCTGTTTATTGTTGGAGATTAGTGAATTGACGTTTATGGATATTATTTTTAATTTAGTATTGTTAAAATTCATTTATAAATTAGTTTTTAATTTTTAGTGATTCCATACAAATTTTTATATTGTTAGAATTTTGATTAATTTGTTTTTTTAATGTAATAGCTTCATTTTGCATATTAATTAAAATATTTTTTATTTCAATTAAAATATTATCATTGCTATTATTGGTGTTTAAATTTGAGTTTATATTATTAGAATTATTATTGTTATTTTTAAGGTTAGAATTATTTTGTTATGTGCTATTTTTTACAATGTTTGAAAATGAAATATTTTTATTAATAAAATTTGAATTAAAGTGCTTACTTAAAATATTTTGTTTTGCATTATCTTTAATTTTTTGGCGAAGCTCCATTTTTTTAATATAAACTGGGCATTTGGTGTATGACTTATTTATTAATGTTCTATATAATTAAACTCAAAGTTATTCGAAAGAAATGTTAATTTGTAATAATACAAATATAAAAGTATATAACATAAAAGTATATAATTTCATGGTTTTTGACGTTAATTAAAACCATTAATGCTTTCATTAGCTTTTTATTACAAAATTTAATAATCAAAATATACAATAAATGTATTTCGAAAATACAATGATAGATTTATAACTGTTAATACAATTAATTTTAATACAAAAATTAATTTTACAACTTAAGTAACGTACACAATTTCTTATATACAGGGTGTTCCCGACTCGATGGTCTTCCTTTAAATGGGTGATCGGGCACATCGAGCAGAACAAAAAATTGTATGGGAGGGGGGGGGGGGGTCTATTTTCATTAGTTTAGAAGTTATGGGGCCTTAACTGTTTTTCGACCATAATTTAGTTTTATTTCGACTTTACTAAAAATATAAAAGTGTTAAATAAGAACGGAAATAGGAAATAGTGTATCAAATTTGATTCTTTTATCTTTATTGTTTTCGAATATATTATGCTTTAAGGTCTTTGGAGTAGTGGGGGTGGTACGCAAACCGCTTTTCCAATTCTTCCAAAATTTCCCGTACAGAAAACAAATAAAGAAAAGAATAAAACTTGCGTTACTCCAAGCAAACTCCAAATGCCAGATAACAAATATTCAAATTGGACTAAGGGAGAAACGCTCTGCCGAAACATTGAAAAAAATGTACAGAGAAATAGTAAAACATACACCGATTCATTGGTCCCTCCTATTGTTAGACTAACAAGGAAAGCAATTGATACTGGTGATAATGTTTATGCAATTTCAAGACCAAGAGACCACAGAATTTATAAAAATGTAAGGCTGTTTTTATCATATTTCCATGACAAGGATGATATTTGCTATGAAGGTGTCACTCAGACTAGTTTAAAAATACTAATTCATCAAGAGGGATTGCCAAATTACTACAAAGAACTTTCTCAACTTTACTTTATTTATCATGACAATACAGGAGCAGGAGTATCCAGAAAAGAAGCAATTCAAGACCTAGTTTATTACAGGAGGCATATTGAAAATAAATACAGAGAATATTTGCAGAAAACAAGAGGAACTTGGCAAAATTATATGGTCAGTAAACCTTGATGTTCAATACACTCTCAAATTTAAATATTGTGCATTTTAATGCCAGAAGTCTCAGAAGAAATATTATCGAAATAGAATCATTTATAAAAATTAAAAAATGTATTGACATAATTATGATTGGTGAAACTTGGATATACTCTGATGAGGAGATATTTTTTAATATTCCTGGGTATACAGCTTTATTTAATTCAAATAATTTAAATAGAGGAGGCGGAGCTGCTATTTATGTCTAACAAAATATACAATATAAAATATTAGAAGTCATAGAACAGTTCAATACTAAAATTATATATTATATGGTACTAGTCCAGTTATTAAACTCGCCGTTTGTTACAAAAGTCCTAGTGAAAATAATAATAAAGCTCGCTTACTTAATAAATAATTGTTTAACAACTGGTATTTATCCTGAATGTCTAAAATCAAGTATGGTTGTGCCAATATACAAATCCGGAGCAACCAATGATGTATCAAATTACAGGCCTATTACTTTAACAAGTTGCTTGGGAAAAATATTTGAAAAAATAATAAATAATAGAATACAGAATTTCATTCAAAAGGTAGTAGGTTTTGATGATAATCAATTTGGATTTCAAAAAGATATTGGAACTGATTCTGCAGTCTTAGCATCAACAAACTCTATAGTAAGCAAATTAGATGCAGGGAACTATGTATGTTCAGTATTCGTTGATTTAAAAAAAACATTCGGTACAGTTGATCAAAAAATTCTGTTTAACAGACTCTATGAAATCAGTATAAGAGGAACAGCTCTGGATCTTCTTAGATCTTATTTACAAAATAGGAAAATAGCTACAAGAGTTAATAATGTATTGAGTAACCAGTGTAGTATAAATATAGGTGTTCCACAAGGATCAGTATTCGGGCCTACTTTGTATCTGCTTTATAACCATAACATCCAATGTCCTAATTTACAAGCCGATTACAAGATATTTGCGGATGACACATTGATCATTTACAGTGCTAAAACCATAAATGAATTAGTAAGAATAATAAATGAAGATTTGTAGAAATATATTAATTGGGTTAAAGGCAACAAATTAAGTATAAATGCTGATAAAATTAAATTTATCACATATAAAATGAGGAATAAAGCTGATATAAATCTAAAAATAATGATAAACAATGTCCAAATTGAAATAGTTGATACATATAAATTATTACCTTGGTGTAATAATTGATGAAAAACTGAGATGGGAAAATCATATCAATAAAATAGCATCCAAAATTGCGCCAATGCTTGGTGCGCTACATGGATGAAAGAAAAGGTCAGTACTTTGATAAACAAAGCAATTAAAAGTTTATACAAGTTTAGCTGGCTGACACCAACAGTCGAAATTTATAAAAAAACGGTATATTTGATGCTTCCGGAAATTATTATTATGGAAAAAGCCAAATTAATTTTTAAACTGGAAAAAGGAATTTACAGGAAGAATATTAATATTACGAAAAGAAATAGTGTACATAACTATAACCCCAAAAGCTTGAACTATTTAAATCATACAAGATCTAGAACGGAATTATCTCACAGCAGCGGATTATCCTCAGCTATAAGAATCTATAATAAGCTACCAAATGATCTTATACAGACCTATAACATCAAACTCTTTGTTAAAAATCTGAAGTACCTACTAAAGCGGAATACCATATTGCTTGATAGCGTTATGCAGAATGAATAATCGTATTAACATATAATAATAATTTAATTAATATTACATAACCTTAATAAGGATATTTACATAACTTATATATATATATATATATATATATATTGGTATATATTTTATATGTTTGTTTATCTTTATTTAGTTTAGTTTTAGGTTAATCTGTGTTATTTTATACCAAAATCCATTGTTTTGTTTATAACAAAGTTAAAAAAAAAAAAAAAGAAAAAAGTATTATATGTTATATAAAAGTAAAACTATAAAAAAAAGGGAATTATAATAGACAATAAGAAAGCTAAATAAAGTATATAAATTTAAAAAAAACAAGTGATGAGAAAAAACCAAGGGTTTTTAAAAAAGCACATTTTCAAAATAATATAGTGTTTCATACTAAGTATTTTATCGGAATATAATGTTGAAGCTTCAATTTTAACGTTTAATTTAGGAAATATATACGTTGGTGACTAAGTTACTGCTTACCTATAAAAACAGTAAATTTTTAAGTTCTAGTAGGCCCTCTATGGGGAAGGTTGCCAAATTTCTCAAGGATATAATGCTCACTACTCCCCTTCCCCCAAACTTTTTTAGGTTCTAGGAATTAAGTTGTGAATTCCACCAAAATTTGGAATTTTTCTTAGAATTTTACTATTTAGGCAAAAATGGTTAAAACAGGGGTAAAACTTTCTTCAATTTAAAGAACCTCTTTTAAATTTAAGAAAAACCTTTAACATATGTTAAAATATAATGTTAGACCTTTAAATTTTGTATATTAAGGAAAAAATATTTAAACAGGTATTCAAGTTACAGGTGTTTAAAAATAGCAAAATTTCAATTTTGGAGCCCTTATAGCTCCTGAACATGGGGCTTGACAAAAAAATTTTGTTAACCGACTCCCACTAATTTCTGAGGATCTAACTTCTTCTAAAATTGCAAGACCCTAGCTTGAACCGTTTAAAAGATACATGGGGCCAAAAATTTTGCAAAAATTGAGTTTAGCATAATGGTAAATTTTAGTACCGTATGGCAACCCTAAACATTTAAGCGAAGTATTTTTGTAAAGTCTATAAAAACAGTTCTCTTCAACCGTTTTTCGATTGAAAATAAACCTATCAGAACTCTTGTTATATCAATTTAAATATAGGGCTTTTTTGGAATTTGCAGAGGCTGTAGCTTCGTCATCCTTCAAAATTAAGAAAAGCCTTTGACACATGTTGAAATATAGAGCTTTGAATTTTGTATATTACAAAAAAAAATTTGGACAAATATTCAAGTTACAGGTGTTTAAAAATAGCAAAATTTCAATTTTCGTGCCCTTATAGCTGCAAAACAGGGGACGTGACAAAAAAGATTTGTTAACCGACTTCTACTTATTTCAGAGGAGCTAATTACTCCCAAAATTTCAAAACCCTAGCTTGGCCCGTTTAGAAGATATGTGTGGCCAAAAATTTTGCAAAAAATGAGTTTTGCATAATGTCAAATTTTAGTACGTGTGGCAACTTTAAATATTTATTTTTTTAAAATTTATAAAGTTTATAAAACCAGCTATCTTTTGCTGTCTTCCTTCCTCCTTGTTACTACGACCCATAGTGAGCCTTCGCCTCCCTAATTATCTGCTTCCAATTATTTCTATCTACGGCATTCCTTCTCCAATTGTGTATTTGTAGCTCGTTTACAATTTCATGAAAATTATCTTTCCATCTAACTCTTGGTCTGCCAACTGGTCTTTTTCCAACTGGATTACCATAGAAGATTCTGGATACGGACCTTTCGTTTGGCATTCTGGAAATATGACCTGCCCATCTTAATTTTTGTATTTTAATATACGAACTTAATTGTAAATCTTTAAATTGTTGTATGCATTCTTCATTCGTTCGAAGTCGAAGCAATCCTTCTGACGTTCTGACAGGACCCAGAATTCTTCGGAAAGTCTTGCGTTCAAAAATATCTAATTTTTCTTCTTCATTTTTTCTAAGGCTCCATGTTTCACATCCATACGATACCACTGGTCTTATCAAAGTTTTATACAGTTTTATTTTTGTTTTCCTTGTGATATAGTTTGATTTAAAGGGGTTTAGCATGGAGAAATAACATTTATTTCCAGATTTCAGTCTTTCGTTTATTTCTGCATTATTTGAGCCTTCTATGTCAACTACTGATCCTAAATATTTGAAATCTTTAACACTTTCAAATTCCATATCTCCCACAGCAATTGTTTGTGTATGTGGTTTATTTCTTGCTGTTATTTGAGTTTTAAGGTACTTTGTTTTCTCTGCATTGACTTTCAAACCAAATTGGGCAGCTTTTTCTTGTAATTTTATAAAGTTTTCTTTTACAAATTTATGTTTCTGCGTATCAGGTCGAGGTCATCAGCGTAGCCTAGAATTTGTGATGATTTACACCAAAGTGTTTGTTTTGTTTCAATATCTGATGCACGGATAATTTTTTCAAGTGCCAGATTAAATAACATTGGCGCTAGCCGATCTCCCTGTCTCACTCCTGTTTTTGTTTCGAACGGTTCAGAGAGGTCACCTTGAATGCGGAAACAATTTTTACTGTTTTCCGTGGTCATTTTTGCCAGGTTGACCAGTTTCTTTGGGATTCCCAGTTCCACCATTGCGTTCCATAGGGGACCTCTTTGTATGCTGTCGTACGCTTTCATAAAATCTACAAAGACGTAATGTGGGGGTGGAAAATTCTCTACATTTTTCCATGATTTGTCTGAGAATAAAGATTTGATCAGTCGTAGAGCGACCGGCTACAAATCCGCTTTGATATTCGCCAATCATGTCTTTATAATAGCATTCCATTTTTGTGCATAAAATGCCAGCAAGTATTTTGTATACGCTGTTTAAGAGTGATATTCCCCTGTAGTTATTGCATACCATTTTATCACCCTTTTGTGTATCGGCACTATGACGCCTACTGTCCAATCATCCGGCATCCTTTCCTGCCTCCATATCATTAATATTAAATGATGAATACGTCGGGCCATTCCCGCACCCCCACCTTTAATCATTTCTGATACATTACCATCTTTACCGAGCGTTTTATTGTTTTTCAATAAATTAATTTCTTTTTCTACTTCACCTAAAGTAGGTTCGTTAATATACGGTTCAGCCGTAAGAAAAACCTGATTGGTAAATATATCGGCTCATTTAATAACTCGTCAAAATATGGTGCCCATCTTTTCAGAATTTCATTTTTTCCCTGTAGAATATCCCCATTTTCGCTTTTGCAACATATAAGTCTTGGCTGGAAGCCTTTCTTTACTTTGTTGACTTCCTTGTAAAATTTCCTGCATGCGTTGAGCTCATTTGATTGTTCGATTTCTTGCATTTTTCTATCAAAGCATTCTCTTTTTTTTTTTTTTCTATTTATCTTTGTAGATATTTGTTTTTTTTGCTTGTATATTCTATTGTTCGTTCTTGTATTGCATTGTAGCATTTTTTCCCTAGCGGCATTTTTTTCTTGTAGAGCGACTTCACATTCGTTGTCCCACCAGTCATCACTACTTCTTGTTGCTCTACGTGCTTGTCCGAGAATTGTTCGACCAGCACTAGACAAAGTTTCCTTGATAGTACTCCACTCTTCTTCTATGTTTTCTACCGCTCTTATTTCATTTAATTTATTATTTACGTGACTTTAGAAATTTTCCTTAGTAGTAATGTTATATTTTTGAAATATAAAAAATGCCAATAGGCAATACGCGCTCTGTACTTTGCCTTTACCAGAAAGTGATCTGAGTCCGATGCTGCACCCTTAAACGTTCTGACGTCCAGCATATTACCAAAGTGCCTACCATCAATTAGAATATGGTCTATTTGGGATGTATATCTTCCACCCGGAGCTAGCCAAGTAGCTTTATGTATATTTTACCTGCTTTGCATAATGTGCGCTGATTCCAAGTTCCGATGTTCAGATCATAGTCCTTATTTCTTGCTTTAGGTCGTTTACCATAGTTTCCATCTTTAATCTGAGGCATTTTGTAGGGTTTCATAACAAACTTGTGTTTTGCGGGATGGGGATGTTAACCCCAAGCCCAACCCCCATCTTTGGAGGGCCATGATGATACATCTGGGTATTTAGTCCACTGTGTTGTTCTCTATGGTTATACCGCCAATACTCGGTCGCCATTGCCTCATTTGTTTTAAACGGGTTCCACCGCGTGAAGGTTGAGGTTGACACTTGGCTGAGCTAGGCTATATATTCGCATCTCAAGCCCTTGGAACCCATCTTTTGCCGTTATCAGATTGAAAATATATCTAACAGAACTCCCATTATAACAATTTGAATATAGGAAGTTTCCCAACTTTGGGGGGCTGCAGCTCCCTTCTACGAAATTATTTTTTTTGTAGTACCTACATGTGGTTAAAATTTCTTTTCTATATTTCAAACGATGTAAATGTTTTTGTAAACATACGGACAGACAGACGGACAGACAGATGGACGGACGGACAGAGTGAAACTATATAGGCACATTTTTACAAAATTTTTTGAAAATGTGCTAAAAATAAGAAGAAGCACATGTGCCCCAAATATAATGATCTATCTTCTTTGGTTTCGAAATTATACTAGTTTGACTTCAATTCGATCAAAAGCTTTTAGAATCTGAACCCGACAAGAACCAATTCCATGGTACTTCCTTACTAGTAACCTAGAATATAAATTTCATCAAAATATCGTAATTAGTTTCTGAGCTTTTATATTTTTAAGATATAGGTTTGTTGCTTTTGAACTTTCAAAGATTCCAGAACCCGAAACCATGGTACGATTTCGCCCATATGCAGCCCCAGTCATACTTTCAATACTAATTAACCCTTGTACACAATTGAAACATTCTATATTAATTTTAAGTTACTATTTTTATTAATTTCGATGTTAAGCTTTTCAACTTTTAGAGGTCTAAGAAAGTTACCTGAACCACCACTCCAAGTGATCACATTAAGGGAACACGTAGGAAATAGTAAAGAAAAGCCTTGTGCCAAATTTGAAGATTCTGGATTTTTTGAAGTTACTATATCTTTTATTTTCGAAAATATGCTTTAAGGTCTTCGAAACTATGTGGATGGTCACCGACTCACTATTTCAATTGGTTCCTATTTTCAAGAACACTAAGAGAATAGAAAGGGACACACTGATACCAAATTTGGAGAGTCTAACTTCTTTGAAATCGGAATCATGCTCGTTTGGCCTAAATTTTATGAAAAAGTTCCAGGATCCGAACCCATGGTCGGCTTTCGCCTATATGCAGACCGCGCCGTTTTTTCAATACTAGTGAACCCTTGTACACAATTGGAACGTACTATCTTAATTTTAAGCTTTTTTTTTAAATAATTTCAACGATATGCTTTAAGGCCTTCAGAACTGTGGGGAGGGTCCCCAACCCACTACTCCAATTGGTACTAAATTTCCAGGACCCTAAGGACATAGGAAGAGACACAGTGATACCAAATTTGAAGGTTTTATCTTCATTGGTTTCGATAATATGCTTGTTTCTCGATCAAAAACTTTTAGGATCCGAACCTATGGTCCGAACTCGTTTGTGCGCAGTCCCCGGCATAGTCTTATTACTAGTAACCTACATCACAAAATTCACGACTGTAACTCCATTAGTTGTTGAGTTATCCTTATTTTTTTATATGTTCCTTGGCCCTTAGAACAATTAAAAGGTCCAGAATCCGAATCCATGGGCCGATTTTGCCCATATAAGTTAACAACCGTTAACCTTTCATATATTGCGAAATTGTTTTCAAATTTTTTTCCTAAATAAATTGTTCACACGGGAACGACTTATTTTCATCAAATTTCAATTAACGTTTTTTTTATATAAAATTTAAATATCCAATTTCAATAATTTTAAAATAATAATTTTTTTTATAATTTCGTAACTTTCGGATATTCACACAAAAAATGTATTAAATGCTTACGATGCATTTCTTAATAAAAAATTATCCACGCGGCGTCTTTGTGCAGGCAGAATGAAAAATTAAAATACTAATTTAATTCACTTCTTAATTAGCTTTAATAAAGAAAAGTCATATTTTTGTCTGTAAAATAAATCTGTAAAATAAATAATAAAAAAATCATTTTTTTGTAAAATAAAAACATTTATTAAAAAAATTTAAGAATATTTTATTTTTTTTGGCTTGCATGAGCAAGGAAAACTAACTGGCGCCCGAGCAGGGACCCGTTTAGTGTTAATTAAATAAGTGGGACTTAAAATCATAATTAAAAAAATCTAACGCAAAATTACCAAAAAATTTTAATAATAAAATATAAAAAAAAAAATAATAATAAAAAAAAAACAAAAGGCCTAAAAAAATAAATAAATAAGTACTTAAAGAATTAAAACAAATAAATTAAAAACTTAATTAAAAAAAAAAATAAAAGTAAATAAAAAAATAAAATAAAATAAATATAAAAAATAAATAAAAACGAAAAACTTGGTACCAAGAAAATAAAAAATATAAAAGAAAATCATTTTGTTTGGGTAATTAAAATTGGATTAATTAAATTGGTTTTAAAGAAAACAACACTATTTGTAACACGAGCTGAGAGGAAATCCGGCATAAAGGGGGTGGAAACGAGGCTCCTTAGTAGAAAAAACAAAGAATTTTTCAAACGGGAGTCACCATCGCGGGAAATAAATAAACCCAGAAGCGTAGCTGACAGCCGCCAACTCCGCTGGAAATAATCAAAGCGGACGGGTCACCTGATGGACTTAATAAGGTCAATAATCATGCTCATGTAAGTCAGTTAAAGTAAAAAAATAATAAAAACTAAGAGAAATTTTTTTTCTCATATAATTAGTGTACAAAATTAGTGGTTTTTTTTATATAAAAAATAAGAGATAACTTTTAACTTTAACAAATTTTAACTTTAACTGTAACTTTTTGAAAATATAAAATTTTAATACTTTTCCTTTGTCTAAAATAGCCATCTATTTTACAAAAAATTTTTAATAAAATAATAAAAAAAAAAATGTAAATTAAAAATAAATTAACAAATAAATAAAAAAAAGTATATTATAAAAAAAAATTCTTAAAAAATTGCAATATCGTGATCAAGCCTTCTCGTCGACACTTGAGGTGAGGCTGCCTCAAGCACGATATTGTATAAAAAATTTTTTATTTCGTAAGATAAAGGAAAAGATTATACGCATTTTTTTGAAAAAAAATTTTATTTTTATTTTGACAAAATTAAAATAACAAAAAAAACCACCAATTTTTTTATTCCATACAATAAAAAGTAGATTAAATTTTATTAAATTAAATTTTATTTAGAATATTTGAAATTGAAATAAAATTAAATTAAATATTTTTTTAACTATAAATGAAATAAATAAAGTTAATAATTAATTAATATTGAATGTTATTAAAAAATAAAATAAGATTTAATATTTAAAATTAAAATAAAATTGAATTTAATATTTTTTCTATTATAAATAAAATAAATAGAGTTAATAACTAATATTAAGTAAAATTTTAATAAAAATAAAATTAAATCGAATATCAAAAATTAAAATAAAATTAAATTAAATACCTTTTTGCTAAGTCATAAAATAAATATAACTAATATCATTAAGTAATATTAAAAAATTAAATTTTTAGAATATTTTGCTTAAATTTATAAATTAAAAAGAGTTTTAAATTAAATTTTGAAGATTAAATGTTGTTTTAGCTGACGAAATATTTTGTAAATTTTAAAGTAAATCAATTTAACAGATAAAATTTTTAAAAGGAAATCTTTTATTAATAACTCGAATACAATCAAGAATTTTTCAAAAATCAATAAATAAATTTAAAAATTATATTTGATTAAAAATTAATAAATAAATATGAAATTTTTTTGAAAAGAAATTTTTATATTTTAGCCAAATTATAAAAAAAGGGGTATAAAATAAAATATAGAAAAAAGTTTTTTTAGAGAAATAGAAAGTAAGAAATAGATAAGATTTTAACAAATTTTTAGGTATAATTAAAGAATCTTCTTATTTCAAAAGATAAGGTAAGATACAATAAGATATAATTGGATAGAACAAGCAAAACAAAAATAAAAAGTTTTTTTATATATAAAAATTTTTTAAAAACCTTTTTCAAATTTAAATTTAAAAATCAAATATAAAAGAAATTCCTCCTTCTTAAATAAATAAAAATACAAATCTATTGCCCCCACTTTTTACCCAGGAAATAAGGTCTTCGATATTATAGTTCCACTCATAAATAAATAAAAAATAAATAATTATAGTTTCACTCATAAATAAATAAAAAATAAATAAGAAATTTTCAAAAAAAAAAAAAAATGGCGAATCCAAGTAGACGAATGGCACATGGAAAATCACCACGTTTTATTTCAACTCCGGAGATACCCCAAATGGTGGAAGAAGAGGTAACTCCAATTGTAGAAGAACATCATGAAAACAGTGAAACAATAAGAGATACCATTAGGGAAATGGTGCAACATGAGACAAGAAGATTCCACGAATGTTTTGAAGATGAATGAAGTGAGGAAGAATATGACGAAGAGGTGAATTTTGAAGAAGATGTAAACCTAATAGGAATGGATAGAGTTCCGGACGTCGTTAAGAGTTTGCAAACATTTTCAGGAGAGATGAATGAGTATGGTGCATGGAAAAAGGGAGTCGAACGGATACTAAAAATTTATGATAATTTGAGAAGTACCCCGAAATACTTTGGAATTATTAACGCTATTAGAAACAAGATCGTAGGGGAAGCAAATACGGCCCTTTTAACATTCAACACGCCATGTAAATGGACAAGAATTGTTAAATGCCTCGATATGAATTATGCCGATGATAGAGATATAGGAACTCTGGAATATCAAATGACAACGATGAATCAAGGAAATCTGACGGTTCACGAATATTATAAAGCAATTTACCAACACTTATCCCTCATTTTGGAAAAACTTATCTCTGTGAATTTAACAGAGGATTCATTTGCAACCATGACACGACATTATAGAGAAAAAGCTTTAGATGCATTCATAAATGGTCTTGATCAACGCCTATCCGATTTGCTGAATATGAGAGAACCTAAAGATCTGCCACAGGCGCTCCGTTTCTGTCTCAAGCTTGACAATGCCAACAAAAGATCAACCAACGTACAAAGAAACAAATCAGTAGCAGTAACTCAAAGAATTCAACCAACAATACCAGCAATAGTAAATCAAGGTCCCATAAGAAATCCATCTCGACCCCAGGGAGTTTATAATACACCCAACAGATATTTTAGACACAACGCATTCAATAAATCATATTATAGAAATAATCAGAACCCCAATTATCAAGGACAACAAATGTTATATCCAAATAAACCAAAATCCGAAACCAGAAGCTTAATAAGGCGATTCCCAACATCAAATAATAATATTCAAAATTATAGACAAAACAATTATGGACAATCTTCAAGATTCCCAACATTTAATAATAATTTTCAAAACTATGGACAAAACAATTATGGAAAATTTTCAGCCACTAATAATAATCAAACATTCAGGCAAAATGGTCAAGGATATAATAAAAACATTCATGGATACTATCAAAATAGGCATGGCTTCCAACAGCAGAATTACGGAAATAATCAGTCATCCAAGCAGAATAATTTTCAAAAGATAAATCATACAACAACAGCGACATCTGATGGTCAAAATAAAAGGAGTTGCAATTGCGCAGTTGCTAAGGAAACCCAACAATCAGACACTAACAATTTTTTAGATTAAATGGCTCTTCACTCCCTTACTTAGAAATAAAAAAGGAGAATGGAGAGCAATACAAATTTTTAATTGATACAGGATCCAATAAAAATTACGTCCAACAGAAATACATACAAAATCCCATACCTAACGAAAAACCATTTTATATTAACTCAATAGGAAACAATATTAAAATTACACATCATGCAGAAATTAAATTAAAATCAAATTTACCTAAATTAAAATTTTACATTTTACCCGATTTGCTTTCCTTCGACGGGATAATAGGCAACGATTCGTTGAGGGAATTCAAAGCCATAATAAACACAGAAGGAAGTTATATGACAATATATCCGAATGACAAAATAATATTAAAACAACTATTAGCAGAAAGCATTAACAACTTAAACGTACGAATGGACCATTTGGAGCCTTCACTGAAATTAAAATTGGAAAAATTATTTAAAAAATATAGCAACCTCTTTGTCGATCCTGATCAAAAGTTAACTTTTACAACAAGAATAAGGGGAGAAATTCGCACCAATACGGACGAACCAGTATATTGCAGAGCATATCCGTATCCTATGGCATTGAAAGATGAGGTTGAGAAACAAATAGAAGAATTATTACGAGATGGATGGAATACGATGGAATTATAAGACCTTCAAAATCCCCGTATAATTCGCCTGTATGGATCGTCCCCAAAAAAGAAGACGCTTCAGGGAAGAAAAAATATCGTATGGTCATTGATTATCGCAAATTAAATGCTATAACAATACCTGACAAATACCCTATCCCCGAAATAAATGAAGTTCTTTCAAATTTAGGGGAGAGTAAATGTTTCTCAGTAATTGATCTGAAAAGCGGATTTCACCAAATTGCACTTAAGGAATCAGACATAGAAAAAACATCGTTCTCCATAAATAATGGCAAGTTTGAATTCCTGCGTCTACCTTTTGGCCTAAAGAATGCACCGTCTATTTTTCAAAGGGCCTTAGATGACATTCTAAGACCACATATTGGAAAAAGGTGCTATGTCTACATCGACGATATAATAATTTTTGGAAAAAACGAAGCAGAACACCTACAAAACTTAGAAATTATTTTTGAAACTTTACAGAATGCCAACATGAAAGTTCAACTAGATAAATGTGAATTCTTCCGCAACGAAGTAGAATTTTTAGGATTTGTTGTAAGTTCAAAAGGAATTAAAACCAACCCAAAGAAGGTCAAAGCCATTCAGGATGTACCACCACCTAAGACACTAAAGGAACTGAGATCCTTTCTTGGAATGTCAGGCTACTACAGAAGGTTTATTTGTAATTACGCAATGATCGCGAAACCCCTGACATCCCTTTTGAGGGGGGAAGGAGGACGAGTGTCCAAAACGCAGTCGAAAAACACACCTATATCTATGAACGAAGATGCTATTAAAGCATTCAAGCAACTGAAAGACGCTTTAATTTCAGAAGAAGTTTTACTAATCCATCTAGATTTCAACAAAGAATTCGAACTCACAACAGACGCATCGAATTATGCGATAGGAGGAGTATTGTCCCAGGACAGAAAACCAATCACTTTTCTCTCTAGATCTCTTAATAAAACAGAAGAAGCGTACGCTACGAACGAGAAAGAGATGCTGGCAATCATCTGGGCTCTGACAGCACTTAGGAATTATTTATATGGATCCAGGAAAGTCATTATTTACACCGATCACCAACCATTGACGTACGCGTTAAGTAATAAAAATGCAAACAGCAAATTAAAAAGATGGAAAGCTATTTTGGAAGAGTTTAACTACGAATTAAGGTACAAACCAGGACAGACAAACGTCGTAGCCGATGCATTATCCAGATTAGTCCCTACATCATCAGTTAATAGTTTATCCATAACTAGTAATAAAAGTTCCTACAGATTCATTCAAACGGTTGAAGCACCCGTAAATGTTTTTAGAAATCAAATAATAATAGAAATAAGTGACGAAAGTTCTTATGAAGTACTTAATCCTTTCAAAAGTCATATGAGGCACATAATAAAACAAAAAAATTTTCAAGACAACAATTTAATAAAACTCCTAAAAGAATATCTAAACCCAAATGTTGTAAATGTCATAAAAGCAGAAAAATTTATCAAAGACCAAATCCAAATAATATACGAGAATCATTTTGCAAAATACAAGATCAGATTCGCAACATGCCACGGTTAAGGACATTGAAGATGAAATCGAACAAAAAGAGATTATCAGTTCAACACACCGACGTGCACACCGGAATGCATCCGAAAACAAGAAGCAGATAATGCAAAATTACTACTTCCCACAAATGAGCAAAAAAATTAACGATTTAGTGAAAATTTGTTCAATTTGTAAAGAAAGCAAATATGATAGAAAACCTAACAGACCAGAAATTCAACCCACTCCCATACCGACTTTCGCGGGACACACTATTCACCTAGACATCTTCTCTACCGAGTCCAAATTGGCTATTACTGCAATAGACAAATTAACGAAATTTGCACAAGCAAGAGCTATTAAAAGTAGATCGATGGATGACATCAGGCTAGCTTTGAGAGATTTACTCTTTTATTATGGAATCCCAGAATATGTAGTAATTGATAATGAGAGGTCTTTGAACGCCGCATCTATAAAAAATATGATGGAACAAGAACTAAAGATAAGGTACACATAGTACCGCCTTACAAGAGTGAATCAAACGGACAAGTGGAGAGACTCCATTCTACTCTGTCCGAAATAATGCGATGTCTAAAATGCGAAGGAGAAGATCGAAGTTATGAAGATTTATTGCAAAGGGCAATAAACGAATACAACTATACCATCCATTCTGTTACAAAAAGAAAACCGATCGAACTCTTTCTCGGACGTGTACCAAATCTAACACCAGAAGAATTCGAAAAAACTCGCATCAAAAATATAGAAGTTCTAAAGCAGAAACAAGAAAATGATCTCAAATTTCACAACAAAAAAAGAAAACCAATTATACAATATGCAAAAGGCGAAACCATCTATGTAAAACACAATAAAAGGCTCGGTACAAAATTAACATGTCGCTATAAAAAGGAAATAGTTAAACAAAATCGAAATTCAACTGTTTTAACAGAGTCGGGGAGAATCGTACACAAATCAAATATAAAATCATAGTTTATATGTCAATCCTTGCAAACTACATTATTCTAAACAAAAAAAGAAAAAATAATAATAATAACAAAAATCCACTTCTCTTTTCTATTTTCTCAAATTTTCAAGTCCTTGTATTTATTGTAGGTTTTTACTGGGCAAAAGTTTATCTGAAGTACAAATATTGGATTACTCAAGATCATACCTCATCAACATCGAACTGGGAGAAGCAAAAATCCAACAAGGAAATTACAGACTCATACACATAACCGATCTCGGTGTAATTCAAAATTCTTTAAATTATTTGAAGTCAGTGATGGCAGACGAGAATGTTAAAGTTCATCCATTACATCAATATCTCCAGTACGAGGCACTACAAATCCAACAATATCTGGATGAATTCAAACCTCGGAGAGTAAAAAAATCACTCAACTTTCTAGGAAGCGCATGGAAATGGATTGCAGGAACACCGGACCATTATGACTTTATTATGATTAAAAAGAACATGAATAATTTACTAGAAAACAATAATAAGCAGACAATAATCAATAAAATCCATAATGACAGAATTAATAACATTACCCGTATCAAATTTTAGATAATATCCAAACAGAAAGAAAATTAAGTAATCAAAACGCCATTATAATACAAAGTAAATTAAAAATAATTAAAGAAGAAATAATAAATATAAAGTATGCCATACATTGGGCAAAAACCGGTACTATAAATCCCATATTATTGTCTAAATCCGAAATAGAAACATTAACTAAAGTTCTAGATAATGAAAACTTTCCTTACAGTAGTTCGGAAGAAGCATTAGATCTTGCCAATATTAAAATTATAAAAAATGAAACTTGCTTATTCTATCTTGTAGAGATACCCCTAACAGATAAAAATATTTATAAAAACCTTTTGCTAAAACCTGTAAAAAAAATAATAAAATGTTAAAATTAGATTTTGAAAATGTATTAATAAATAAAAAAGAAATGTATGGAATAAAAGGAAATTGTAAAAAAATAAATAAAATATTTATATGTAAAAAACAAAACGTTGAAATTGTAAATTCTACTTGCACAAAGAAACTCATAGAAGGAAAAAATTCGAAATGCAATTTAATAAACAGTCATCATATCCCGTACATAGATGAAATAGCCAATGACATGCTTCTACTAAACGACTTCAATGGAATAATTCGATTCAACCAAGAAAATAGAACACTCAACGGAACTTATGTATTAAGGTTCCATAATGCAACAATAGTGATAAATAATCAAACATTTTCATCAATAGAGACTTCAACAACTAAGATCTTACCACCAATTCTGCAACCGAAAATTATGGAACGAGAGTTACATCAACATTTATCATTGGAATTTTTAAACGAAATACACATCAACAATACAAGGGAAATTGAATTAATGAAGGACGAAAGGATAATAGAGCGCACCATTAGTATTGGGTTCCCTGTTATTATCATACTTGTTATACTAACAATCGGAATAATTATCACTCAAAAGAAAGGGGTTAAATTTATAATCAACAGAAACAACGAGGAGCATGAAAACAAGGAAACAACTACAAATTTAGAAGAAGAAAAAATCAGTGACATCAAACCAATTAAAATAACAGAAGAAAATACAAAACCAACCATAGTAAAGAGATGTTCCATTATCGAAAGCCAAATTGGGACATTTGGTCTTAAGGGGGGAAGAGTTAACAACCGTTAACCTTTCATATATTGCGAAATTGTTTTCAAATTTTTTTCCTAAATAAATTGTTCACACGGGAACGATTTATTTTCATCAAATTTCAATTAACGTTTTTTTTATATAAAATTTAAATATCCAATTTCAATAATTTTAAAATAATAATTTTTTTTATAATTTCGTAATTTTCGGACATTCACACAAAAAATGTATTAAATGCTTACGATGCATTTCTTAATAAAAAATTATCCACGCGGCGTCTTTGTGCAGGCAGAATGAAAAATTAAAATACTAATTTAATTCACTTCTTAATTAGCTTTAATAAAGAAAAGTCATATTTTTGTCTGTAAAATAAATCTGTAAAATAAATAATAAAAAAATCATTTTTTTGTAAAATAAAAACATTTATTAAAAAAATTTAAGAATATTTTATTTTTTTTGGCTTGCATGAGCAAGGAAAACTAACTGGCGCCCGAGCAGGGACCCGTTTAGTGTTAATTAAATAAGTGGGACTTAAAATCATAATTAAAAAAATCTAACGCAAAATTAACAAAAAATTTTAATAATAAAATATAAAAAAAAATAATAATAAAAAAAAAACAAAAGGCCTAAAAAAATAAATAAATAAGTACTTAAAGAATTAAAACAAATAAATTAAAAACTCAATTAAAAAAAAAATTAAAAGTAAATAAAAAAATAAAATAAAATAAATATAAAAAATAAATAAAAACGAAAAACTTGGTACCAAGAAAATAAAAAATATAAAAGAAAATCATTTTGTTTGGGTAATTAAAATTGGATTAATTAAATTGGTTTTAAAGAAAACAACACTATTTGTAACACGAGCTGAGAGGAAATCCGGCATAAAGGGGGTGGAAACGAGGCCCCTTAGTAGAAAAAACAAAGAATTTTTCAAACGGGAGTCACCATCGCGGGAAATAAATAAACCCAGAAGCGTTGCTGACAGCCGCCAACTCCGCTGGAAATAATCAAAGCGGACGGGTCACCTGATGGACTTAATAAGGTCAATAATCATGCTCATGTAAGTCAGTTAAAGTAAAAAAATAATAAAAACTAAGAGAAATTTTTTTTCTCATATAATTAGTGTACAAAATTAGTGGTTTTTTTTATATAAAAAATAAGAGATAACTTTTAACTTTAACAAATTTTAACTTTAACTGTAACTTTTTGAAAATATAAAATTTTAATACTTTTCCTTTGTCTAAAATAGCCATCTATTTTACAAAAAATTTTTAATAAAATAATAAAAAAAAAAATGTAAATTAAAAATAAATTAACAAATAAATAAAAAAAAGTATATTATAAAAAAAAATTCTTAAAAAATTGCAATATCGTGATCAAGCCTTCTCGTCGACACTTGAGGTGAGGCTGCCTCAAGCACGATATTGTATAAAAAATTTTTTATTTCGTAAGATAAAGGAAAAGATTATACGCATTTTTTTGAAAAAAAATTTTATTTTTATTTTGACAAAATTAAAATAACAAAAAAAAATACCAATTTTTTTATTCCATACAATAAAAAGAAGATTAAATTTTATTAAATTAAATTTTATTTAGAATATTTGAAATTGAAATAAAATTAAATTAAATATTTTTTTAACTATAAATGAAATAAATATAGTTAATTATTAATTAATATTGAATGTTATTAAAAAATAAAATAAGATTTAATATTTAAAATTAAAATAAAATTGAATTTAATATTTTTTCTATTATAAATAAAATAAATAGAGTTAATAACTAATATTAAGTAAAATTTTAATAAAAATAAAATTAAATCGAATATCAAAAATTAAAATAAAATTAAATTAAATACCTTTTTGCTAAGTCATAAAATAAATATAATTAATATCATTAAGTAATATTAAAAAATTAAATTTTTAGAATATTTTGCTTAAATTTATAAATTAAAAAGAGTTTTAAATTAAATTTTGAAGATTAAATGTTGTTTTAGCTGACGAAATATTTTGTAAATTTTAAAGTAAATCAATTTAATAAATAAAATTTTTAAAAGGAAATCTTTTATTAATAACTCGACTACAATCAAGAATTTTTCAAAAATCAATAAATAAATTTAAAAATTATATTTGATTAAAAATTAATAAGTAAATATGAAATTTTTTTGAAAAGAAATTTTTATATTTTAGCCAAATTATAAAAAAAGGGGTATAAAATAAAATATAGAAAAAAATTTTTTTAGAGAAATAGAAAGTAAGAAATAGATAAGATTTTAACAAATTTTTAGGTATAATTAAAGAATCTTCTTATTTCAAAAGATAAGGTAAGATACAATAAGATATAATTGGATAGAACAAGCAAAACCAAAATAAAAAGTTTTTTTATATATAAAAATTTTTTAAAAACCTTTTTCAAATTTAAATTTAAAAATCAAATATAAAAGAAATTCCTCCTTCTTAAATAAATAAAAATACAAATCTATTGCCCCCACTTTTTACCCAGGAAATAAGGTCTTCGATATTATAGTTCCACTCATAAATAAATAAAAAATAAATAATTATAGTTTCACTCATAAATAAATAAAAAATAAATAAGAAATTTTCAAAAAAAAAAAAAAATGGCGAATCCAAGTAGACGAATGGCACATGGAAAATCACCACGTTTTATTTCAACTCCGGAGATACCCCAAATGGTGGAAGAAGAGGTACCTCCAATTGTAGAAGAACATCATGAAAACAGTGAAACAATAAGAGATACCATTAGGGAAATGGTGCAACATGAGACAAGAAGATTCCACGAATGTTTTGAAGATGAATTCAGTGAGGAAGAATATGACGAAGAGGTGAATTTTGAAGAAGATGTAAACCTAATAGGAATGGATTCCGGACGTCGTTAAGAGTTTGCAAACATTTTCAGGAGAGATGAATGAGTATGTGCATGGAAAAAGGGAGTCGAACGGATACTAAAAATTTACGATAATTTGAGAAGTACCCCGAAATACTTTGGAATTATTAACGCTATTAGAAACAAGATCGTAGGGGAAGCAAATACGGCCCTTTTAACATTCAACACGCCATGTAAATGGACAAGAAATGTTAAATGCCTCGATATGCATTATGCCGATGATAGAGATATAGGAACTCTGGAATATCAAATAACAACGATGAATCAAGGAAATCTGACGGTTCACGAATATTATAAAGCAATTTATCAACACTTATCCCTCATTTTGGAAAAACTTATCTCTGTGAATTTAACAGAGGACTCATTTGCAACCATGACACGACATTAAAGAGAAAAAGCTTTAGATGCATTAATAAATCTAAAAGAGAGAACCTAAAGATCTGCCACAGGCGCTCCGTTTCTGTCTCAAGCTTGACAATGCCAACAAAAGATCAACCAACGTACAAAGAAACAAATCAGTAGCAGTAACTCAAAGAATTCAACCAACAATACCAGCAATAGTAAATCAAGGTCCCATAAGAAATCCATCTCGACCCCAGGGAGTTTATAAGGTACCTCCGGCAAATAAGGCCTAGCGGGTAATAAGGCCTAAACATCAAAAATCATACTAAAAATGTTAAAATGTACTTTATTGATTTACACATCCATTGATAATTGTAAAAAAATGTCCGATCAAAAAAATTACTTATGTCACTACAGCCATCTTGATATTATTTGTGTTTATATTTTGAAGAGTCGTTTGTTTTGTGATAATATAATTTTTTTTTTTTTTAAAGTAAGTAAGATTTTGACTAAAATTATAATTATTACTCTTATTTTGTGTTAAATATTTACTTTGTGATTGCTTTCTTTAGCAAAAGAAATTATTTTATTAATATTTTAATAAAAAAGTGGTTTTTTAGATTTTATAAAAAATAGTTAATAAAGGTTTAATAAGGCCTATTAAAAAAATTTATAGGCCTTATTAAACTCTCTATTATTATTTTTTTTAAAGAACGAATATTAACATTAAAATTAATCACATTTTATATTTTTCGAGAGGTAAATAATAAAAATTAGTAATTTGTATATAAAATGTGTTTCTAGATATAAGCTCTTTTTGTATCATGCCACCAAAAAAACGAAAAAAAACAAATTATCTTGACTGAATTAATGTTTTTTTTTTTAAGTAAAAAAATTAATTTTTTTTTTAATTTTTTTAGAATATAAGATATAAATAACAAAACCTACTATGTAATATGTTGAATTTTTTTTAAGTTATCGAATTTTTTTTTGTTTGTTTTTTAAAAATACACTTGCCTTATTAAATATATGAAAAAATATTTAGGCCTTATTATGCTAACATAGTATAATAAGGCCTTTTTTAGCATTTTTGTGAAATGTTTATAATTTTATGTTTCCTAGTCAGAATGGACTGTTAGGTTTTTTTTTTTAAGTATAAGATTCTGTTTAACTAAAATGAAATAAATGTTATTGAATTTATTCAGTAGTTTTAATTATTTTATCAAATTTCGTTAGCTAGGCCTTATTTGCCTGAAGTACCTTAATACACCCAACAGATATTTTAGACACAACGCATTCAATAAATCATATTATAGAAATAATCAGAACCCCAATTATCAAGGACAACAAATGTTATATCCAAATAAACCAAAATCCGAAACCAGAAGCTTAATAAGGCGATTCCCAACATCAAATAATAATATTCAAAATTATAGACAAAACAATTATGGACAATCTTCAAGATTCCCAACATTTAATAATAATTTTCAAAACTATGGA
Source organism: Dolichopus griseipennis (assembly GCA_963082915.1). Taxonomy (NCBI): domain Eukaryota; kingdom Metazoa; phylum Arthropoda; class Insecta; order Diptera; family Dolichopodidae; genus Dolichopus; species Dolichopus griseipennis. The sequence goes on along the minus strand of OY720441.1, from coordinate 178,101,752 downwards.
CAAAACAATTATGGAAAATTTTCAGCCACTAATAATAATCAAACATTCAGGCAAAATGGTCAAGGATATAATAAAAACATTCATGGATACTATCAAAATAGGCATGGCTTCCAACAGCAGAATTACGGAAATAATCAGTCATCCAAGCAGAATAATTTTCAAAAGATAAATCATACAACAACAGCGACATCTGATGGTCAAAATAAAAGGAGTTGCAATTGCGCAGTTGCTAAGGAAACCCAACAATCAGACACTAACAATTTTTTAGATTAAATGGCTCTTCACTCCCTTACTTAGAAATAAAAAAGGAGAATGGAGAGCAATACAAATTTTTAATTGATACAGGATCCAATAAAAATTACGTCCAACAGAAATACATACAAAATCCCATACCTAACGAAAAACCATTTTATATTAACTCAATAGGAAACAATATTAAAATTACACATCATGCAGAAATTAAATTAAAATCAAATTTACCTAAATTAAAATTTTACATTTTACCCGATTTGCTTTCCTTCGACGGGATAATAGGCAACGATTCGTTGAGGGAATTGAAAGCAATAATAAACACAGAAGGAAGTTATATGACAATATATCCGAATGACAAAATAATATTAAAACAACTATTAGCAGAAAGCATTAACAACTTAAACGTACGAATGGACCATTTGGAGCCTTCACTGAAATTAAAATTGGAAAAATTATTTAAAAAATATAGCAACCTCTTTGTCGATCCTGATCAAAAGTTAACTTTTACAACAAGAATAAGGGGAGAAATTCGCACCAATACGGACGATCCAGTGTATTGCAGAGCATATCCGTATCCTATGGCATTGAAAGATGAGGTTGAGAAACAAATAGAAGAATTATTACGAGATGGAATTATAAGACCTTCAAAATCCCCGTATAATTCGCCTGTATGGATCGTCCCCAAAAAAGAAGACGCTTCAGGGAAGAAAAAATATCGTATGGTCATTGATTATCGCAAATTAAATGCTATAACAATACCTGACAAATACCCTATCCCCGAAATAAATGAAGTTCTTTCAAATTTAGGGAAGAGTAAATGTTTCTCAGTAATTGATCTGAAAAGCGGATTTCACCAAATTGCACTTAAGGAATCAGACATAGAAAAAACATCGTTCTCCATAAATAATGGCAAGTTTGAATTCCTGCGTCTACCTTTTGGCCTAAAGAATGCACCGTCTATTTTTCAAAGGGCCTTAGATGACATTCTAAGACCACATATTGGAAAAAGGTGCTATGTCTACATTGACGATATAATAATTTTTGGAAAAAACGAAGCAGAACACCTACAAATCTTAGAAATTATTTTTGAAACTTTACAGAATGCCAACATGAAAGTTCAACTAGATAAATGTGAATTCTTCCACAACGAAGTAGAATTTTTAGGATTTGTTGTAAGTTCAAAAGGAATTAAAACCAACCCAAAGAAGGTCAAAGCCATTCAGGATGTACCACCACCTAAGACACTAAAGGAACTGAGATCCTTTCTTGGAATGTCAAGCTACTACAGAAGGTTTATTTGTAATTACGCAATGATCGCGAAACCCCTGACATCCCTTTTGAGGGGGGAAGGAGGACGAGTGTCCAAAACGCAGTCGAAAAACACACCTATATCTATGAACGAAGATGCTATTAAAGCATTCAAGCAACTGAAAGACGCTTTAATTTCAGAAGAAGTTTTACTAATCCATCCAGATTTCAACAAAGAATTCGAACTCACAACAGACGCATCGAATTATGCGATAGGAGGAGTATTGTCCCAGGACAGAAAACCAATCACTTTTCTCTCTAGATCTCTTAATAAAACAGAAGAAGCGTACGCTACGAACGAGAAAGAGATGCTGGCAATCATCTGGGCTCTGACAGCACTTAGGAATTATTTATATGGATCCAGGAAAGTCATTATTTACACCGATCACCAACCATTGACGTACGCGTTAATTAATAAAAATGCAAACAGCAAATTAAAAAGATGGAAAGCTATTTTGGAAGAATTTAACTACGAATTAAGGTACAAACCAGGACAGACAAACGTCGTAGCCGATGCATTATCCAGATTAGTCCCTACATCATCAGTTAATAGTTTATCCATAACTAGTAATAAAAGTTCCTACAGATTCATTCAAACGGTTGAAGCACCCGTAAATGTTTTTAGAAATCAAATAATAATAGAAATAAGTGACGAAAGTTCTTATGAAGTACTTAATCCTTTCAAAAGTCATATGAGGCACATAATAAAACAAAAAAATTTTCAAGACAACAATTTAATAAAACTCCTAAAAGAATATCTAATCCCAAATGTTGTAAATGTCATAAAAGCAGAAAAATTTATCAAAGACCAAATCCAAATATTATACGAGAATCACTTTGCAAAATACAAGATCAGATTCGCAACATGCCACGGTTAGGGACATTGAAGATGAAATCGAACAAAAAGAGATTATCAGTTCAACACACCGACGTGCACACCGGAATGCATCCGAAAACAAGAAGCAGATAATGCAAAATTATTACTTCCCACAAATGAGCAAAAAAATTAACGATTTAGTGAAAATTTGTTCAATTTGTAAAGAAAGCAAATATGATAGAAAACCTAACAGACCAGAAATTCAACCCACTCCAATACCGACTTTCGCGGGACACACTATTCACCTAGACATCTTCTCTACCGAGTCCAAATTGGCTATTACTGCAATAGACAAATTAACGAAATTTGCACAAGCAAGAGCTATTAAAAGTAGATCGATGGATGACATCAGGCTAGCTTTGAGAGATTTACTGTTTTATTATGGAATCCCAGAATATGTAGTAATTGATAATGAGAGGTCTTTGAACGCCGCATCTATAAAAAATATGATGGAACAAGAATTAAAGATTAAGGTACACACAGTACCGCCTTACAAGAGTGAATCAAACGGACAAGTGGAGAGACTCCATTCTACTCTGTCCGAAATAATGCGATGTCTAAAATGCGAAGGAGAAGATCGAAGTTATGAAGATTTATTGCAAAGGGCAATAAACGAATACAACTATACCATCCATTCTGTTACAAAAAGAAAACCGATCGAACTCTTTCTCGGACGTGTACCAAATCTAACACCAGAAGAATTCGAAAAAACTCGCATCAAAAATATAGAAGTTCTAAAGCAGAAACAAGAAAATGATCTCAAATTTCACAACAAAAAAAGAAAACCAATTATACAATATGCAAAAGGCGAAACCATCTATGCAAAACACAATAAAAGGCTCGGTACAAAATTAACATGTCGCTATAAAAAGGAAATAGTTAAACAAAATCGAAATTCAACTGTTTTAACAGAGTCGGGGAGAATCGTACACAAATCAAATATAAAATCATAGTTTATATGTCAATCCTTGCAAACTACATTATTCTAAACAAAAAAAGAAAAAATAATAATAATAACAAAAATCCACTTCTCTTTTCTATTTTCTCAAATTTTCAAGTCCTTGTATTTATTGTAGGTTTTTACTGGGCAAAAGTTTATCTGAAGTACAAATATTGGATTACTCAAGATCATACCTCATCAACATCGAACTGGGAGAAGCAAAAATCCAACAAGGAAATTACAGACTCATACACATAACCGATCTCGGTGTAATTCAAAATTCTTTAAATTATTTGAAGTCAGTGATGGCAGACGAGAATGTTAAAGTTCATCCATTACATCAATATCTCCAGTACGAGGCACTACAAATCCAACAATATCTGGATGAATTCAAACCTCGGAGAGTAAAAAAATCACTCAACTTTCTAGGAAGCGCATGGAAATGGATTGCAGGAACACCGGACCATTATGACTTTATTATGATTAAAAAGAACATGAATAATTTACTAGAAAACAATAATAAGCAGACAATAATCAATAAAATCCATAATGACAGAATTAATAACATTACCCGTATCAAATTTTAGATAATATCCAAACAGAAAGAAAATTAAGTAATCAAAACGCCATTATAATACAAAGTAAATTAAAAATAATTAAAGAAGAAATAATAAATATAAAGTATGCCATACATTGGGCAAAAACCGGTACTATAAATCCCATATTATTGTCTAAATCCGAAATAGAAACATTAACTAAAGTTCTAGATAATGAAAACTTTCCTTACAGTAGTTCGGAAGAAGCATTAGATCTTGCCAATATTAAAATTATAAAAAATGAAACTTGCTTATTCTATCTTGTAGAGATACCCCTAACAGATAAAAATATTTATAAAAACCTTTTGCTAAAACCTGTAAAAAAAATAATAAAATGTTAAAATTAGATTTTGAAAATGTATTAATAAATAAAAAAGAAATGTATGGAATAAAAGGAAATTGTAAAAAAATAAATAAAATATTTATATGTAAAAAACAAAACGTTGAAATTGTAAATTCTACTTGCACAAAGAAACTCATAGAAGGAAAAAATTCGAAATGCAATTTAATAAACAGTCATCATATCCCGTACATAGATGAAATAGCCAATGACATGCTTCTACTAAACGACTTCAACGGAATAATTCGATTCAACCAAGAAAATAGAACACTCAACGGAACTTATGGAATAAGGTTCCATAATGCAACAATAGTGATAAATAATCAAACATTTTCATCAATAGAGACTTCAACAACTAAGATCTTACCACCAATTCTGCAACCGAAAATTATGGAAGGAGAGTTACATCAACATTTATCATTGGAATTTTTAAACGAAATACACATCAACAATACAAGGGAAATTGAATTAATGAAGGACGAAAGGATAATAGAGCGCACCATTAGTATTGGGTTCCCTGTTATTATCATACTTGTTATACTAACAATCGGAATAATTATCACTCAAAAGAAAGGGGTTAAATTTATAATCAACAGAAACAACGAGGAGCATGAAAACAAGGAAACAACTACAAATTTAGAAGAAGAAAAAATCAGTGACATCAAACCAATTAAAATAACAGAAGAAAATACAAAACCAACCATAGTAAAGAGATGTTCCATTATCGAAAGCCAAATTGGGACATTTGGTCTTAAGGGGGGAAGAGTTAACAACCGTTAACCTTTCATATATTGCGAAATTGTTTTCAAATTTTTTTCCTAAATAAATTGTTCACACGGGAACGATTTATTTTCATCAAATTTCAATTAACGTTTTTTTTATATAAAATTTAAATATCCAATTTCAATAATTTTAAAATAATAATTTTTTTTATAATTTCGTAACTTTCGGACATTCACACAAAAAATGTATTAAATGCTTACGATGCATTTCTTAATAAAAAATTATCCACGCGGCGTCTTTGTGCAGGCAGAATGAAAAATTATAATACTAATTTAATTCACTTCTTAATTAGCTTTAATAAAGAAAAGTCATATTTTTGTCTGTAAAATAAATCTGTAAAATAAATAATAAAAAAATCATTTTTTTGTAAAATAAAAACATTTATTAAAAAAATTTAAGAATATTTTATTTTTTTTGGCTTGCATGAGCAAGGAAAACTAACTTGTACAATCCCGTCGTATTTTAAGTCCTAGTAACCTACAGTTAAAATTTCATCGAGAAAGCTAAATTAGCTTTTGAGTTATCGTACCTACGGAAGGACGGACGGACAGACGGACCTGGCTATATCGACTCAGGAGGTCACGAATATATATAATTTTCCATAATTAGCTCACTTCCTTTAGGTGGTTACAAACACCATACCAAAGTAAATATACCCTTTTCCTATTTAATAGGTGTAGGTAGGGCATATAAAATTACCGAAATTTGCTTTTACCGGTAAACGGTAAATATTTGGTTGAAAAACCGGTTTACCGGTAATTTCCGGTTTTTTTTTTTTTATTTCAAAGTTTCATATAATTAGTAACAACCTGTAAAATAAATGTTTAAATTCTTTTAAAGAGAAATACATCTTTATTAGTTATCAAATAAAGTTTAATCCATTAACAAAAACAAAATCAAAAATATAATTAATACATATATTATTTAAATAGAAATTTAATTATTGAAAAAATCTGACTGCGCATTACAATATGCTCGTAAGAGGCAAATTGCGTCAATTGTGTTGTCACTAAGACTGCTCCTTATTTTGGTACAAATTATTCCTGCGGCTGAAAAAACTCTTTCAGACTCCACGCTCGTCGGCTTTATTGTCAAAAGATGATTAAACGCCATCGTTAAATATTTTCCACGACTTTGTTCCTCTTCAAGCACAGAGATTTTTTTTTTTATAAGTTTGGTTAAAATTGTGGTATTAGTGGTTATTGCTGCTTTGGTATTGTTATTTATTTTTATTTTATTTTGGTTTTTTATGGCCAGTTGCAACCTGTCTTTCATTGTTAATGGAATTACTTCAACAATTTCATCTACATCATCGGATGACTCATTTGAATCATTTGTCAATTCGCTTTCATTTGATACATTTAATCGTTCAATAAGCGATACAATAGTTTTCGTCAATGAAGGTTTATGTAATTTAAATAAATCATAATTATCCTCTAGACAGATATTTCTAAATTCTTGAGGATTGTGTAAAAACTACATAACATCCGAATAATTTGTGCGTCGCTCTTGGATGCGTGAAATTAATTTATCTTTTAACTCCTTGCTTAGGGTATTATTTTGTGCAGATAATTCATCAAGCATGAACTTTTATATTATCATGCTAATAAAATTAAGTTCATTTTCTGTAAACGAAATGTCAATATTTAAGTCAATAAGACTTTTTCTGGTACACGATTTCAATAGATAGAACCTTTCTAAAATAGCCAATAGGCTGTTCCACCTAGTTTTAGTATTCAAAATCAAAGAGGTTTCTTTTCCAAATTCATTTTTGACGGGATTTTGAAGAATTTAATTTTTTGTGGGCGAGCGTCGAAAGAGCTTTACTATTTGTCGAATTTTAGTTAGAATTGGTAGAATTGATTCGTACGAAACATTAGTTTCAACCACTGAGTTAAAATAACCTGAATATTTCGGTCAGATCATCATCATCCGAATCTTGATTTTCATCCTCATTCACATTCTCATACTCTACATCAGATACTAAATGTTCTATATTCTTTTTATATAAAACTTGAATAACAGCAAGCTCTATACCATGTGCTAAACATAACTGATGGTGTGTGTCTAAGGATGAGCCCAACTTTTTCATGACAGCAGCACCATCTGTTGTTATTGAAAAGATATATTTAAAATTCAGCCCGAATTCTTGCAAATTTACTTTCAACTAATTCAAAAATTTTCGAGAAAGACCGGTAAATTAAAAAAATTACCGGTAATTCGATAAACCAATATTGACCGGTAAAACCGATAAACCTGTTTACCGTTTACCGGTATTGGATGCCCTAGGTGTAGGGTTTAAAAATATAATACATTACAGAAAATTTTACAAATATGTAATTTTTCTTATTTAGACATCAAAGTATTTGAAAAAAGTATTTAAAATACTTTTCTAAATACTTTACTCGTATTTAAAAAAATCAAATCAAATACTTTTTATTCATGAAAATTTTTGAAATATTCGGCTGTCCCAAGCAAAAACACAGTAATTGATTCAAGTATACTTTCGAGAAATTAAGCAAAACACTAAATTTTGTAGCCTCACAACATCTTTTAAAAATTTGTGGTCTATGTAATTTTTTCTTATAAATTGAATGAGTATGCTTCTTTTTAATACCATTTCGATTCGATTACTCTTAATTTTGGGTACCTAATTCCGAAAAGCTTTTTTGTTTTAAATGGGTATTATTGAAAATTTAAGCGAAGAAAACCAGGTAAAAACACAGTATTTGAATTTACTGTGTTTTTAAAGTAAAGCAAGTATTAATTTAATAATTAAATCTCAAAACAAAAACACAGTAGGTATTGCCTTTTACACTAAACAAAAAAATTTCATTTGAAAATACAAATTAAAACTAGACAAAAATAATTCATCTGAAAATAAAAACTTAACAAAAATAATTCAGTCTTATCTACTAAGAAATTATAAAAAATAATTAATTATAAAAATGTAATTTAGGTTAATTTGTACAAAATATTATGTAATTTGTTATTCTTCCACGTTATTGGTGTCAAAAGTAACTAAGTCTTTTGATGTTTCAGACTCATTTAGATTATTCCAAACTAGTTACTATTAACTGGCATTAATTGAACAAGCTCTTTGATTATTGTTTCCTTTTTTTTTCGGCACACCACGGTGTTCGATTAAGCATGGAACGTTGTTTATATTTTCTTTTTTCTTTAGAAAGTCCAGTAACTTGAAATTTTCATCGAAATCGTTTTTATATTCAATTGTTCGGCATCCTTTTGTAAATTTTACTTCCACCAAATTGCACAATTTAAAATTTGTCATGGAATCTTCAATATTTTTCTTTTTCATTAAAGACCGTTTACCTGACTTCCATTGATGAAACTGTTCCAATTTTAAAATTCGTAAATTTTTACGTGAACTTTCTATTACCTCGCATAGCTCTTGGAAATCATAAATATTTCGCTTCTTGCCTATTTTTTTTTCAATGTTCCCATGTACTCCATCAGCACTCATATGGGTTTGACCTTTAGTAAGGAATTTAAAGCGAACTTCATCTGGACCGTTTGGTTGGTTTACAATATTAACCAGCGCAGAGAAAATCACCCAGTTTTTGTTTTGCGCTGTACAATTTATTGCATTAAAAATAGAGTAGAAAAAATAGAGTACAAAAAACAAGTAAACATTGAAAAAAGAGAATTAAAAAAAAACAATTTAATTTTGTTAGTTACTGTGTTTTTGCTTGGGACAGTCGCTTTGTGATTACACAAAACCGAACTATTTTTCACTTTTAAAACACAGTAAGTACAAACACCAAATTAGAACACAGTAACTCATTGCAATTACTGTGTTTTAATTTGGGATTTGTTTGTTACTGTGTTTTGAACTAGGAATCGTGATGCAAACAATGCACTTACTGTGTTTTGGAAGCATCATTTTTACTCACTGAGGGTTCAAATCGTAAAAGTGACAATGTACAATGTTAGGAAACCACATAGTAAGTCCATTTTTGCTCTTAACTCGAATTTGATCATATTGTTAGTTACTGTGTTTTTGCTTGGTACAGTCGTATTGTTCACAAATACTTTACGAGTATTTGAAATATTCAAATAAAATACTCTTATTCAAGAAATATTTTTGCCAAATACTTTTATTGTATGTAAAACAAGTGATGAAAAAAACCAAGGGTTTTTAAAAAGCACATTTTCAAAATTATATAGGGTTTGTTACTGAGTATTTTATCATTTTTTTTAAAAAAATATATATAAAAATGAATGACAAAATTATGATTTAGTTATTCATCAATTCATTAATTATGAATAATAGTGAATCCAAAACTTAGAATGCACTCAAGAAAACCTGTTAAAAAGTGCGAAATATAATGTTGGATCTTAAATGTTAACGTTAAATTTCGGAAAACATACACTGGTGAATAAGTTATTGTTACAAAAACATAAAAGTTTTAATTTTAAGACCTAGTAGCCCTTCAATGGGGGAGGTTCCCAAATTTATGCAAAAATTTGTAATTTCACCTCTAATTTTATTATCTAAGCAAAAATGGTTAAAACTATGAGGCAATTTCTTCAATTTAAAGAACCCCTTTCAAATTTAAGAAAGCCTTTGACATATGTTAAAATTTAATGCTGCAGCTTTTAATTTTGTATATTTGTAAAAAAAATTTGAACAGATGTTTAAAAACAGCAAAATTTCAATTTTTGAGCCTTTATAACTCCAACCAAAGGGCTTGAAAAAAAAATTTTGTTAACCAACTTCTACTACTTTCTGAGGATCTAACTTTTCCCAAAATTTCAAGACCCTAGCTTGAACCGTTTAGAAAATATGTGTGAAAAAAATTTTATAAAAATTAAGTTTTGCATAATGGTTAATTTTAGTATCGTATGGCAACCCTATACATTTTTTTTTTAAAAATTTATAAACTTTATAAAATCAGCTATCTTTTGCGGTTATCAGATTGAAAATACAAAAAACAGCTAAAAATTAAGTCAAATACTATAATAAATTTTATTTGGAATTATTTTACTTAAATAATTTTCAATGAGTAGTATATATAGAATTTGCATTTTACCCAGATCTGATTATTGCATTGTATATTTTTTAGTCATTTCACATTTTTTAGACACTTTCGAGAAGCCAACTTGTTTAAATTCAATCCAACGCCATATCAAAGTGATTTGAGTCAGCATTAAGAAATGCTGTTATAAAAGTTAAATAAAATAAAATCATTCTGGTTTCATTACATGCAAGCGTTGACAAGAAAAGCATCGGCAATACCAAATTTTAAACAGTTTCTAAATTTTAATGAAAATGTTAATAGGGATTTCCGGAAATTTTTATTTCTACCACTTTTTAGACCGATGATGAAAATAACCAAGGGTTTTTAAAAAAGCACATTTTCAAAATAATTCAGTTTTTCATACTGAGTATTTTTTCGGAACCAAATATATACGTTTGTGACTAAGTTACTACTTACTTATAAAAACAGTAAATTTTTAAATTTTTAGGTCCTAATAGCCCCTCTTTGGGGAAGGTTTCCCAATTTCTCAAGGATCTAATCCTCACTACTCCTCTTCCCACAACTTTTTCAGGTTCTAGTAATTAAATTGTGAATTCCACAAAAAATTGGCATTTTACTTAGAATTTTACTATTGAAGCAAAAATGGTTAAAACTGAGAGACATTTTCTTCAATTTAAAGAACCGCTTTTAAATTTAAGAAAATCTTTTAACAAATGTTAAAGTATAATGTTGGACCTTCAAATTTTGTATGTTAACAAAAAGAAATTTTAACAGGTATTCAAGTTACAGGTGTTTAAAGATAGCAAAATTTCAATTTTCGAGCCCATATAGCTGCTAAACAGGGGACGTGACAAAAAAATTTTGTTAACCGACTCCTACTAATTTCTAAGGATCTAACTTCTCCTAAAATTTCAAGACCCTAGCTTAAACCGTTTAGAAAATATGTGGGGCCAAAAATTTTGCAAAAATTGAGTTTTGCATAATGGTAAATTTTAGTACCGTGTGGCAACCCTAAACATTTATTTTTAAAAAATTTATAAAGTTTATAAAACCAGCCATCTTTTACCGTTTTCAGATTGTAAATACACCTAATATAACTCTTGTTATAACAATTTGAATATAGGGCTTTTCCCAACTTTTTTGGGCTGCAGCTCCCTAACGGGTGGGGCTACAGAAAAAAATTTTTCTACGAAATTATTTTTTTTGTAATACCTACTCGTGGTTAAAATTTCTTTTCTCTATTTCAAACGATGTAAAAGTTTTCGTAAACATACGGACAGACAGACGGACGGACGGACGGACAGAGTGAAACTATATAAGCACATTTTTACAAAATTTTTTGAAAATGTGCTAAAAGTAAGTGTAAAAGTATACAAATATTACATACAAAATATGCAAGTGCAAACGAGGAAGAGTGTAGTAGAGTAGACTGTGTCAACTCTGGGATACCCGTATGACCAATATAATAATAATAACCATTATATCATCCGGTTAATTACTTTTGGCAAAATTTCAAACATACAGCTTTATTAGGTGTAGTTCAATGCTCATATAAAATAAGAAGTTGAATAGCATCTACTCGAACCCTCTGGAGTAGATCAACCAAATTTTGCACTAACTTTGGCCATTACACTAAACTACTTTTAGCCAAATTTTAAACACCCAGCTTCATTAGGTGTAGTATAATGGTCATATAAAAGAAAAGTTGTATGGCAGCTACTGTAACCCTCGGCACAAGACCAACCAAATTTTGCATTACCTTTGGCCAAATTTCAGACCCCCAGCTTAAATAGGTATAGAGTAATGCTCATATAAAATAAGAAGTTGTATGGCAGCTACTCGAACCCACTGCAGTAGTCCAACCAAATTTTGCACTAACTTTGGTCATTACACTGAACTACACTAAACTAGGTATAGTATAATGCTCATATAAAAGAAGGAGTTTATGGCACCTACTCGAACCCTCAGCAGTAGACCAACCAAATTTTGCAGTCTCTTTAGCCGTTATGCTAAACTACTTTTGGCAAAATAAATATTTAACTTTCTATACAGTAACTACAAATTTTTAACTTAATTTAATTTTATAATTAAGAGTGCATTAAAATAAACACTTAAAACTAATAATTAAAATAAATCAAAAATAACTATTAGATTGAATTCTATTAAACTAATCATATTTAAACACAAACGGTGTGAATGTATTTGTATTTTTTGTCCAACTGATCTTAATTAAATATTAAAACTGGACTAAATTAATAACAATAATTAAGCTATATTTTAATATTTAACTTAAATAAACATAAAAACAAGTAAAGAAACAGTCAGTCGGTGCAACCGACTTAGAAATACCCTACACCTATTTGGTTCAAATTTAAGGACATATCCATAAGTCATTTTAACACCATAGAAGCTGTTATTAATTTGATCGTAAGACATAGCTAACCAAATTAACTGTATAATACTAAAAACATTTTCTAATTACCCTATCTATTAAAAAATACTACAAATTCTTACTAATTTATCTATTTAAAAATATTAAAAAACAAACAAACTTGAAATAAATGAAAATATATTTATTCCAATTCAATTACAAAATGAAAAAATTCTAATTATTAAATTTTGTGATAAAAAGATAATCAAAGCATAATATATTTAATAATCCAAATTTTTAAAAATTGCAATTATTTTAAATGGTTAGTTTATATACCTAATAGAAAAGCTTATAAACGCAAAATATGCAATAAATGTATTTCTAAAATACAATTAAAAATTTACACCTTTTCATATAATTCATTTAAATATAAAAATAAATTTTACATAAATGCAGCAAGTACCTTTGAACATAGCTGAACCACTACAATTAAGTCTAGATTTCGGAGACACATAGGACATAGGAAATATATTCTTTGGCTTCGAAATTAAACTCGACCACAACCAATTCCCATGGTACTTTCATTACTAGTAACCTACTGTTAAATTTCATCAAAATACCGGCATTATTTTTTGAGTTATGGTGTTTGTAAGATATATGTTTGTTAGTCCTTGAACTTTTCAAGGGTTCCAGGACCCGAAATTATGGTACGATTTCGCCCATATGCAGTCCCGTCATACTTTCAATACTAGTTAACCCTTGTACACAATTGGAACGCTCTATCTTAATTTTAAGTTACTAGTTTTATTAATTTCGATGGTAAGCTTTTACACATTGGGGGGGTCTAAGAGAGGTTCTGAACCACCACTCCAATTGATCCCAAATTAGGGGGGCACGCAAGAAATAGTAAAGAACACCCTTGTGGCAAATTGGAAGCTTCTACATTTGTTTCAAGTTACTATCTTTATTAATTTCGAAAATATGCTTTAAGGGCCTAAGAACTGAGTGGCTGGTCCCCGATCCACTACTCCAATGAGACCCAAATTTCAAAGACACTTACGAAATAGGAAGGGACACTCTGATACCAAATTTGGAGGTTCTATCTTCATTGGTTTCGGAATTATGCTCGTTTGGCCTAAATTCGATCAAAAAGTTCTAAGTTCCGAACCCATTGTCCAATCCTCACCGTACGTAATCACCGCCGTAGTTTCGCTGCCAATAACCTACAGCACAAATTTCATGAAGATAGCCTAATTAGTTGTTGAGTTATCGTGATATTTTATATATGTTCCTTAGCCCTGACATCGATTAAAAGGTCCGGAATCCGAACCGTTGGGCTGATTTCGCCCTTATATAGTCCGCGCTGTACTTATAGTACTAGTTAACCCTTGTACACAATTTGAACGGTCTATCCTAATTTTAAATAACTATTTTTAGTAATTTCGATTATAAGCCTTTAAAACTTGGGAGGTCTGAGAGGGGTACAGAACCACCACTCCAATTGATCCCAAATTAGGGGAACACGCAAGAGATAGTAAAGAACACCCTTGTGGCAAATTGGAAGCTTCTACATTTTTTCAAGTTGTTATCTTTATTAATTTTAAAGATATGCTTTAAGGTCTTCGGAAATGTGTGGCTGGTCCCCGACCCACTACTCCAATGGGACCCAAATTCACAAGACACTTAGCAAATAGAAAGGGACACCCTGATACTAAATTTGGAGGTTCTATCATCATTGGTTTCGGAATTATGCTCGTTTGGCCTAAATTCGATCAAAAAGTTCTAGGTTCCGAACCCATGGTCCAATCCCGACCTTACGCAATTCCCGAAGTAGTTTCATTACTAGTAACCTACAGCACAAATTTGATGAAGATAGCGTCATTAGTTGTTGAGTAATCGTGATTTTTTATATTTGTTCGTTAGCCCTGAAACCGATTAAAAGGTCCAGAATCCGAACCCATGGGCCGATTTCGTCCATATGCAATCCCCGCCGTACTTTCAGTCCTAGTAACCTACAGTTAAAATTTCATCAAGATAGCTCCATTATTTTTTGAGTTATCGTGCCTACGGACGGACGGACGGACATGGCTATATCGACTAAGGCGGTCACGCTGATCACAAATATATATACTTTTCCATATCTAGCTCGCTTCCTTTAGGTGGTTACAAACACCATACCAAAGTTAATATACCCCTTTACCTATTCTATAGGTGTAGGGTATAAAAAAAAGAAAAAAACAATTTCAAACTAAACAATTTAATTTTGATTTTTACCGGCACAACTTTTGTTTTTGTTATCATTCATAGAACTGTCAACTGACCAAATATCATCCCTACTTGTTTTGTCAATATTATCACTACGAAGTAAAGTGCTGCCAGCATAAGATTTCTTTTATAAGATGTCTACTTTACTTGTTACGATCCAAATTAGTATTACCGCTTTGTAAATTATTTCGACTTCCAAATTTTTAATTTAATTTAAAATTATAATAAATATAAGAGTTTAACAAATATATCTAATATGGACAAGCAAATGAAATTAAGATCCACTAGTACTAGTACTTCTTCATCAAAATCTGCTCCTTCACCCGTTACAGGTAAAAATAAAGAGGTCTATAATAAGAATGTTAATGCATGTAGCAATGATTACCTTACCGAAATGCTTAACAAATTAATTGAAGGTCTTGAAAGTTTTGAAGATAATATATTGAATGTTATTGATCAAAAATTTTCCACCCTAGAACAAAAAATTGATGATAAACTTGCTGATCTAGAGCAACGCTTAGGTGAGACTTACGCGGCAGATTTCAAACTTGAAGGTGAGAAAATTTGTGATAAACTGGAAATGATAAACGTAAAAAATATTGTTGAAGAAGTACCAAAAAGTAGCAATGTACAAAAGAAAAAGTTAACTCCTTTGTATTCTGATATGGTAAAAAAAAACCCTGTTGTATTGATAAAACCAAAACAAAACCAAAGAGTCAGAAGTGACAAAGCCAACCGTCAAAAAAGTTATCAACCCAATAAACTACAAATTAAGTGGATTGTCTGAAAGAAGAGATGGCAAAGTAGCAATATTTTGTGAGTACAATAGTACTGTAGGTAACATTGAAAATGAAATTAAAAATAAAATGAATGAAAATTATGATGTCGTTGTCTTAAAAGAGATAAAACCAAAAATTTTAATAGTAGGTATGACAGAAAAATATGAAAAAGAAGAGCTAGTAGAAAGAATTATTAAGCAAAATATAATGAAATTCGAGAATGAAATAAAATTTATAAAATCGTACAAAAGTAGCAAAAGTGAAGAAAAAAATAATGGAATTGTTGAACTTAGCACAGAAGATTTCAAATCTATAATGGAAGTAGGGAAAATAAAAATTGGTTGGGATAATTGTAAAATATATGAAAATTATGATGTTCGTAGATGTTTTAAATGTTTGGCGTATAGGCACAAAAGTGAGAAATGTACTATATCATAAAAGGTATGTCTGAAATGTGGAGGAAATCATCTAGTTAAAGAATGTATACAGAATAATCAAGTTTGTATAAACTGTAAAAGGGCGAATGAATCTCTGAATTTACAACTAGATATTTCACATAATGTTTTTGATAAAAATTGTCGATCATTATTAAGAAAAATAAATATTGAAAAAAGAAAAATTTTTAAGTAGCAATCAATAGAAGATATTGTAGGAATTTATTTAAATTGTCAGGGTATTATAAACAATTTTTATGAATTTGAATTACTAACAATTAATAATACTTTTGATTTCATTTGCTTATCTGAAACTCATCTTTGTGAAATGGACGAGGATAATTTAATAAACATTTCTGGGTACAGTTTAATAAGAATTAATTCAAGTTCACGTCATACGGGTGGATGTATGTTTTATCTGAAAAATTGTTGGAATTTCGAGTCAATCAAAAAAGTCATCGTAGATGTTGAATTCTGGATTTTGATCATCAGAATATACAATATGACTAATGTGTTCTATCTAGTAGCAGTTTATAGAGCACCCCACTACTCCAATTTGAATGCTTTTATCAGTAATTTCAATTTGTTAATGGAAGAAGTAAGCGAAATATCACATACAGTTTTAATAATGGGTGATTTTAATATTAACTGGCTGAATGATAATACTGAAAGAAATAAAATAAAAGACATAATTAATGATAGTAGATTCAAATAAATCGTTAATCAATATGCTAGAATATCTAAAAACAGTAAAACATTAATTGATTATGTGATAGTAAACGATAATAATAATATTAAAGCATTCACTGAAGATAATTGGAAGATAAGCGATCATGAAACAATTAAAATTAGCATAAAAACCAATTTAAATAAAAAAGATAATAATAACAGCTTTAAAATATTAAAATATAGTAAAAATAGATTTATAAGAAAGTTAAACGGAAACGAAATTTTAACGGTATATAACTTTAACTGCCATATAAAAGCAGAAATTTTTAGTAAAGGCCTAAGAAATATTTTTAATGAATTTGTTGAAATAAAAACATTTAATCAAAGTAATAATAATAACTGGTTCACATTAGAACTGCATGAATTAAAAATAAAAAAAATTAAACAAAACAAAGTTGTTAAATTTTTAAATAATGAAGAAGAATGGAATAAATATACAAGTATAAGAAATGAATTTAAAAATAAAATTAGCAGTGAAAAGAATAAATATGTAAAAAATAAAGTAGAGAAATAGATCAAAAAGATATGTGGAAAACAATAAAAAAATTAGTGTTAAATGAATCAAAAAACAAAATTAAACAAGTGAAATTTACCGATAATAAAATATACACAAATAACATAGAAATTGCTAATAAGTTCATTGAATATTTCGTTGATAGTATAGTTGATATTAACAGCAGTATTCCTATAAAACAATATAATAATTTCATCGATAATATTTCCACTATATTTAAATTAATCACGATAAATGATTTAAAAAAAATTGTAAATGAAATAAATAATAAAAAAAATATGAACTTAATTAGCATTACTGCAGTTAAAGACGTGTTTGAACTTATAGGAGAGAATTTATTATCAATTATAAATCTTATATCATTAAATTCCGGCAGTTTCCCAGACATATGGAAAGAAACAATGGTAATACCCATACAGAAAGTTAAAAATACCAACATATGCAGCGAATTTCGACCAATCAATAGAAACATACTTTGAAAAAAATAATTTAATTTCTGAGTACCAATCTGGTTTTAGAAAGGGTCATAATTGTGAATCGTTACTTAATCTAGTAATTACAAATTGGAAAGTAGCAGTTAATGAGGAAAAATGTATTGTGGCAGTCTTTCTGGACTTGAGAAGAGCTTTTGAAACAGTGGATAGGAACATATTAATCAACAAGCTAAATAAATATGGTATTCAAGGGAATGAATTAAATTGGTTTATATCTTACCTAAGTAATAGAAGGCAGGTTACGAGAGTAAACGAAGCTGTTTCGGATGCAATTAACATTCTGTTAGGAGTACCGCAAGGATCAATTCTTGGAGTGCTACTATTTTTGATATATGTAAATGATATGGAAAAAGCTGTTTCGATGGCTAGATTAGTACTCTTTGCAGATGACTCGTTAATTTACGTCATTGATGAAAGCATTGAAGAATGTATTCGAAAAATTAATGAAGATTTAGGTAATTTAAATGAATGGTTTGAAATTAATAAGCTTAAACTAAATATCTCTAAAACAAACTGCATGATAATAAATGATGAAACACAAAGCAGCGTCAAAATCAATAATATATGTATAACACCGGTTAGAGAAATTAAATATTTAGGAGTGATTATAGACGATAAATTAAAATTCAAAGCTCATATAGATTATATATGTAAAAAAGCAGCAAAAAAAAGTTATTTCTTTTCCAAAATTAGAAAAAAACTCACCCTTTCAACATCTATAAAAATTTATAACACCATGGTTAAACCACATTTCGAATATTGCTCATCAATCTTATTTACAGCTAATAAAGAAGACAAAAATAGGCTACAAAAGATACAGAATAAGGGAATGAGAACAATATTAAAAGTGAACAGATATACTTTCATTAAGTTCATGTTAGATTGCTTGAAGTGGGCTGGTGTTAATCAAAGAATATACTACAATGTGATAGTAATGGTTTTCAAAATTAAAAATAAACTATTACCTAACTACTTATGTGATAGACTAATTTATGTAAGGAATGTACATCATCACCATTTGAGAAACAGAAATGCTTTTAGATTGGCAAATATAAGAAGGGAAGGAACGAGAAATATTCTAATGTATAAAGGACTTAAACTATTTAATGAATTACCACTTTATTTAAAGAATGAAATTAATATCAGTATTTTTAAAAAGAAACTCTTAATTCATATAAAAGCACATTTTGAATAATATACAAATTTAAACTTTATTATACTTATGTAAATAATTTGTAAATATTATGTTCTTTGTTTTATATTTTTTGTTTTATAGTATGTAAGAATAAAAGAAAAAAATTAATTTTTATATAATAGTGAATTCACTAAATAAATAAATAAATAAATAAAAAATAAATAAAAAAAATTTTAAAAACCCAGATTTAATAAGTACAGAGTAATGTTCATATAAATGGCAAATTTAGTATACCTTTTTGACTAATAGGCAAACGAGTATAAATATACATATAAGTTCAATTAAGTTATTAGTTTTAATAAAAAATATTTCATCTTCAGGAAGGGCAGCTTTATTATCAGTCTACAATGAATGTAGGAGAACAACTAGTGCAGTTGAAGGATACCATAGCCGACTCTCTTCCAAATTAGCCCAAAAAGGAAATTTTTTCAAATTTTTAGATATCATTTTGGAAGAGGATAGCATAAAATTAAAAGATTTAATAAAATCTGTAAACGGAGATGGCTTGATTTTTGAACCAGGAAAAAAAAGAAAAGATCCCAACGATTTTGTAAAGGGTGTTTTAAGTCAATTTGAAAATGGAATCTTGTCTCTTCACGACGTTTTAAATAAATTTACATGCTCAACTAACAAAATTTTTCATAATAATACCATAGAATTGCTAAGTGAAAATCATGATGACATTGAGGAGATAAATGAGAAAGTAAATCCAACAATCCGTTGCAATAATAATCCATTGTTATGTGTAGTGTGCTGTGAAAAAGCCAGATCAATTTAGTTGTTATCTTGCAACCATTTTAAATTATATCTGCCATGTCACAATGAAGTTAAAGCAAGATATGCAAAGCGCAAGAACAGTCTTATGTTGTCATATTTTCAACTAGGTCAATAGTTGAAAATATGAAAAAATTTATGTAAAAATTTTAATATTTATATTTGAAACTTTTAAATACAACACCAGCAATTTAAAAAAACTACAACTTCAAAAACAACTACCTTGCATATATATGCATAATTCGAGCAACTATTCAACGGGTATTCAACATATTTGAAATAGCTAAATGGTTCAAAACGAATTAAGAAATTCACTTTCAAACAAAATTGGAGTATATATGCTGCATTGATTTTAGTATGCCCAAAATTTAAAAGTAAGAATTTAACGAAAATTATTTAGTTTTGTTATATTTAGTAAGAATGTAGAAATGTAGAAATATATTATCAGAATATTTTTTTTTATTGCCTCAATCCTATCAATGTGTAAACGGAGACCAAACTTGACTAGCATATTCCAAGTTTGGTCTTACAAGACAAGTGTAAACGATTTAAGAACATAAGGATCTGAAAATTCCTTTGCAGAACGTTTAAAAAATCCCAATAGTGAATTAGCTTTATTTATAATATGGGTTTTAAAGCTAAGTTGGGAATCGAAGTACACCCCTAAGTCCTTTATTGAGGTAACTTTAGGTAAACTAATACCATCTAAGTTATAATTGAAACAAATAGGACTAGATCGGCGTTTATAATTAATCAATGCGCATTTATTTACATTAAGTAGTAAACAGTTATTAACGCACCAATTGTTAAAATTTTTAAGATAATTCTGCATAAGGATGGCCTCATTATAAGATGTAATATTTTTAAAAAGTTTCATATCATCAGCGTAAACTTGAAGCTCGCAATTAGAAACTATAGAAGAAACATCATTTACAGATAAGATAAAAAGTAGAGGGCTAAGGTGGCTACCTTGTGGAACTCCCGAATTTGCCACGAAAGGTTCTGAAATCACAGTTTTAAATATAACACTATAGGAGCGATCACATAAATAAGAATGTATCCACTTAAGGAAAAATAGTGGAAAACCATATTTTTCAAGTTTTAGTAAAATAATATTATGTGGCAATAGATCAAATGCTTTACTAAAATCGGTATAGACAACATCTGTTTGAAATCCTTCTTCCATGTTATTAAGAAGAAGAGATGTGGTTTCAACTAGATTAGTCACAGTAGATTTTTGTTTTACAAAGCCATGTTGGTTATAAATTGAATCCGTTATGATTATAAATTGAATCCGTTATAATTAATTCAAACAATTTAGTAATTGAAGATAATTTATCTATAGGGCGATAGTTAGTGATTTAATTTTTAGAATTCTTTTTGTGAATTGGCTTGATATAAGAAATTTTCCAAATAGGTGGAAAATATCCGGAATTTAATGAATTTTTAAAGAGTAATGTTAAAGACGTAGTGAGAATGTTAGAACACTTGCTCAAAATTATTTCTGGAATACCATCTGGTCCTGGAAAAGTATTATCACCCAGTTTATTTAAATAGCTGGAAACTATTTGTTCATTAATATTAATGTCAGTAGGAAAAGTTTTTTGATATGGGTTTATATAGGAGAAATAATTTCATTTGGCGTAAAAGAAGAATCACTATATGAAGTGCTAAAAACTCACGAAAATATTACTCACGGAAATAGTTGAAGGATCATTACTAGAAAGAAAATTGAAATTCATAAATGTTGAGTAATCATCACATTTACGTTTAGAGTTTAAGAATTTCCAAAATTTTTTCGGATCAGACTTAAATTTAATTGCCATTAAGTTAATGTAACTATTATAAAGTATTTCAGAAGAAGTTTTAAAATTCTCAAACAATATAACAAAATTATTAAATTCATTAATATCTTTTGTTTTGAGATATTTACACCAGGCTTTGTTTTTCTTATTTCTGAGAGATCTAAGCTGCTTTGTGAACCATGGTGGGCCAGAGTTAGAACATCCGTTTTTTGAAATAGGAACAAATTGTGTAAAACCTTCGAACATTATTTCATAAAACCTAATTGTCATTTGATTAAGGTCTATATTATTAAATGTAGACGTGAAGTCATAGGTATTTAAGAAATTTACTAGTCTGGGAAAATTGGTTTTATTGAAATTAAACTTATAAGAATCTGCTGCTTCATGATTTATGGAATTAGTTAAACAATAAGTAAAATTTATTGAAGGGTGATAGGGGTCCAATGCAACAAGCGGTAACACCGATTCACAAAAAATAATATTATTCCAATTAGAAGTAAATATTAGATCCAATTGTTTATCTTTAAAAATGCGGCAATGGGAAACCTCTTGTAAATCGTTGGTATTTAAACAATCAATAAATTGAGAATCAGGTTCATTCACTGAAGAATCAGCAATCAAAAAAGATTCTTCGTCATGATTCATCCAAGTTATATTAAGGAGATTAAAATCTCCACATAAAATTAACTCATCATTAGGACCAGAATTACAGCAAATCAAATCTATTAAATTTAAAAGATTAATATAAATATTTAAATTCGAAGAAGGTGGAATGTATGTGTTAACAATATTAACACTTTTATTAGAAAATTTTATGTTCACACCAATTATTTCAAGACAATACGCGTCAGAAATGGGAATTTCATTTGCATTAAAGAGTTTTTAACGGCTATCAATACTCCTCGCTCTTTAGGAATTTAACTATTAGATATTAGAGTTCAGAGTATCTGTATTTTCTAAAAACCGAGTATGAGCTATCAAAAAGCTCAAAATTGTTAATAGAAGAATTTAGCCAAGTTTCAGTCAAAGCAAATACGTCAAAATTTAAATTTATTGAATTAAGTAGGACTTGTCTATTTTTTTTTCTAAGATTTTGATAATATAATGATAAATTTATCAAATTTGAAGGATAAATCAAAGATGTAGAGGTTTTATTTAAATAATATTTAACATGAAAATATTTACTATGGTTGTTTATTTGAAACCTACAAGTGATTGTAATAATTACTACTACAATGGTTACGGTATGCCTTTAAGTCGTCAGAAACAGCTTTGGAAGGTATACCTTTAATTTCGATGGTAACTCCATTGTAATAATAATTACAAAACTTGCCGAAAGGTGATGCAAGCATCATCTGTCAAAACAGATGTGTTCAGCTAAGAAACCAGCTCTCTTTTGCTTTTCTTAGATTGAAAATACACCTAATAGAACTCTTGTTATAACAATTTGAATATAGGGCTTTTCCCAACTTTGGGGGGCTGCCGCTCCCTAACGGGTGGGGCTACAGAAAAAAATTCTTCTACGAAATTTTTATACCCGCATGACTATATTATAGTCAAGTCAAAGGGTATAATAAATTTGCCATTACGTTTGTGACGCAGAGAAGGAGGGGGCGTAGGTATAGACTCAAGTGTATGAATCGGATCAGAATCTGTACTTATTGCAGCTGCGTGTCTGAAATTTTGCCAAAAGTAGTTTAGTGTAATGGCCAAAGTTACTGCAAAATTTGGTTGGTCTACTGCAAAGGTTTCGAGTAGCTGCCATACAACTCCTTCTTTTATATGAGCTTTACACTACACCTGATGAAGCTGGGTGTCTGAAATTTTGCAACAAATAGTTTTGTATAATGGCCAAAGTTACTGCAAAGTTTGGTTGGTCTACTGCTGAGGGTTCGAGTAGCTGCCATACAACTCCTTCTTTTATATGAGGATTATACTTACAGCAAATGAAGGTGGGTGTCTGAAATTTTGCCAAAAATAGTTTAGTGTAATGGCCAAAGTTACTGCAAAATATGGTTGGTCTACTGCAAAGGGTTCGAGTAGCTGCCATACAACTCCTTCTTTTATATAAGTATTACTCTACACCTAATAAAGCTAAATATTTTAAATTTTGCCAAAAATAAATAACCGCAATATATAATGTATATGTTACAGTCATGCGGGTATCCTAGAGTTGACACAGTCTACTCTACCACACTCTTCCTCGTTTTTTTTGTAATACCAATACCTATATAGGCACGTTTTTACAAAATTTTTTGAAAATGTGCTAAAAATATAGTAAAATTGTATAATTATATCGTAATATAAAATAAAATTTAATAAAAATAAATAAATAATTCTTGTGTAAGATTATAGATGGCGCACAAAGTTAACATTTATAGTGCATTCATATTTCATAACCTTATAGAATAGCTACAGCCGAGTAATCAACGGCTTAGTGAATATTATGATTAAAAAAACTGAAGCCTAGTTTAAAATAAACTTGGTGAATGCCCTATACTTCTTAAAGGAGTGGAAAACGAATAAAAAAACAAGTAAAGAAACAGTCAGTCGGTGCAACCGACTTAGAAATACCCTACACCTATTTGGTTCAAATTTAATGAGATATCCATAAGTCATTTTAACACCATAAAAGCTGTTATTAATTTGATCGTAAGACATAGCTTACCATATTAACTTTATAATACTAAAAACATTTTCCAATTACACTATCTATTAAAAAATAATACAAATTCTTACTAATTTATCTATTTCAAAATATTATTATTCTATTAAAATAAGAATGATTTAGTGAAATGCAATTACAAAACTACATATTTAAAACTTTTATCCAATTCAATAAAATTTTACACACATGCAGCAATTACTCCTTTTCAGGATTTTTAGCTGTAGTTAATTTACTGTTGAATGATTTAGTACCATTTGTTAATTATTTCAATTTTCAATAATTTTTAATTTATTCTCTTAATTTACTTATTTATTAATGTTCTATATAATTAAACTCAAAGTTATTCAAAAGAAATATTAATTTGTAATAATGCAAATATAAAAGTATATAATTTCCTGGTTTTAATGTTAATTAAAACCATTAATGCTTTGGTTACCTTTTTATCACAAAATTTAATAATCAAAATATGCAATGAATGTATTTCGAAAATACAATGACAGATTTATAACTGTTAATATAATTAATTTTAATACAAAAATAAATTTTACAACTCAAGTAACGTACACAATTTCTCAATTATATATTACCTATGATAATAATTCAATAAAATATAGATATGATATAATAAAAATTAAAAACAAAAAAATTTCATCGTTTATTAAAAAAATATTTAGTTCTTAATTTTTAAATATAATACATAATATGTTTAACAGTAAAACTCTTAGCCCTTTAAAAATATAAAAGTGTTAAATAAGAACGGAAATAGGAAATAGTGTCAACTTGATTTTTGTCAACTCAAACTTGATTTTTTTATCTTTATTGATTTCGAATACACTATGCTTTAAGGTCTTGGGAGTAGTGGGGTGGTACGCAAACCGCTATTCCTATTCATCCAAAATTTCCCGTACACAAAACAAATAAGAAGAAACACATGTGCCCCAAATATAATGTTCTATCTTCTTTGGTTTCGAAATTATACTAGTTTGACTTCAATTAGATCAAAAGCTTCTAGAATCTGAACCCGACAAGAACCAATTCCATGGTACTTTCCTTACTAGTAACCTAGAATATAAATTTCATGAAAATATCGTAATTAGTTTCTGAGCTTTGGTGTTTTTAAGCTATAGGTTTGTTGCTTTTGAACTTTTCAAAGGTTCCAGAACCCGAAACCATTGTACGATTTCGCCCATATGCAGTCCCAGTCATACTTTCAATACTAATTAACCCTTGTACACAATTGAAACATTCTATATTAATTTTTAGTTACTATTTTTATTAATTTCGATGTTAAGCTTTTCAACCTTTAGAGGTCTAAGAGAGTTACCTGAACCACCAATCCAATTGATCACATTAAGGGAACACGTAGGAAATAGGAAAGAAAAGCCTTGTGCCAAATTTGAAGCTTCTAGATTTTTTTGAAGTTACCAGAATGATTTTAGTTACCAGCGGATAAACTTTTCTTACATCATTTCTTAATGCTGACTCAAAATCACTTTGAAATGGCGTTGGATTTAATTTAAACAAGTTCGCTTCTTTAAATTGTCTAAAAAATGTGAAATGTCTAAAAAATATACAATGCTATAATATAACTACAGGCGGAGTAGAATAACATCAATATTGAAACAATTACAATGCACTTTTGAATAAGCACCTATCCGTTTAAAACTTTTTAATTCAATTAACTAAAATATTCAAGTTTACTAAAATATTCAGCGCGAGCTGTACTTATGTATTATGAGTAATTGCTTAAAAGTATTAGAACAGAGTGTAACTGCAAATGTACCGTCTATTAGATAGTTCCGTGGTTAATCAAATGGCATATTGTCTATAACACTAAATATTGTAGGTCACATAAAAATGGTGTACGCATAATTTTCTCTATAATAGAGTGCTTGTAAATTTTTTCTTTTTCGCCATAGCTGCTCATACCAAATGTTTTTATAATTTTCTCTTTTTCGAAAACTTCCTTTACTTCTGTAAAATTTTTTGGGAAAATGTTGCTTTTAATTTTGTAAAGATGTCTTCTTATTTGCCCAAAGTTTACCTCCAAGTTGTTATATGTTTCATCAAAAATATCACGAACATTACTTCTTTTCAATGAAACATTTTCACAGTTTCTTTTTATAGAATTTATCAATTTCAATTTTTTCAAGAGATCTTCATGCGAGATATGATTATGGCATAAATTAGTTTTGTTTTTATTAAAAATTACTGTTGTTTAAATCAATTGCTATATTAACACAGCGAATTGTAGGATACAAAATATTTACTTAAATTTGGTTCATATTTATATTTACAAATATGGTTTTCAAAAGGTATATGTACAAAAGTTTACCATTCTTCCGAAAACCTGCAATTAATTGATACTCCAGTAAATTTTGATTTTCGCTATCCATCACTTTTAAATAAATTTAAATTACAAATTTAAATTATTAATCATTAATTAAATTTAAATTTAATCACTTTCGGAAGATTGATATAAACTAACAAATATCAGAAACATATTAATTAATTTACTTGATAAAATAGAAAGACAGAGACTATACTAACAGTTTTCAAATCACAATTAATGAAATAAGAGAACAAATAATATAATAATGATAACTGTAAAACTCTATATCACTTTATGACTCACTCGAATTCAATTGATTACTCGCTACAATTTGATTACTTTATTTAGAATGATAAGATTATAAACATAGATTTCTTATTAGTAATTGATATTTCGTAGAAGGAGGTACATTTAACCAAAACCATTTGGTTATTCATTAATTTTTAATATCACCTTGGTTTATTCATAACACTTTGGCCAGAGATTCTGTTTGCTCAGCTTTTACATTTTAAGTAAGAAAATTTATTAGAAAATTTTAAATTTTTTTTATTTTTCTTTGCTGGGGGATTGATTCATTGAATTAAAATTTTTTTAATAGAAAAATTTCAAATGGGGTAGGTACAGAAAATGTTAAAGCTAGAAATAAATATTAATATGAAAAAATAAAAAAATAAAAGAATAAAGTAAGTTTCAGAAGGGGAAAAACCAACTGGAAAATTTTTAAATACAGTATCGTACTAAGATATAAAATAATTTTCCAATTGGCATAAAAAACTCTGTTTTTATTTAATAAAAATAGAAATACCTAATTAAAATTCAAAATTCATAAATGGAAAAATATAAATCAAACGAAACAAAATATTTACAAAATAAAATAAAAAATAATATTAAAAATATTTAAATATGTACCCAAGTTTAAAATTTCAAATTAAACAAAATATATAGAAAAAAATGCATTGATTGATAAAAAGAATTAACAAAAAAAAAAAATAAAAAATTAACAAAAGAACAATATTACAAAATCTCACATTTCTATACGAAATTTTGTAAATGAATTTAAATATAACGGCTGGGTGGCACAGTGGTTAGAGTACCGACATTTCATGCGAAAGGCCCCGGTTTCGAATCCCAAGAAAGTGAAAAAAAAAGCTTTTATCTGGATTGCAACTCGACTCAGCTACCATTCGTTAATGGCTTATTAGGTGGCGCGAAATAAAGCCATACGAAATAAAGCCATAAAATGACATTATGGCTTTATTTCGCATTCAAATGCGAAATAAAGCCATATCGCCAATTTTTTCGCGTATGGCTTTATTTCGCATTTGAATGCGAAATAAAGCCATATCATTTTCTAAAATTTTACGAATTAAAGCCATATAGTAAAATTGATACAAATTCTAGTTTAATAGTAAACAAAGTAAAAAAAAAATAGAAATTGATAATTAAGTGCAGTTATAAATGATAAATACAGGGTGTTTCGCTAATAACCTGCCATAGAACTAGGGGTTATTCTAGGGTTCAAAACAAACAAAAAATGCTTCTAGAGGTAGGGTCTATTCTCATCCGTTTGGGAGATATGGGGCTTAGAAAAATTGCTGGGGGCCTAAATAATTTAATTTTATAAAATTGGAACCCTATGTGATAAAATAAATCCCAGTATCAAATTAAAAAGCCTAATAAATTTTCTTTCTAAAAATTTATCAACGAGATTTCTGGACCTCTCAGGACCGGATTTATTGGACCGGGAAATTAAAAATTTCCTATTTTTAAATAAAAAAAATCATTTAAAGCTTGTTTATTCAAAAAATAACGGTATTAACATAATAATTTTTTTTGAGTCCGCTATTCCTTTTTTTATCCCTTAAATTTTGAGTATAATATCATTCATCTAGTCCTAAAATTTCAGAAGTTCATACAAAAAATTAATAAGTTCCTAATTTTTTAAATACACTGTAATAAAACATGTTAAATAATATTATATTTTCATTACCCCCCCGCTAACTGAATTATTGAAGCTAGATTTTGAATCCAACACTAAAATGAAAAGAATGGTATAAGAATTCGGATACCTAATTCATTCAAAAAATTAATAAGTTCCTAATTTTTTTTAATACACTGTAATAAAACATGTTAAATAATATTATATTTTCATTACGGGGGCTGCCAACCCCGAACCCGCGCTAACTCAATTATTGAAGCTAGATTTTGAATACAACACTAAAATGAAAAGAATGGTATAAGAATTCGGATACCTAATTCATTAAAAAAATTAATAAGTTTCTAAATTTTTTAATACACTGTAATAAAACATGTTAAATAATATTATATTTTCATTACCCCCCCGCTAACTGAATTATTGAAGCTAGATTTTGAATCCAACACTAAAATGAAAAGAATGGTACAAGAATTCGGATACCTAATTCATTCAAAAAATTAATAAGTTCCTAATTTTTTTTAATACACTGTAATAAAACATGTTAAATAATATTATATTTTCATTACGGGGGCTGCCACCCCCGAACCCCCGCTAACTCAATTATTGAAGCTAGATTTTGAATCCAACACTAAAATGAAAAGAATGGTATAAGAATTCGGATACCTAATTCATTAAAAAAATTAATAAGTTTCTAATTTTTTTTAATACACTGTAATAAAACATGTTAAATAATATTATATTTTCTAACCCCCGCTAACTCAATTATTGAAACTAGATTTTGAATCCAACACTATAATGAAAAGAATGGTATGAGAATTCGGCATAGCTATTTCATACAAAAAATAATCAACCCTAATTAATAAATATAAATATTCTGGAAAAGGGGGCAATCCTGCTTTTGAATCCAACTCCAAAATCCCTCCTAATTGAGAATCCCACATATACACATATATATAAATATTCTGGAAAAAGCGTAAAGCCCTGCTTTTGAATCCAACTAACAATCCCACATATACACATATATAAATATTCTGGAAAAAGCGGCAATCCTGCTTTTGAATCCAACTCTAAAATCCCTCCTAATTGAGAATCCCACATATACACATATATAAATATTCTGGAAAAAGCGTAAAACCCTGCTTTTGAAACCAACTCTAAAACTCCTTCCTTACTATTTAAATAAAAAAGTTTGGAAAATTAAATTGCTTCTATTTTCACAAATAAAATTACATTTTTAAATGCGAAATAAAGCCATATGGCTTTATTTCGCAATTGAATGCGAATTAAAGCCATACGCGAAAAAATTGGCGATATGGCTTTATTTCGCATTTGAATGCGAAATAAAGCCATAATGTCATTTTATGGCTTTATTTCACGGCGCCGCTTATTATTAATGGCTTAATTAATAATTATATATCTTTTAATAAAAATATACATAAATATAACAATATAAACAATACAAAAATGTAAATAAATAATTCAATTAAATAATATAACTCAATGACATAGAATACCATATAACTGAAATACAAAATTTTTACAATATAAACAAAATAGAACTGTATTTATTGTAAATCTGTATGAATATATGAATATATATCCTCTGTTCCGACATGCACATATATAGTTAGGCTGTTTAGCCTATCACAGTGAACAGTTAGCACGTAGAGGTAAAAAAAACAAAAACAAAAAGATAAAAATATATACATACACGAGTTCTAAATTCATTTAACAAAATTTAACAAAGTAAATAAAAAAAAAACATTGATTAAAAAAAAAAATTAACAAAAAAAAAATACATATAAAAAAATTAACAAAGCAAAAATAACACAACAAATCTAACAGAACATTAATACAACATCCTACATTTCCATGCAAAATTCTGTAACTGAAAAGAAAATCCAAAATAAATTTAATTAAAGTACGTATGTATGTGCAATACCATATTTTCAAAATAATATCAGAATGTCTTAAAATTTATATTATTATTTACTTTTAATTGAACTTGCCTGTGTCTATGGCTCTATTTTTCATTCTGTCAGTTAGTGATACATTTATATTAGAAATCTGACCATAAATTCAGTAGTAAAGTGGCTTGGAATGTAAATAGGTCTGAGTTCGATTCTCCTTAAAATGTAAATTTTTTTTTTGTTTTTTTTTTAATAATAAAAAAAATTACAAATAATATTAATTTATTTGGATGGTTTCTTTAAAAATTTGTAACTTTATAAATATAATAATATAAAAACATAGACCAAATAATTATATAGACGATCAGTTTGCTATAAAAAATTTTTAGGGTTTTTTTTATGTCAGTCCGTAAATTTTTGGTTTATTAATTTAAAATTTATACAAGTAGGTACTTAAATAAAAAAAAAATTTAGATTAAATTAAAAAAAAAATTTCACCATGAAGCGAATTTGAACCCTAACTTATTCATCTTCAAATTTTTAAAATGCAACAAAAAAAATTATCAGTCATTTGTTTTTGTTTACTTTTCTGTATGTTTACATTAGAATCGAAGCATAATCTGCGTAATACAAAATGTAAAAGTTACGAAATGATTTTGTATTAATATGGAATATATGTATATGTATGTATATATTATAGATATTAAGTAAGATAATAATCTTATATGAATAAGCGAGTGCGTATGTTGCTTTTGGTGTATATGGAAATGTAAACAAAAAATATTTAAGTGAATAGTTTTTATTAATGACATTAATATTTCTTTTAATATTTTCAACCATGTTATTTTTATATTATTATGAGCATATGTATGTATATGTATGCACAAATATTGTAAAAGACCATAAACAAAGAACTAGGTATTTACAAACATACATATATATGTACAATATTCAGACTTAAAGATACCTAATAAATATAAAACAATTTTGTTTAACAAACTAGATAGTTAGATAAACATTTTATCAAGTAGGTACTAATGCTTTTAAATGATATTTTTGTCTTCTGTTATAAAATTTAAATTAATTTAGATAAATTTACTAAAGGGGATATTTTAATAAATTATGATTGGTAATAGATAATAATTATCAAACTAAATATTGTATTTAATAATTTTATATAAATAATTGTGTAAAAAAATTTAATTAAAACTAAAAAGTATAAAATAAAATAAAAAAAAATATTTTTTCAATATATACTTTTCAATATTGCTGGTATAAGAAACAGTTCTTTTAATGTTTGAAAACTTTTAAACTTAAAATGTTGAAAATTTTCATTAACCAAAAATTGGTGGTGAATCTTTTGCATTTAAAAGTGTTTTAATATAAAAGTAAATTGCTGAAATGAGAGACAGTTCCTCTTTTCTTAATCCAGCAATTTACTTTTATATAAAAAACCCTATATTTAAATAGTTATAACAACAGTTCTAGTAGGTATATTTTCAACCTGAAAACTGTTAAAGAAAGCTGTTAAGCTTTATAAACATTTAAAAGCCAAATGTATAGGGTTACCATACGATACTAAAATTAACCGTTATTTAAAACTAAGTTTTGCAAAATTTTTGGCCTTTCATAACTTCTGAACGGCTCAATCTAGAAACTTGAAATTTTATGAGATGTTAGATCATAAATTAGTAGGAGGCGTTTCAAAAATTGTTTTTGTTGCGCCCCCCGTTTTAGAGCTGTAAGGGGTCTAAAATTGAAATTTTGTTATTTTTAAATACCTGGAACTTAAAAACCTATCCAATTCTTTTTTTATTAATCTACAAAATTTAAAGGTCCAACATTATATTTTATCATATTTTAAAGGTTTTTCCTAAATTTGAAAGTGGTTCTTTAAATTGAAGAAAGTGTCTCTCAGTTTTACCAATTTTTGCTTAAATAGTAACATTCTAAGTAAAATTCCAAATTTTAGTTTTATTCCTAGAACCAAAAAAAAAAGAAGGGGGGAGGGAGTAAAGATAGATCCTTGATAAAAATGGCAACCTTCCCCATTTAAGGGCTATTAGGACTTAAAAATTAAAAATTTAATGTTTTTACAAGTAAGCGGTAACTTAATCACCAGTGTATATATTTCCAAAATTAAACTAAGTTTGTAACAAAATATAATTTTAAAGATGTGCTTTTTTAAAAATCCTTTTTTTTTTCATCACTTGTTTCTTATTAAACCTAAAATAAGGAAATCTAAAAAAAATTTTCGACGATTAAAACATTTTTCTTCTGTTTGAAACCAGTAGGGATTAAGTTCATTTGTTTTAGAAATACATGAGTTGATTATTTGTTTTTTGTTAAAATTATTGAAATGTAAATAATTATCAAAAAAACGTTTAAATATATTAAAATGTAAATTGCAAATTTCAAAATATTCATCAGTATGTGCTTTAATAAAAACCTTCTCTATTGTTGAGTCAAAATTTTTGTAATTAATTTTTTTTGACAATAATTTAAAAATGCCATTAGCGAAAAATTATCTTTTAGCTGGATCAGCTTCTAATGTATTTATGCCGTTGGTATCATCTTCGTCATTAATGAATTGATGAGAATCAATGTTAATATGATTATCAAGTGCAAATTCCCAATCTAGCATAATATCTGTATCGTTTTCACAATTTTTGTTACTATGCATAAATGTCACTATACGCATTGACATTATTTGTGCAATAATCCAACTGCTGAAATGATTTATCTTATAATACCATCTTTTATATAATATCGCATGCAAGAGTATTTTTCATGGACTTTATTAAGTGAGGTGTATCAAATACACAAACAAGTTATATATTAAATTACTTAAGACATTTTTCCAATTAGAAAACAGACCTACAGCATTATCGCACATATTTGGTTTGCAACAGAACTTTCTCTTCTAGTTTCACCTGAATCCGTGAGTCCATCAACAAAATTAATTCTTTTCGAATATGTATTTCATCTATGAACAAGACAAATTATTTAAATTGGGTATCCATTTTATTAACAATATTTTTTAAGTTATGCAAGAGGCATTTATTAAATCAAGGCTGAAGATTTTTTATTGGACACCAATTATAAATTGAAGATTGGCTTAGCAATTTTAAGTCAACTCTTAAAAAAGAATAAAATGCTGAAGATCTGAAATTGATAATTTGCGATAACATTTTTTACTGCTGATTATAACTATGTTTTCTTGACAATAACATTTTAAAAAATTCTTTTGTGTTAGTATTAATATTATCTATTATGTTTATTCTTGCATAGTATATGTTAAATTTAGCATATGTTAAATTTTTTTGTAAATTTTTTCTTAATGTGTCGTTTTCTTCTTGCAGACTCAAAAACTTTTCAGCATACAATTTTGTTTGATTTTTAAAATAAGCTGAGTTTTCGTCTTTGTTTTTGCATTGATAGCACAAAATTTCTGAAGATTATGATGTTTTCGAATTTTTGAAAGAAATGGTAAATTTAAAATGTCTCCCAAAGTTCTCCCATCACACTTTTTATAACAAACATTTCTTTCTGTTAATGCAGAACCATCATATACATATTTTAGTATTTCAACCGTATAAATAGAAGATTCTAAATCAAAATTATATATATCTGAATTTTTCTTTTTACGCATTAACACATTGTATGTCGATTTTAGAAGAAGTAGATTGTAAATTACAATTTTTTGTTGGAAAAATATTTTTTCGAAGCTTTCTTTTCTCAATATTTTGTTTTTGAAAGTGATTTTCACAAACGTATAAGTCCTTTGAAGAATTATTGTTTAAATTTAAAATATCTAACCAGTTTTTTCTAATTTCGTTATCAAGAGGAACGTTAAATAAACGATTACTACCTCCAAACTTTTGACAAAAAGGAACACTACATTTTCTTCTAATGCTTTTTTTTACCCTCCCTTCCGAATTTATCGGTAAAAACAAATCTATGTTTTCTTTGTGGCTCAAAAAATGTGTCGGAATAGCGCCTTTTAAAAGTTTTTCTTTCCACCAAAATCTTTATCAAAATGACGTGTACAAAATTTGTTTACTTTACCAAAATTTAAGTTAATTTGTAAATTGTGACACCATTTATCAAATAAATTTTTGTTGGTTGGAAAATTATAAAGATGTATATCCGCATTAATTCTCCCATCACATTTTTTAGCCCTACTAATCAAATTCGCACGAAAGCTAGATTCAACTAATTTTTCTTGTAAATTAGTCAGTTTTAGCAAATTTTGTAAAAATGTGCCTATATAGTTTCACTCTGTCCGTCTGCCTGTCCATATGTTTACAAAAACTTTTACTTCGTTTGAAATAGAAGAAATTTTAACCACAGGTAGGCATTACAAAAAAAATAATGTCGTAAAAGAACTTTTTTCTGTAGCCCCACCTGCTACGGGGCTACAGACCCCCAAAGTTGGAAAAAGCCCTATTTTTAAATTGTTATAATAAGACATACATTTTTAATGTTAGATACATTTTTAATCTGATCTGATCAGCACAAAATAGCTGGTTTTATAAACTTTATAAATTTTTTAAAGGCAAATTTTAGGGTTGCCATACAGTACTAAACCTTACCATTATGCAAAACTCAATTGTTGCAAGTGTTTGGCCACACATATCTTCTAAACGTTTCAAGCTAGGGTTTTGATATTTTGGGGACTGTTAGATGCTCAAAAATTAGTAGGAGTGAGTTAAGAAAAAACAGAAAAATTTTGCTATTTTTAAAGACCTGTAACTTAAATATCTGTTCAACTTTTTTTAAGCGATATACAAAATTCAAAGCATTTTAATCATATTTCAACATTTATCACAGGTTTTCCTTAATTTTGTAGGGTGACGAAGCAAAATCTCCCGAAAATTCCAAAAATGCTCTATATTTAAATTAGTATAACAAGAGTTCTGTTAAATGTAATTTCAAACAAAAAACTGTAAAAGAGAGCTGCTTTTATAGGCTTCACAAAAATACTAGGCTAACAATTGAAAAGTTGCCATACGGTACTTAAATTTACCATTAAGCTAAACTCAATTTTTGAAAAATTTTAGCTCCACATATCTTCTAAACGGTTGAAGCTAGGGTCTTGAAATTTTGGGAGAAGATAGATCCCTAGAGTCTATTAAGTAAGAGTCGGTTAACAAAGTTTTTTTGTCATGTCCCCGTTTAAAAGCTATAAGGGCTCGAAAATTTAAATTTTGCTATTTTTAAACACCTGTAATTTGAATGAATCTGTTCAGATTTTTTTTACAAATATAAAAAATTTAAAGTTGCAGCATTTAATTTCAACATATGTTAACGGTTTTTCTTAAATCTGAAAGAGTTTCTCTAAATTGAAGAAATTGTCTCTGAGTTTTAACCATGTTTGCTTAGATAATATAATTTTAGGTAAGGCTCCAAATTTTGGTGAATGATTTCCTAGAACCTAAAAAAATTTAAAGGAGGTGGGCAGATCCATCATAAGTTTGCTTAGCAAAAATTGGGAACCTTCTCCATTGAAGGACTACTAGGTCTTCAAAATTAAAATTTCTACGTTCTTATAAAACAGTAACTTATTCAGCAGTGGATGTTTTTCCAAAATTAAAGTTTAACATTGAAGCTCCAACATTATATTTCGCACTTGTTAACAGGTTTTCTTGGGTGCATTGGAATTATATTTAAAGTATTTATTTCACTACTATTAATCATAATTAATAAAATGATGAAATAACTGAATTATAATATTATCATTTATTTTTATATATATTTTTATCAGTAGAAAAAAAAGAAAACCTATATAACAACCCTATATTTAACTCAGTAAGAAACCCTTTATAATGTTGAAAATGTGCTTTTTAATAAGCATTGGTTTTTTTTATCACTTGTTTTTTTATTATTTAGAAAAAAAAAAATTTTAAATATATATTTTATTTGAAATAAGTAAAAACCTTCAATTTTTAATTTGCGCTTTTTTTATAGTATGGCACTTCTTCAACTTTCATTCAACCTATTTGAACTTAAAAATGAATGTTATTTTTTTAAGTTAAATAGTTTTATCTAATATATAAAGGAGAAATTTGTTTATTTGTTTGTTTGTCCAGGATTTAGATGAAAACCACTGGTCCGATTGTCACAAAATTTGAAAGGAATAATTCCGCGAGCCCGGCGGGTGACATAGGCTATGTCATATATTTCTAAGACAAGAGTCAAAACGGACTTAGAATTTTCCACAAAAATTCCTCTTAGCAACCAGAATTAGTTGTATTAACTTGGTTGGAATAAATTAACGCATTTCGGACTCGCGGGCTTTCAAAAAATTTTGTGTTTCTGATTTGTGTTCAATTTTACAGAGTGATTTTAGAAGAGAAGAGCGTAGTAGAACTTTCAGATAAGTACAAAACAAAATATAAGTTGAAAAGCTGACTTTTAAACCTTTTCTAAACCATCGACTGTATTTTATTCAAACGTTGGCAATTCAAGAAAACTACTTTTGGCATAGTATAATGACATAATGGCAAATTTAGTATACCCTTTTGACCTATAGTGAAACGACCTATAGTCATTTTAATTCAGTTAATATAATTCGCCGGAAACCCACCATCCTCAACTTTTTCGTCAAGGAGCACCAAATTGTCAAGATGCACCACATATAGAAAAATTAGAGATAATCGTTAAAACTGTTTTGCAAACTATTTTTTAAAGTTTTTGTTTCGCAATCGGTTAAAAGAACTCGACAAAACATTTATTTAAACATTCCCCTAATTCAAAGAAGTTTTACCTACTTTCAAAAATTTGACGTAATTTACTTACAAATTTTTTTTTTAACAATCGTCGGGTCGGTTAACAAATTCCAAGTCTATTAATAGAGTGAACTCCATTCTAAAAGAGGAGCACATATACAAAATTTGAATTCAATCGGTTAAATAATTTCTAATATATAGCAAAGCAACGAAAAAACTTATAAAAAGCTGTTGGCCTACAATGAGTTAACGGAACTCCATAAATATTTTTTGAGGCTTTCTTTTTAACCAAAGTAGTACTTCAAAAAATTGGCTGACACTTGCCTTTTTACAATTTGCACGCTGCCGGACAACGCCAGGTAAATCTGCTAGTGTATTATATGCACATATGCATATACAAGTACAATTAATTCCGTATATGTTATAAATATACAACACTATATAGTATAGATACTAGCAAAGTCTTTTAATATAAAATGTATAAACGCACATAATATATAATATAAATGTATTGAAATAATCTTTGTATTCTCGTATTACTTACTGAAGTTGTATAATAAATGAACATTTTCAATATTTTAAGCTTAAATTGCATATTTTGTACCTAGGTGTAGTAATAATTGTAGTATGTAGTAAATATAATTTCACATTAACAATTTTATTCAAAAAAAGTAAATGTATTTCCTACATATATACCTATATGTGAATATGTACTAAAGCCTTATGATTTAAGTATTAAACATAGATTTTAAAAGGTTTAAAAATGCAATAGCCTGAAGCAGATGATAAATAAAGATACCTTGTTTTACTTTTTGATGAAATTATGATAAGGTCAGAATTGAAATATAATATGCGTAACGATTTGATTGATGCAGTTTGCACTAATGGAATTAACAGAGAAGATAAAATTGGAAAATAACTTTGTGTTTTTACTATACGGGGATTAGTAGCATCGTGCAGCTACGTCGTAGCATAAGTTATTTCAGCCACCACTATACATAGAATATTAAAACCGCTTGTTCTTGCTATCATCGATAAATGCCATTAGCTGTAATTTTACTTTGAGCAATTGTCTGCGATCAGGGATACAATAATCGTTATTTATATAAAATTTAAATATTAACTGTGATAATTCATATTTTACCAGAATTGTCCAAAAAATACTGCTTCTTTTGCATGTGCCACTTAATAAAATCAAGTAGAAATATCTTAATGGATAATATATTAAAAACAAAATCTGGGAATACTAGCTGGTCAGTATTAGAAGAGTTATACAAAAAATATGTTTTATGCGAGTGTTTTATTCTAGACGAGTTTTATGCTTTATGGTATATCGACTTTTTTCACCTATAACTTTGGGAATTTGTAAATTTCTATGAATGCCGCTATTACGTACATACCTGTGGGCTATTACTATGTTACGGAGGATTTTATTCTGAAAGGTTTGTATTTTTTTTATATGCGTTTGCTTGACACAACCCCAAAGTTGAATGCCATATGACCATATATGTTTAATTACTTGGTTGTAAATTAACACTTTATTATAAATTGTTAATTTAAACTTACGCCCTAGGACTGGGTAATGTTCTCTATATTTATTTTCAATTTTTAGTTTTTCTTCTTAATATGTTCATTCCATCCTGTGTTATTCCAAAGTATTTTGATGAATTTTCAAAAGGCTGCTATTTAATGGGTCAGTATTTTTATATATTTTTGGTCAGTATTTTAAATAAATGGTCAGTATTTAAAATAACATGTCAGTAGGTAAAATAAATGATCAGTATGTCGCCGGCTAATATAAAAACGATCAGTATTTTAATTAAAATGTTGGTAGATAAAATAAATGGTCAGTATTTTAAATAAATTATCAGTAATTAAAATTAAATATCAGTATATAATAAAAAAATTATCAGTTTTTATATTTCATTAATTAAAATATGAATTATGAAAAAAACCCGAAAAAGGGTATTATACGCGAATATTTCCTCAGCAGTTTTCAGCCATACAAAAAGATATTTTTGTCCAGCCGATCAGCAATTAAATGCTTCAGAAGAGGAAATATCAAATATATTAGAAATGCGTTGGAATACATTTGACCAATGGAAAACTAAAGCATTTAAAGTTTGGATTGTAAATCTGCCAGCGGAAATAGAAGACTGAATGCATGGTTGTTGCACTTGCCCAACGTATTTTAAAAAATTTATATGCGAGCATATCATAGGTTTAGCTATTAGACTGAAATATGTTAAACCTCCCCCAGCAGCTAAACAAGTTCCCATAGGGCAGAAACGTGCAAGAGGAAGGCCAAGGTTTGCAACCCGTGCTCTTTTGATTGAATAAGAATAAAAATTTAATATTTTGTTGTTTTTTTATAATATGTATGTATTTTGTGTAAGAAAAATTTTAAATTAAAAAAAAATACTACTTTGTTTTTTAATTATACTGATTAAAAAAAAATAATTTACTTACCAATAAATAAAACTATCCTGATCAAATATACAAAATTTTATACTGACCGTTAATTATCTATACTGACCAAAATATTATTTTATACTGATAATTTATTTAAAAAAATACTGACCGTTTATTTAAAAAAATACTGACCGTTTATTTAAAAAAATACTGACCAAATATATAGAAGTCTTTTCAAAATACCATTTTGAAAATTCAGGAAAAAACGCCATTAAATTCAGACAAATACACCATTTAAATTTATTTTAGGTGGGTTTCTTATATTTATATTTCTAAAACAAGTGATGAAAAAAAACAAGGGTTTTTAAAAAGCACATTTTCAAAATTATATACAGTTTCATACTGAGTA
Organism: Dolichopus griseipennis; assembly: GCA_963082915.1. Classification (NCBI taxonomy): domain Eukaryota; kingdom Metazoa; phylum Arthropoda; class Insecta; order Diptera; family Dolichopodidae; genus Dolichopus; species Dolichopus griseipennis. The sequence continues at coordinate 178,061,895 of OY720441.1, read as the reverse complement.
TTTTATCATTAATTTTTATAAAGATATATATAAAAATTTATGATAATATTATAATTTAGTTATTTCATCAATTTAATAATTATGATTAATAAAGAAATCAATACTTAAAATATAATCCTAATGCACTCAAAAAAACCTGTTAACAAGTGCAAAATATAATGTTGGAGCTTCAATGTTAATGTTTAATTTTGCTAAAACACACACTGATGAATAAGTTACTATTTTATAAAAACATAAAAGTTTTAATTATTAAGTCCTAATAGGCCTTCAATGAAGAAGGTTTCCAAATTTTTTTTAAGTAAATTTATAATTGTCCTCGAGGATCTGTCCATTGCCCTACTGTCCCCACCCTTCCATTTTTTAAGGTTCTAGGTCATGTCAAAAGGAAATCAATTATGAGTTCCACCAAAATTTGGATTTTACCTAGAATTTTATTATCTAAGCTAAAATATTTAAAACTAAGAGACAGTTTCTCTAATTTAAAGAACCCCTTTTAAATTTAAAAAGAACCTTTTACATAGGTTGAAATACAACGCTGCAGCTTTAACTTTTGTATATTTGGAAAAAAAATTTGAACAGGTATTCGAGTTACAGGTGTTTGAAAATAGCTAAATTTATAGCTCTTGGGGGCGTTCTATGGAGTGTCTCTTTTGGGTAGCTTTATTTTATATTGGTATAGGACCAATAGGCATATTATGCGATTACAACCTCTACTACACAAAGTCAAATCTCATCTTCACGTTGGTCCCCACTGTTACGTTTAGCAATCCTACCGGGAGATCTGGTACCCAACCCAGGTTGAGTAAGTAGGATCGACAAACAAACGAGATTTTGGCGGGTCGAGTCTTATGTATTCAAAACATAGGCTTGATTTATGAGCATCTGTACCAAGCATTGGCGGCTCCGAGCGGGCGTCTCTCTTGAAACAAGGCGCTCGCTATATCAACGTGTATGAGATGTGTCTGTCCATCCAAAAGGCAAGTGTGCCTACAGACACGAGCTTATGGGGTTATCAACTATATCTCATAAAACACTAAATGTATAAAATATATGAACATGAACAAAAATGCGAATGGATATATTTCCCCAAGGGGTAATCATAGTAATATGGTGAATCCTTTTTTGACTTCTCCAGTATAAGAGAATCGAACACAAGTTCAAGAAACCGGTCACGTGAAATAGTGAAAACTTTTGCCTACAAGAAGCGGACTATAATCGGAGCATTGAACATGAGAACACTATATGGTGTTGGGCGATACGAGCAAGCCGAGCGTGAAATGTTACGAATCAATATTAACACACTTCGCGTCAGTGAAACTAAATGGAGAGGTTGTGGTGAAATTATTTAAGACAGTAATTTAGATCACATGTTGTACTCAGGAGATGATGAAGCAGAAACAGGAATAAGGCGCGGTGGAGCAGGAATTATGCTAAATGCTGAAGTAAGACGCAGTCTTATCTCTTGACAACCAATATTCGCAAATTGATGACTGCCAGATTCAAATCCAGGGTCCGAAATATAACCATAACACAATGTTACGCTCCTACCAAAGAAGCAGAAGATGAAGAAAAGCAGAATTTTTACACTCTACTTGGGACAACATATGATAACGCTCCCAGAGCCGGCATAAAGATTATATTGGGTGATCGAAACGCGAAAGTCGGACCGGAAAACTTTGGTTTAGAACGAGTCATGGGACGGCATGGCATTGGGGTAAGAAACAACAATGGCGAAAGGCTCGTGGATTTTTGCAATTCCCGCCAGCTAGTCATTGGCGGTAGGTTGTTCCCACATAAGTCATGTCATAAGGTAAAATGGGTTTTTCCAAATGGTCAAACTGAAAACCAAATATACCATTTGATTGTCCAGGAGAAGTGGAGGAAATCTCTTTGCAACGTTGGAAATAAGAGGAGCGGTGACATTGGAAGTTGCGCGAATGCAGTTAAGAACAGCAGCTGTCCAAAGATGAAATCAAGTATCCGTCAGAAAAGTATTCTTCGATGTTGAAGCGTTAAAAAATTCCTTAACATGTGGAAATTTTGTACAAAAATTTTGAGAAAGGGCATCAACATTTAATGAAGCAAATGAACGAGAGGACGGGGCAGTTTCTGTAGATGAAAAGTGGGATAAAGTATAGCAACCATTTATAGAAACTGGAAGAGATACAATACCCCGATTATCGAGCAAAAAGCATCATGGATCTCACAAATTTCGTGGGACAGCATAGCCAAAGAGCTAAAAATAAATTAAACTCTTAACACGATACGGGGCTATTAAGTGAGCTTCGCAACGAGTATAATAGAGCACATAAAATATCGCAGAGAAGTGTAAAACGAGACAGAAGGAAACAAAAAGAAAACCTTGCTAAGGAATCAGAGATAGCAGCAAGAAGAGGTAATTGCAATGCCTTATATAAGAGAACAAAAATTCTTTCAGGTCATTCATTAAAGCAGCAGGATATTATTTTGGACGAAGATGGAAGACTTCTGGTATCCCCGCATCTAAGAGTTCATTGGCCGCATATCATTACAAATTTACACTTGTGACGAAAAACGAAGCAAAAGATGATTGAAGACGAGATCCGAGAGGGAAAAAGGCGATGGCTCGGACATACCTTGAGGAAATCAGAAGAAATCATCGTAAGGCCATGTTTTGAATGGAATCCACAATGTAAACGACGAGTGGGTAAACCAAGGAAAACATGAAGAAGTACTCCAGAAGAGGCAGAACACAATGCAAAACGTGGTTACAGCTAAAAGGAATTACTAAGGATCGTGAAAGGTGGAGAGTATTTGTTGACGCTTTATGCTCCATCAGGGGTTCTAAGATCCAGCGAGTAAGTAAGTAAATTAAAGCTCCTAAACAGGGGATCGAACTTCTCCCAAAAATTTCAAGATCCTAGCTTGAACCGTTTATAAGATATGTGTGGCCAAAAATTTTGCAAAACGAAATTATTTTTTCTACGAAATTATTTTTTTTTCAATACTTACCCGTGGTTGAAATTTCTTTACTCTAGTTTAAATGGTGTAAAAATTTTTGTAAACATACGGACGGACGGACAGAGCAGGCACATATTTACAAAATTTTTTGAAAATGTGCTAATTGGCATGAACAGATTTACTTTCATTTAAATTAACTATATTTTTTCGCTTGCTTTCGGTAATTGCAGTATCTTAAGCAAATGTTGCTCCAGTTACATTTTCTTCTTCTGGTAGATCACTTGTATAAGGCATATACAAAATAGAATCTAGAATACTGCCTTGAGTCACACCTGCTTTTATTTCTCTTAATTAAATAATTAAAATGCTCTTCATCTTGTTTAATTCTAAATTATCTATCAGACAAGTACGATTCGAGTGTCTCTACATATTGTAACGGTATCAATCTCCTTAATTTAATTAATAATCCTTCCTGCCAAACTTTGTCAAACGATTGTGTTACATCTAGAAATATTGTAGAGTATAGTTGTTTTTCTTCAAATGCTTTTTCTCTAATACTTGGTCAATTGTTTCATGCTTGGATCTAAGTCCAAATTGATTGTTTGGAATTAAATTTTTAGCACATTTTCAAAAATTTTTGTAAAAATGTACCATGCAAGATTATTCGGATCATAAGAGAGCTGTACGACAACTCCGAACTAGCGGTCATTCACAAAGGAGAAATCAGTGAGCCCTTCCAAACTGACATCGGTATCAAACAGGGATCCACTATCACCTATTCACAATCGTCCTAGATAGCATAATGTCCGAAGTCTGTAAGCACAAAAGAGGCATTACATGGAGCTTCACTCGCCACTTAGAAGACCTAAACTATGCAGATGACATAGTACTTCTAGCACACAAGGTCAGCGATATGCAGTCCAAACTCGAAGAATTGGAAAGACTAGCATTTAACGCACTTCTTGAAATTAACATCAGTAAAACCAATGCGATGAAAATCAACAGCACCAACAACCATTTCATCATGCTGAAAACGCAACCAGTCGAATATGTTAACTAGTTCAACTATCTCGGTAGCATAATGACTACTGATGGTGGTGCGGAGGCAGATGTGAACAACAGACTTAGTAAAGCAAGGGCATCATCGGACGGTTTTACCCAGTATGTAGGAACACTTAAATCTCCCAGAAAACAAAAATAAGGATCTTCAATGGTTGCGTAAAGACCCTACATGAAACATGAATGTTATCCAACAACATCGTCCAGAAGATACAATTTTTCATTAACCGCTGTCTGCGCATAATCTGCAGGATATTCTGGCCTAGCAGAATAAGCAACGAAGACCTATGGAGAATTACAGGAGAGGAACCCATACTGAGGCAATTGAGAAAGAAGAAATGGAGGTGGATAGGCCACACGCTTAGGATAGGCCAAATGTTTAGGGTTGCCATACGGTACTAAATTTTACCATTATATAAAACTTAATTTTCGCAAAATTTTTGGTCCCACATATCTTCCAAACGGTTAAGGTAGGGTCTTGAAATTTTGGGAGAAGTTAGATTCTCAAAAAAATTAGTGGGAGTCAGCTAACAAGATTTTTCTGTCAAGTCCCCTGTTTAGGAGCTATAAGGGCTCGAAAATTTAAATTTTACTATTTTTGAGCACCTGTAACTTAATGTCCAATACATGTGGGAATTTTATATATTTTATTATATAAAATTAATTAAAAAATAAAATTTAAGTCCAATTTAAATTGTAATTTAAATAGCTGTTATTGTTTTATTATTAATTTTTAGATGTTACAAATTAATATATTTAATTAATTAATAATTAATAGTAATTTAATTTGATTATTTAACAATGTGGTAATTTTATAAAAATTACCCAAATTCTGTTTGGTCTTACTACGTCCACGGCTGATACAAGAAGAAGGGTTTTTTATTTAGTTTCCGGATATTTATTTCCAGATATTTAGTTTGACGGATGACAGCTGAACACATCTGTTTTGACAGATGATGCTTGCATCACCTTCCGGCAAGTTTTGTAATTATTATTAAAATGGAGTTACCATCGATCCCATTCGGCCATCCTGGATGATCTTCAGCCGCTGAAGATTTTATTTTAGTTTGAATATTTTTAGTAAAGATTGTTATTTAAATTTCTTCCGTATCATCTTCTTCGCTCGAACTTAATGTGTCGTCTTGCACGTTAATGGTTGGCCAAGGTTTCATTTTGTCAGCGCTGGTATCTGTGATTTTAGGACCCTCATGTTCTCCTTCCTTTTGCACTTTATATCGATCAAATTCTTTCAAGGCTACTACTCGATAAGGACCTAAAAACTTCGGCCTTATCTTTAATCCTGTTCCAAACTGTATTTTTTCAATTGCGACCAAATCGTCAATTTGGAATTGTCGAGGTTTTTTCCTTCTGCTATCAAAATTCTTTTTGTTTTCCTTTTGAATTTCTAGGATATCTCTTTTAGCTTTTTCACGTTCGTCTTGTCGTTTTGCTTCAAATTGCTTCATGTTTTCTTCTTCAATTATTTCTATTAATTTTAGGTCTTTTTCAGTTTTCATTTCGCAACCGGTGAAGATTTTAAAGGGTGTATTCTTAACAGCACGTTGGAATGTAGAGTTCATTATTCGTTGGAGCGGTTTTACGTGATTGTACCATCTTTCGTGATCATCTAAAGAAAGCTTTGTTAGTCCACCAATAATGATCGAATTCATTCTCTCGATTTGCCCATTTCCACGGGATACACCAACAGTTATAAAATGGATCTTAATATCATGTTCTTTACAATAGTCCTGAAATTTATTTGAAGTGAATGCTCCCGCTTTATCCGCGATTATTCTCTCAGGATATCGGAATGTGTCTGCTATAATTTCGAGTTTTTGCATTGATTCTTCGGCGTTCAACGTTTTAGTTGGAAATAACCAGATAAATTTAAAAAATCCGTCTACGACAGAAAAGATATATTTGTAATTTTTCCGTGTTATCTGCATCGGCCCGAGATGATCAATATGGAAAGTCTGCAATGGTAGTTCCCCCTTTGGGATTGGTTGTAAAAAACCTTCTTGCTTCCCGACTTTTCGCTCAGCTAATATGCATCTTACACAGTTACTAATAATTCTATCAATTCGCTTTTGTAGATCTGGGATATAAAAATCTTTTTCGATTATCTCCTTCATTTTTCTGTAATGAAAATCTCCTCTTTCATGAATTTCTTTAATAATTTGGGATTTCATTCCTTCGGGCACTACAAGTAAAAAGTTATTATTAGAATTTTTGCAAAGAATTTCATTATGAATAAAAAAATCTTTATATGGTTTTTGCTTTAGGATTTCAAATATAGTCAGTAAGTTTTCATCTTTGAGTTGTGCTTCTTTTATTTTTTTTAAAAAATCGCTTTCCCGATGAACGCACATTACTACAGGATTCCTACTTAGGGCATCTACGTGCTTCATTCTACCAGCCCTGGGTTCAATTTCATAGTCAAATTCTTCGAGCAGTAATGCCCATCTGGCAACTCTTGTCGTTAAATCCCTTTTTTTTAAGGTTCCTTCAAATGCTTTGCAATCGGTGATTAGTTTAAATTTCTGCCCTAGCAAATAGATTCGAAATTTCTTCAACGCTTCAACGATCGCTAAAACCTCTAGTTCATATGAAGTATATTTTTTCTCGGCATCTGTCGTTTTACCTAAACTGAACCTAAAACTGAACCACCAAAATGTGTTCATTGCGGAAATCAACATCCAGCTAATTATAGAGGCTGCATAATCGCAAAAGAAATGCAAAAAATCAAATTTAAGAATATGAGCCCAAATTCACAACAAAGGAATACTCCACAATACGCTAAAAAACAAATCAGAAACCATCTGCAAACGTCGCAAGTGAAGCAAGATTTCCAGACAAATAGAAGTAGTAAAACTTATGCCCAAGTTGTTGCGGGTAAAAAACTTAATAATAATAGCGAACAAGAAAATGATTTAAAACAATCCATTCTGCTTATACTAAAAAAAGTAACCAAAATAGAAAGTTCTATGGTCGATACGGATTGTAGAATAGGAGCACTAGAGGGCAGTACCAAAAACCTGCTTCGAAATCGAAAAGATGAATGAACTAAAAATTTTTTCATGGAATGCCAATGGACTGCTACAACACCAACAAGAGCTACAAGCAGTCCTTGACATAAATAATATAGATGTTTGTCTTATAGCAGAAACACACTTTAACAAACAAACGCATATTAATTTTCATGGTTATAAAGTTTATCATAGCATACATCCAGGTAACTCTGCTAGAGGAGGAAGTGCAGTAATTATAAAACAAAGTATACAACATTTTGAAGAAGCCAAATTTGAAACAGAAGAAATACAAGCTATGGCCGTAAACGTAAAATGCAAAAACTACTTTATTGTAGTAGCAAGTATATATTGTCCACCTAAGTACTCTCTGAAGAAACATCATTATTTGGATCTTTTTAAGAAACTAGGAAAAAAGTTTGTTATAGGAGGTGATTTTAATGCCAAAAATACACACTGGGGATCACGGCTAACAACAACCAAAGGCAGAGAATTATTCCAAGCAACAAGCGAATTTGGGTGTGAAACCATATCAACAGGAAAACCTACATATTGGCCTACAGATCCAAATAAAATACCTGATTTAATAGATTTTTTCATTATTAAAAACATTTCGAATAATTTCATACAGATAGAAGATAGGCAGGAAATGGACTCTGACCACTCACCAATTCTGCTAACTGTAAGTGAAAACGCTATTGAAAAGCAGAGCATTCCGATTCTCGCCAATAAATACACTGACTGGGAAAGCTTTAAAGTGTGTCTGGAAGAAAAAATACAACTAGCTGTACCGTTGCAATACAAAGAACAATTGGATGCGGAGGTGGAAAACTACATTAACGATATACAACTTACAGTGTGGGAAAATACTCCAGTAATTAAACAAAGAGTAAAAGAAAATAAATATCCAGCCGAAATCTTAGAACTAATTGCAATAAAACGCAGAGCAAGGAAAAAATGGCACCAAACTAGAGCTCCACAAGATAAAACTAGGCTGAATAATCTCACCCAACAACTAAGAAGAAGAATTAAGGAAGTGAAAAACAAATCGATAAATTTATATTTGGAAAGGCTAACAAATGATAAAAGTACTGATTACTCTCTTTGGAAGGCAGCTAAAAATCTGAAAAAACCTATTGCAGCTATTCCTCCAATTAGAAAACTGGACGGAAAGTGGGCGAGAGATAATAAAGAAAAAGCCAAATTATTTGCGGAACACCTAGAAAAGATATTTCAAGTAAACACTGGTGAAGAAGAGGAAGATCTAGATGTAGAACAAATTCAAGAGCAAGAGGAAATCGCATTAACAAATCCAGCTGAAGTGAAAAAAGAAATTAAAAACAACATTAAATCTAAAAAAGCTCCGGGATATGATTTAATAACCGGACAAATTCTGAAGCAGCTACCAGAGAAGGCAATAGTTAAAATAACAAATCTTATAAATGCTGCATTCAGGCTGAAATATGTGCCGAAATTGTGGAAAGTGGCCGAGGTCATTATGATACCCAAAGCAGGAAAACCACCAAATGAGATAACGTCTTATAGACCAATCTCATTGCTACCTATAATGTCAAAACTATTTGAAAAAATTTATTTGAGAAGACTAAAACCGATTATTGAAAGGAAGAATCTAATTCCGGACCACCAATTCGGCTTTAGAGAAAAACATGCAACAATAGACCAGGTACACAGAATAACAAACACTATTGAAAAAGCTTTAGAGGAGAAGAAAGTCTGTTCAGCAATCTTTTTGGATGTGACTCAGGCATTCGATAAGGTGTGGCACAAGGGATTGAATTGTAAACTGAGAACAATCCTTCCAAAAGAGCATTCGGAAATGATAGAAAGCTATCTATCAGACAGATACTTCTACATAAAACAAGAAGGAGAATATTCCGATCTTAAAGAAATCAGTGCTGGAGTTCCTCAAGGAAGTGTACTCGGTCCAATACTGTATCTGTTGTATACTTGTGATTTTCCTGCACTTGAAAATAATATAATTGCGACGTTTGCTGATGATACAGCGGTTTTGGCTGTCGGAGAAAATAATGAAGAATCTACAGAAAAACTGCAGAGAGCTATGACAAAAATCCAAAATTATACTAAAAGGTGGAGGCTAAAATTAAATGAAGGTAAGTCAATTCATGTGGATTTCACAAATAAAAAAATTGACCATAAACCAGTATATATAAATAGTCAAGAAATACCTTATTCAAATACTGCCAAATATCTTGGTATGACATTAGATGCGAAGCTTCGCTGGAAAGCCCACATCAAAAACAAGAAGGAAGAGTTACAAATCCGTTATAGAAAAATGTACTGGCTCATAGGTAAGCATTCTACCTTGACAATACAAAACAAACTTCTGCTCTATAAACAAATATTGAAACCAGTATGGTCATATGGCATCCAGCTATGGGGATGCAGCAAAAAGAGTAATAGAGATGTTATTCAGAGGTTCCAGAATAAAGTTCTAAGAAATATTGTGAACGCGCCCTGGTTCATCAGAAACTATGACCTACATAGAGATATGCAAATAGAATTTGTAGATAAAGAAATCCAAAATTTTGCAAGAAGTCACGAAAAAAGACTCCAAAACCATGTAAATGTCGAGGTAGTCCAGCTTCTGGATAATACAAATATAGCCAGACGACTCAAAAGAGTAAAGCCTTTTGAGTTAGTGTAGCTATAATAAGAGAAAGAAACAGTTAGATAGACATCGCTGGATGGAATCTACATTTAAAACTAAAATAAAGCCAGAAGAAAAATTGCTCATTAGCCCTATCGGACTAGATCGCAATAGAGGAAAGGTGTGGTTTAGTGGGTAAGAATCCCACACGCAATGTCAAGCTACGGGGCTCATTGTGTCTTTTGAAGATTCCATTCCAACCTACGTAAAAATAAAAAAAAAAAAAAAAATAAAAAAATCTGTCGTTTTACGACTATGATAATTGATTGGATGTAATAGACCATCTTCATCATCTTTTTGTAATAGTACTGCTCCATATCCCTCTTGACAGGCATCAGTGTGTAATTCAGTATATGCTCCATATTTGAATATACTTAACACCGATTTGGTTGTTAATGCTTCCTTGAGATTCTTGATCGCAGTTAGTTCTGCATCACCTATTCTAAAATGTATAGTCTTTTTGAGCAATTCGGTTAACGGTTGAGCCTTGATTGCGAAGTCACGTATAAACTTTCTGAAGTAATTGGTTAACCCCAGGAAACTTTGGAGTTGTTTTATGGTCTTCGGAATTGGAAAATTTAGAACTGCTTTTGTTTTTAATTTGGACGGGGATACTTTTCCATTATTAATGCAATGACCCAAATATTCAATTTCTCTTTGAAGGAATTTGCATTTAGGCCATTTATTTTTAGACCATTCTTAGCTGCTAGTTCTAATACTGTTTTTAATCTGATGATACCTTCTTTAACAGTTTGCGAAGGTATTATGATGTCATCAATGTAAACGATTACGATACCTTGCATAATTAAGTCTCTAAGTATAAAATTGATGTATTTCTGGAATACGCTGGGTGAATTGCAGAGACCGAAAGGGACTTTGTTGAATTCAAACTGTCCACAATGAGTGACAAACGACGTGTACTTCTTACTCTTTTCCTCAATCCCAACGTGGAAGAATCCATTCTCCAAATCTAAAGATGAATAGTACTTTGCTGGCTGTAATTTGTCGATTTGTTCTTCAATGTTGGGTAAAGGATATCGATCCTTTATTATTTTTTTATTTACCCCTCTGTAGTCTACACATAGACGGTAAGTATGGTCTTTCTTTTTAACTAACACCACTTGGCTAGCATAATCGGAACTGCTTTCCTTTATGATCCCGACCTTCATCCACTGAAAGATTTGTTTTTCAATTACCTTTAACTCGTGTGGTGGAAATCGTCTAGGCGGTCTATAAACCGGCACATCGTCCATAGTGACTATCTTCATTACGATTGCAGATTCTTCTATAGATTTTGGCTTATAATTTTTTATTAATGAAAGTACTTCATTCATATCCTGTTTTCCTAAAGTTTCAAGGCCAAAGAAATTTTCATGTTCTTTAGATTCAACATCAACATTTATTTGGAACAAAAAGCAGGGACGATCTTTATTGTCGTGCTCATCATTGTTGGATACTTGATTTTTTTGAATACTAATATTACCTTTATGGATAGTGATGGTCGCTTGTTGTAATAAATTCATCCCCAGAATCATGTCTGGTTTCTTATATTTATCTTCAACGGCATGCACTTCAATATTTTCATATACATCATGGTGAATTTCTACTACAGCTTTACATGAACCTTTCGTCGTAATATTAGCACCCAAACCAGTTATTGATATTGGTTGTTTCCTAAAATTATTAGTAGTATTAATTAATTTGAAATAAGATTCTTTTAGAACACAGATGTCACTCCCTGTGTCTACCAAGCATTCAAAATTAATATTGTTGACATTGGCTTTAACAAACATACTGTTCTTTGTAGTTTCTTCAACTTGAATAGAATTTGTGAATGAATTTTTAAACTCAACCACTTCTTTGCAATCCGGTTTTTCATGTCCATACTTATTACACTTAAAGCATTTCGGACCTTTTCCTTTATTTGGACAAGCGTGGAATTCGTGTTCGCTTGATCCACAATTAAAGCAGTAATTTTTATTTCGTTTACCCTTATTTTCTGGTCTAGTCTTTGTAAAGTTTGTTTTTTCTACACCTTTTTGTGAATCAATTTTAACTATCTTTTCATAAATTACAAGTTTCTTCTTTAGTTGAGAAATAGTGCCGGCATCGAATAATAACATTTTATTACTCACGGTATCTTTGATCCCATCAATTATATAACTTCTTATTGCTGCTTCTTCAATATCCGCTTGAGCGGCTATATCCAACATGCAATATAAGTATTCGCGAAATGATTCTTCTGTTTTTTTCTTCCTTCCACGTAGGCTATTATGTACTTCCACGCTCGTTACTTTTGACTGAAATTCCCGTAATAGTGCAAGCTTCAGTTCATGATAGCTCATCGATTTAGCTTCGCATTCAATAAACAGTTTTGCAGCACCCACTAAGGACCTTTTACACAATATAAACTTTTGTAAGTCGTTCCAATGGAATACTGTTGCATATTGTTCAAACTCAGCTAACCATCGACTAATACTTATCGTCTGTGTACCTAAAAATTTTCTAATTAAGCTTTCGGCATCATTGAAATTAATTTTACTGGCGTCGTTAAAATTTGCTCTGCCAGCTCCATCTCCAAAATCTGCTACCATGTCGCTACCCTGTAAAGTTCGTCGTCTTCGCCCACTCATTTTAATACAATTATTAACTCGTCTACTGTGAAATATGTCCTTTATAGAATTTCCAAATGAAACAAATTGTCAAATAACAAGAAATGTAATTAATTAACAAGAGTACAGATAATTAATTTTTTTTTTTCTTTTTTTTTTTTTTTTTTATATATATATTTATAATACTATTATTTATTATATAAAGTTTTAAAATTCCAATGCTCGTAATCTACACACAGGTTCTACGTCCACGTACTAACTTCAAACACAAATTGTAATTGCTTGTTTTTTGCTTGATCTTGAATTTTGAAATTCTATGCTTTAAATCTGAATGTACGTTAATTTCACATCAGTTTTCTTAGTTCTTGTTTTCTTTTATTGCCTTCGTGTTACGATTTGAAATTAAAATGTACCTAGCATATATTTTAAAAAATAAAAAAAATAAAATTTTATTTTAGTTGTTGTTTGTTTTAGTAAATCTATTGTTCTAATTAAATTTATTCTTATACAAAACTTATTCTTATTACTGTTTTTTGCGCTTGTTTAATGAAATTTTTACCAACTCTTCTTTATTATTTAAAATTTTATTGAATATTGTTATAACCTTTCGTACATAAAGAATTATTATTTGATAACTTTTGCAGGTGTTATTTTTAAATTATTAATTATTTTGTTATTTTTATTTTTTGAAAACTTGTTTTGTGTAGATATATATGAAATATTAATGTGTGTACAGTATATCTTATTTTAAATTCGTAAAATCTACATTTAATTTTAATCCATATAACCTATTATGTAGTAATTTTAATTGATAGTTCTCTTTATAGTTTAATTTAATTAATAAAATTTAATTTAATTTTAATTTATCCACTTGATAAATTATATTTTATGACGCGGTGTGTACCGTATATTTTATTTTAAATTCATATGATCTACATTTAATTTAATTAATAAGATTTAATTTAATTTTAATTTATCCGCTTGATAAATTATATTTTATGACGCGATGTGTACCGTATATTTTATTTTAAATTCATAGTTCTTTTAATAGTTTAATTTAATTAATAAGATTTAATTTAATTTTAATTTATCCACTTGATAAATTATATTTTATGACGCGATTCTTGAAAAGAGGATTTCTATCTCGGTTTGATCTCTGGTTCTATTTCTGGTTCTATCCCTGGTTCTATCTCTGGTTCTATCCCTGGTTCTATCTCTGGTTCTATCCCGGTTGAGCCCCCATGTGGGAATTTTATATATTTTATTATATAAAATTAATTAAAAAATAAAATTTAAGTCCAATTTAAATTGTAATTTAAATAGCTGTTATTGTTTTATTATTAATTTTTAGATGTTACAAATTAATATATTTAATTAATTAATATTTAATAGTAATTTAATTTGATTATTTAACAATGTGGTAATTTTATAAAAATTACCAAATTCTGTTTGGTCTTACTACGTCCACGGCTGATACAAGAAGAAGGGTTTTTTATTTAGTTTCCGGATATTTATTTCCAGATATTTAGTTTGACGGATGACAGCTGAACACATCTGTTTTGACAGATGATGCTTGCATCACCTTTCGGCAAGTTTTGTAATTATTATTACAATGGAGTTACCATCGATCCCATTTACATACCTGTCCAATTTGTTTTGTTAATATACAAAATTTAAAGGTTCAAAATTTAAATTATATTTTAACATATGTTAAAAGTTTTTCTTAAACTTAAAAGCGGTTCTTTTAATTGAAGAAAGTGTCTCTCAGTTTTACCCATTTTTGCTTAGATAGTATAATTCTAAGTAAAATTCGAAATTTTTGTCGAATTCGCAATTTAATTCCTAGAACCTAAAAAAATATAGGGGGGGGGGGGGGGGGTGGTGAGTTAGATCCTTGAGAAATTTGGCAACCTTCCTCATTGAAGGGCTATAACAACTTTAAAATAAAAAGTAAATTTTATAAGTAAGCAGTAACTATTTCCAAGGAAATATTTCCAAAGTTAAACTCAGCATGTAATATAATATAATTTTGAAAATGTGCTTTTTTGAAAACCCTTGTTTTTTTTCATTTCTTGTTTTTTTATAATTGGTTTCAGCGTTTTTAACAACAATTTTTCATAAAATTTTGACATAATTTTGTAGATATTGGCCTATAAGATTTTACCTCCTCTAATGGTTTCCCTGGCTTTGCTATCATAATAACCTCTTCAACTTTCCAAGCTGTTGGAACTTACTTCAGTTTTACTGTTGAATTCTTGATATTTTTGGAAAATTTTAGAGCTTTTGTGGAAGATCTTTTATAATCTGAGCCGTAATTAGATATATAATCTAAGCTATAACAAGGCTTTTCTTTACTTTTAAATTTTTATTTCTTTACTAATTGTGTCTTGTGTAAATGGATTAATATTGTTCGCTTCTATTGTAACATTCTCCACTAAACAAAGATCTGAATTTATATCGTTTGGTTTGAATGTGTTTTCTAAAAGATTAAAGATGAATTTTTCAATGGAAATATTACTGACAGTAATACATTGGAAAATGAAAACAATTAAATAGCTGCAAATTCAAGAAGTAATTTTATTGGGTATCTAATTCACAAAATAAATGATAAAATTAAATGTGAATTTTGTATGTGACATTTGATAAAAAACACAAATGCACCTCTCACTGCTCGAGAACAACTAAGACTTACGATAAGGTAAAAAAAATTCAAATATCCAACGAATATTTTTTTCAATGTTTGCAATATTTAAATTATTTTGAAAAAACATTTAATGAGCTCTTCCACACAAAAGGAATAAAAAATTATTATAAAAATAAATTAGTGGAAATTACACAAAATACATACGCAGACTCAGTCAGTAATATTTGCATATTGCATACGCTTCAAATTTTAGATTAATTATTTTTAACCTTATTAAAAAACGAGGAAGAGTGTAGTAGAGTAACTGTGTCAACTCTGGGATACCTGTATGACCGTAACATATACATTATATCATCCGGTTAATTGCTTTTGGCAAAATTTCAAACATACTTTATTAAGTTTAGTGGAATACTCATATTAAAGAAGAAGTTGTATGGCAGCTACTTGAAACCTCTGCAATAGACGAACCAAATTTTGCTGTAACTTTGGCTATTACACTAAACTATTTTTGGCAAAATTTTAGACACCCAGCTTCATTAGGTGGAGAGTAATGCTTATATAAAATAAGAAGTTGTATGGCAGCTACACGAACCCACTGCAGGAGACCAACCAAATTTTGCAGAAACTTTGACCCTAAAACTAAACTACTTTTGACAAACTTTCAGACACGCAGCTGTAATAGGTACAGAGAAATACTCATATAAAAAACTAAGTTGTATGGCAGCTACCCGAACCCATGGACCAGAATGGCTGGATTTAAATAGCGATGACGGCTATTGCAAAAAAATGAATTTGCGAAAATTTCAAGATTCTATCTCCTTTAAATTTGGAGTTATCGTGCGGACGGACGTACATAGCTAAATCGATTTATTTTTCGATACTGATCCGGTCCATACACTTGAGTCTATATCTACCCTCTCCCCCCTCCTTCTCTGCGTCACAAACGTAATGGCAAATTTATTATACCCTTCATATTATTAAAAATAAATAAAAAAAAATTAAAAAATTTTGAAAATATCATTAAATTTAATTTTTTTTATTTTTTACTTTTCGTATAGTCTTATAAAAATTTAGGTTAATCAAAATTAAAAACTAATTCTTTCATACACATACACTCTTTCATTCATTAACGCACCTAGAAGCATAAAACAACTACCAAAGACTACATAATAAAACATTCTTTCATTGCCAGCAAATAAAAAAATACATATCTTTATTCCCTTTTCGTTACTTTTTCTAAAGACAACATACAATAAGCAAAAACAAATTAAGAAAAATAAAATATAATAATTTACAAAAATATTGAACATTTTATTATATAATAACTTTTCAGGTACATTCTATTAAAAAATTTTATACAACGGCAATTAAAATAACGAGCACAAATCTTGCAGAGACATAAATTTTTATACAAGATAGGACAAATTCTAAATTTATAAAACATACCTACACAATTTACAAGTTTGTCCGACGACGCATATTGCTATTATTATTTAATGTTAAAAGTCAAAAAAAAAAAATCAACCTCTTTGAACCAAAAAAATTAAACATATTATAAACACAATTCTTTAATTTCTTAATTCTTAAGCCAGTGTTCTATATATGTATATATATTTGTGATCATCGTGACCTCCTAAGTAGATATAGCCATGTCCGTCCGTCCATAGACACGATAACACAGAAAATAATGGAGCTATCTTGATGAAATTTTAACTGTAAGTTACTAGGATTAAGAGTACCGCGGGAATTACAAAATGGGCGAAATCGGCCCATGGGTTCGGATTCTGGAACATTTAATCGTTCCAAGGGCTAACGAACTAATAAAAACGAGGAAGATATAAAACTAGTTAGATTGTAGTAGAGTAGAAGATTGGAGTAGTGTCAACTCTGGGATACCCGTATGACCGTAACATATACATTATATCATCCGGTTAATTACTTTTGGAAAAATTTTGAAACATACAACTTTATTAAGTGTAGTGGAATACTCATATAAAAGAAGGAGTTGTATGGCGGATACCCGGACCTATAGACCAAAATGGCTGGATTTAAATAGCGATGACGGCTATTGCAAAAAAACGAAATTGCGAAAATTTCAAGATCTTAGATCCTTCAGTTTTTGAGTTATTGTGCCGACGGACGGACGGACATACATAGTTAAATCGATTTATTTTTCGATTCTGATCCGATCCATACACTTGAGTGTATATCTACTCCCCCTCCTTTTCTGCATCAGAAACGTAATGGCAAATTTATTATACCCTTTGACTATATAGTCATACGGGTTTAAAAATCACGAGAACTGTACAACAAATGACGATATGTTCAAACAATTTGTGTTGTAGGTTACTAGTAATGAAACTACGGCGGGGATTGCGTACAGTCGAGATTGGACCATGTGTTCGGAACCTAGATCTTTTTGATCGAATTTAGGCCAAACGAGCATAGTCTCGTTTCAATGAAGATAGAACCTCCAAATTGGTATCAAGGTGTCCTTCCTATTTTCTTACTGTCCTTGAAATTTGGGCTCCATTGGAGTAGTGGGCCGGGGACCAGCCACACATTTCCGAAAACCTTAAAGCATATCTTTAAAATTAATAAAGATAGTAACTTAAAAAAATGTAGAAGCTTCAAATTCGGCACAAGTGTTTTCTTTACTAGCGTGTCCTACTAATTGGGAATCAATTGGAGTGGTGGTTCAGTACCCCTTTTAGGCCTCCCAAAGTTTAAAAGCTTATAATCGAAATACTAGAAATAGTAACCAAAAATTAAGATAGAACGTTCCAATTGTGTACAAGGGTTAACTAGTATTGAAAGTATGACGGGGACTGCATATCTTCGAAATTAATGTAGATAGAAACTTTAAATTTGATACACGAGGGTTCTTTTATATTTCTGTTTTTATCAAACACTTTTATATTTTTAAAAGGCTAACATTTGTACCATAAAACATATTCAGTATAATATTTTATAAATTAAAAAACAAAATATATTTTTAATAATGAATTCCTTGTTTTTAATTTTTATTATATCATATATTTTATTGAGTTATTACCATAGGTGATATATAATTAAGGCATTGTGTACAATACAAGTATAATTAAGGCATTGTGTCAAAGGTACTTGCTTCATTTAAATAAAATTATGAATTATTAAAAATATTAAGCTTTGATTAGCTTTTTATCACAAAATTTAATAATTCAAATTTTTTCACTTTTGTAATTGAATTGAAATAAATATATTTTTATTTATTTCAAGTTTTTTTGTTTTTGAATACTTTTAAATAGATAAATTAGTAAGAATTAATATTTTTGAATAGATAAAGTAATTAGAAAATGTTTTTAGTATAATAAAGTTAATTTGGTTAGCTATATTAACGAGCTAGATATAATATAACTTAATGTGGTTAGCTATATTAATGAGCTAGAAAGCGAGCTAGATATGGAAAAGTATATATATTTGTGATCAGTGTGGCCTCCTGAGTAGTAATAGGCATGTCCGTCCATCTGTCCGTCAGTGCACGACAACTAAAAAACAAATGGAACTATCTTGATGAAATTTTTGTTGTAGGTTTATAGTACTAAAAATACGACGGGGATTGCATATGGGTGAAATCGGCTCATGGGTTCGAATTCTGGACCTGTTGATCGTTCGGGGGTAACAAAATAAATAAAAAATTTTGATAACTCATCAAGTAATAACGCTGTCCACATGAAATTTGTGCTGTAGGTTACTAATGATTAAATTACCGTGGGGATAGCGTACGGTCGAAATCGGATCATGGATTTGGACCCTAGAACTTTTTGATCGAATATAGGTCAAACGAGCATAATTCCATAGATAGAACCTTCAAATTTAGTATAAGGGTGTCTCCTCCTATTTCCTTCGTGTCCTTGAAATTTGGGATCAATTGGAGTAGTGGGTTGGGGTCCATCCACACAGTTACGAAGACCTTAAAGCATATCTTCGAAATTTATAAAGATAGGAACTTGAAATAAATGTAGAAGCTTCATACAATTTGAGGGGTGGTTTTGTTAGATCCCCCTAGGTTTACAAGTTTATCATCAAAATTAATAAAAATAGTAACTTAAAATTACGATAGAACTTCCAATTATGTACAAGGGTTAACTAGTATTGAAAGTACGATGAGACGGCATATGGAAGAAATCGGACTATTCGTTCGGTTTCTGTTCAAGGGCTAACGACCATATATCCAAAAAACATGAGTAATCAAAAACTAATGACGTTATTTTGATGAAATTTAAACTCTAGCTTACTAGTAATAAAATTACCGCAGGGGAACTAAATTTAGGGAACAAGTGTTAATGCTTTTTCTTTTTTTTTTGTGTTAATCTTAAAACTCACCTATACATTCTTAAATGACCTTAGCTTTAGCTGTTTGGTCAAATGATTTAATATGATAAAATTATATGACAGTTCTTAACAAAAAATAGAATTAAAAAAAATAAAAATAATAATACAAGTTATTTTACAATATAATTAATTATCATAACAATTATAACAATAATATTTTATGAGAAATTTATGAAAATTGCATTGCAATACTTACTAACCTTTTACAATTTCTTTCATTTTTCTTTTAAAAACGCTATTATTAGGAATATTTTAATTTCTTGCGGTAATTCGTTATAAACCTTAAGACAGTTGTATAGACAATTACTTTTTTGGTTTTCTGCTCTGAAAAGACTTAAATAATAGTTTGATTTAGTCCTCGTATTATAGCTATGTATATCAACCATTGCAACCATATATAATTCATATTTAAATATATTAGCTAAACTAATACAACGTTCCCCGTAAAATAAACGTGTTGGAAATCTTCTTGGGTGTTTATTTATAATTTTGATTGATTTTTTATGAAGAATATCGATTCTATATAAATTGAGATGTTCTACTCTATATTGATTTTAAATAATTAATATGTGACAAAATATAGAAACAATAAATAGAATGAAGCATTTTTGCATTTAAAAAGTAACGAAGTTTGCGTTAAATAAATATATATGTATTAATTTTTTTTATAATGTGATCAGCCTAAAACTTTATTGAAATGAAACAACCGAGTTTTTAAAATTATTCCGAAAATTTTTGAAAATCACTTAGTACCGAAATTGGTCGGTAATTTGATGCATATGATTTATCACCATTTTTAAAGATAGGTGTAACTATTGAAGTTTTAAGCGATTTAGGAAGGAAGTGAGTTTGAAAAGTTGAGTTAATAAATTTAACTAATAATGGTTCTAATTGTGAACAAAATTCTTTTATAAATTTTGCTGGAATTGAATCATAGCCTGTTGCAGGCGTTGCTTTTGATTTTTCTATTAACTGTTACAAAATTTACGTTTAATTAGTTTTATTTTGTTTGAAAAAACTGATCCTGTTGGAATTCAATGGTCTAAATAAATAATTACTCTTATGCAGTTTAGAAGAAGTACTTATGTAGAAAAATTAAAGTAGAACATAAAAACAACATTATACCAGATTAAATGGAGACCATCGAACATTAAATAGTCTACACAACTGTCATTTAATTTATAATTCAACCTGTAAAATTGGACACAAATCGAAAACACAAAATTTTTTGAAAGTCCGCCAGGCCGAAATGGGTTAATTTATTCCAACCAAATTTATACAACTAAATGCGATTGCTAAGAGGAACATTTGTGCAAAATTTCAAATCAATCGGTCAAACAGTTTTGACTCGACATCAAAAACATTGAAAAAGCTTCTTTGCACTCTCGTGCCCAAACGGGTTAACCGAACTCAACAAAAATTTGTCCCAGACTTTATTTTCGACTGCGAAACCACCTTGTAAAATTGGACACAAATCGGAAACACAAAATTTTTTGGAAGCCCGCCAGGCCGAAATGGGTTAAATTATTCCAACCAAATTTATGCAACTAATTGCGGTTGCTAAGAGGAACATTTGTGCAAAATTTCAAGTCAATCGGTCAAACTGTTTCGGCTCGACATTAAAAACATTGAAAAAGCTTCATTGCGCCCTCGTGCCCAAACGGGTTAACCGAACCCAACAAAAATTTGTGCCAGCCTCTCTTTTTGACTGCAAAACCACCCTGTAAAATTGGACACAAATCGGAAACACAAAATTTTTTGGAAGCCCGCCGAAAAGGGTTAATTTATTCCAACCAGTTTTATACCATTAATTCCGTGTAATAAGAAGAACATTCGTGCAAAATTTCAAGTGAATCGGTCAAACCGTTTCGACTCGACATCAAAAAAACGAAAAAGCTTAAAACGGCTCTGGAGCCGCAACCTGCTGACTTATAAAAATGCGACATAGCCTATGTCACCCCCCGGACTCCCAAAATTATTCCTCTAAAATTTGGTGTCAATCGGACCAGTGGTTTTCATGTGAATCCTGGACAAACAAACAAACAAACAAATTTTCTTCTTTATATATTAGACTAGCAGATTTACCCGGCGTTGCCCGGAAGCTTGCAAATTGTAAAAAAGCAAGTTTCAGCCAATTTTTTTAAATACTACTTTGCTTATAAATGAAGCCACAAAAAAATATTTGTTCCGTTAACCCATCGTGGTACAACAGCTTTTTATAGGTTTTTACGTTGCTTTGCTATATATTAGAAATGATTTAACAGATTAACTTCAAATTTCGTATATGTGTTCTTCTTTGAAAATGAAGTTCAATTTACTAACAGACTTGAAAGTTGTTAACTCCTGCCGACCCGACGATTGTTCAAAAAAAAATTTTTAAGTAAATTACGTCCAATTTTTGAAAGTAGGTACAACTTCTTTGAATTAGGGGAATACTTAAAAAAAATGTTTGTCGAGTTCTTTTAATCGAATGCGAAACAAAAACTTTAAAAAACAGTTTGCAAAACAATTTGAACGATTATCTCTAATTTTTCTATACATGGTGCTTCTTGAGAATTTGGTGCTCCTTGACGATATACTTGAGGATGGTAGGTTTCCGGTGAATAATGTTAACTGAATTAAAATAACTATAGGTCAAAAGGGGATTTTCTTGAATTGCCAACGTTTGAATAAAATATAGTCGATGGTTTAGAAAAGGTTTAAAAAATTTACTTTTCAACTTATATTTTGTTTAGTCCTGAAAGTTGTAATACGCTCTTCCTCGTTTTTTTCTGATTTTATAAGAGAAATGTAGGCTTATTTTTTAGAAAAACTGTTTTAAAATACTATGCATTTAAGTATTATATATAACAAATTGAATTTTTCGATTTTTAGATTTCATTTGAAGAAAACTGAAAATTTCATTGAATCTTTGTTCAAAACGCACAAACAGGTCAAAACCAAATTAACCTTGTGGGTTTTAATTAAAATGCTGGTAAAAAATTTTCAATAAAATACTTTTAATCGTATAAGAAAATAAAATATATAGAAAACTTCATAGCGTCGTCGTGGAAAATGGGTTAATTGAACTTAACTAAAACTTTTTGCAGCCTCCCTTTTAGACTACAAAATCAACCTGTAAAATTGGCACAAATCGAAAACACAAAACTTTTTGAAAGTCCGCCAGACCGAAATGGGTTAATTTATTCCAACCAAATTTATACAACTAAATTCGGTTGCTAAGAGGAACATTTGTGCAAAATTTCAAGTCAATCGGTCAAACAGTTTTGACTCGACATCAAAAACATTGAAAAAGCTTCTTCGCACCCTCGTGCTCAAATGGGTTAACCGAACTAAACAAAAATTTGTGCCAGACTTTATTTTCGACTGCGAAACCACCTTGTAAAATTGGACGCAAATCGGAAACACAAAATTTTTTGGAAGCCCGCCAGGCCGAAATGGGTTAAATTAATCCAACCAAATTTATGCAACTAATTTCGGTTGCTAAGAGAAACATTTGTGCAAAATTTCAAGTCAATCGGTCAAACTGTTTCGGCTCGACATCAAAAACATTGAAAAAGCTTCATTGCGCCCTCGTGCCCAAACGGGTTAACCGAACCCAACAAAAATTTGTGTCAATCGGACCAGTGGTTTTCACGTGAATCCTGGACAAACAAACAAACAAACAAACAAACAAACAAACAAATTTTCTTCTTTATATATTAGATTAACAATAGCTTTATTTATTTATTGACTATTTCGGTGAGTCAAAAAAGTGATACATAAAGTTAATTTGTTTAAAATATCAATTAAAGCGCGATAAAAAAAATCAACCTTTGTTGTCAACTGTCAACCCCAATTTGCTTTGTGTTCGTGAAATTTTGGATGAACTTGAATAGTTGTTTGCGGACTACTCCCACTACTCCAAAGATCTTAAAGCATATATTAGAAATTAATAAAGATAGTAACTTGAAACAAATATATATTTTCCTATTGCGTTTGTGTTTCTGAAATTTAGACTTTTTTTTTTTTTTTCTTTATTGACAATTGACATAAAATATATGATACATAAATGTTACATTAGAATTTAATTTGACCTTAGCCGAAGCTATCAGATCTTATAGAATTTTACATATTTATATCATAATATTCAATCGGCTTATTTTTTCCCATACAAATATAAACATCCTTTTTCCGGGTAAACTATAAGACCAATTTTAATGAAACAACAACCAAAAGAAAGGTTTTTGTTTTATAGGACAATGATATTTTTTTTTAGAATATTGCGTTTTTTCAGGTGAAAACCCGTCTTTAATTTAACGTAAATTTGAATTTAACGGCCACGCGGTTAAAAGTTAAGGCTTATGATTTTAATATTATGCGCCGACTTTCTGGGTAAAAGTAATTCATTTCGGTTGTAACCCGCAGCTCAATCAAACAATAGTTTGATAATATAATAATATGCGCCGACTTATGTCTTTCTTTTTTTTGTTTAGTTCAAATGTTCAATGAACAAGGAGATTGAAACTTTTTAAAAAATTTTTTTTTTTTTTTGTTTTTGTTTTTTCTTTATCTGAAAAAGTCAACGAAAAAAATGAGTTCTGTTCGAAATGAAAGCAATACAGTAGTGAAAAAATTAAGGTTTATTGCAGATATAAATACATATAGAGAATATTTCTTAAAATGGAAGGGGGTAAGTGCTTATTGGTTATCAAATAAAAAATATGATTTAACATAACCTATTCAAGAGAATTTTAATTAAAGCCATCTGCCGGAAATTATTTATCTACTCTGTCATATACTCTTTTACAAGAGCTGGAGTAGCTGGCAATACTTGAGAGTTGAAAAGAGTATACTCCTCATAAAGGAATGAAAGCAATAATATTTATTTGTTTATGAGTCATGGCTCATGGCTCATGACCATGTATAGAAATATTTTTTTGTCAATAAAAAACTTAGAAAATATTAAATAAATAAACTAGACAAAAAGGTATAAAGTAAACTAAAGAATTCAGAATCATTTTCGCATGTTTTCAGAACTTAAGATAGGCATACATTTGTAGTAAAAATTTACCTAGTATGTAGCTATTAAATTTAAAAATGGAAAAAGGGTAGGAAAAATTTATTCTTTGATTTATTGAAAAACTTTTTTTTTGCTATAAATCTTAAGATTGAGATTTAAAAAAAGACTTCGGTCAACTTGACTATTATTTGTACTTCTGGCAGCTACAATATAATATAATACTAAATACTAAACTTATGAATTATATGTTAAATTTGTTGTACATATTATGTATTCATAGAGTTTTTTAATTAGGATACAGAATACGTACAACATAGTTCATATCGTACTAATTTGTTTAGAAAAAAGTACAGTTTGCTATATGAAGGACAGCATTAACTCGAATTTTGGGTTCTTGACTTCAATAAATATATGTATGTATGTAGATGTTTAGAAATATGTATTTATTAGAATAATATTTATATATATTTAGAATTTTAATTTAATTTAACTGTACCAATTTATCCTCTCTTTAAAGCGGCTTAAGCTATAGAAATAAAACTCAAAAATCGGTACTTAACAACGTTTTAATAATTAAGAAAAATTATAAATTTTTTTTAAGCAAATTTCAAGCGCAAAAATTGTGGACAACACTGTTGGCATAATTTTTATTATGTATAGTCTAATATAATTTACACAAAACGAATTTTATATGTTAACTTAAAAGCAAAAATATCTCGAATTTCGAGCACAGGGCGATACTAGTATAATTTAATATTAGAAAATAAATTATAGTTTTTTTTTATATTCATATTTGTTGTTTATAATTTTTTTTTTCTTATTTTTTTTTTTTTTTTTTTGGATCCAAAAATTTTTTAAATAATTCGAATTATAATTAGGTACCAAGATCTAGTTAATATTGTTTTATATTTTTTTTTTTATTACAATTAATTTTTTCCCTTTTTTTTTATTATTTAATTATTAACTTTATTACGATAATTTTCAAAATTCTTCTTATTATTTTATTTTTGTTTTATTTTAATTGTAGTGGTGGTTCAGGTGCCTCCTAAGAAATCCCAAAATTTAAAGCTTATCTTCGAAATTCATAAAGAAAGAAACTTCAAATTTGATACACGACACGAGGGTTCTTTCCTATTTCCGTTCTTATTTAACACCGCTATATTTTTAAATTCACTATAACTAAGAAATTCACTATAAAATATATTTTATTTTATAAATGAAAATCAAAATATTTTTTTAATAAACGACTAAATTTCTTTTTTTTAATTTTTATTATATCATATATTTTATTGAATTATTAACCTTGGTAATACTTAATTAAGAAATTGTGTACTATACTTAAGTTGTTTTCAAAGGTACTTGCTGCATTTTTGTAAAATTTATTTTTTTATATAAATGAATTAAATGAAAAGTTCTGAATTTGCCATTTTATTTTCGAAATACATTTATTGCATATTTTGCATTTATAAGCTTTTCTAATAGGTACATATACTGAAAATTTAAATTAATTCTGATCCCAATATTTCAATCTGAAATTAATACTTTCCATACCTGTAACCTGGATCTTGTCATATATGAAGAAAAACTTAATTGGATTCCTATAAATCTATGAATTGAATCTAACCAGAATTTTTCAAATTGAAAGAACTAAAATATTTAAAATTAAATGATTAATAATATTAAAAAATAAGTAAATTAAGAGAACAAATTTAAAAACTATTTTAAATTGAAATAATTAATCAAGGGTACTTATTCAACAGTAAATGCAGTACAGCTAAAATTAATAATTCTGAAGAAAAGTAATTGCTGCATGTGTGTAAAATTTAATTGAATTGGATAAAAAGTTTTAATATGTAATTTTGTAATTTCATTTTATGAATACATTTATTTCAAGTTTTTTTGTTTTTAATATTTTTAAATAGATTAGTAAGAATTTTTAATATTTTTGAGTACCTATATTAAATAATTAGAAAATGTTTTTAGTATTATAAAGTAACCAAATTAAGCTATGTCTTACGATAAAACTTGTAAAAGCTTTTAATGGTTTTAAAATGGCTTATGGAATTCTCATAAAATTTGAATCAATCTACACCTTATTTCTAAGGCTGCCTTTTTCTTAACTTGTTTATACCCGTATGACTGTAGGTCAAAGGGTATAATAAATTTGCCATTACGTTTGCGACGCAGAGAAATGGGGGGAGGGGGTGGAGATATGGACTCAAGTGTATGAATCGGATCAGAATCGAAAAAAAAAATTGAATTTGCTATGTATGTCCGTCCGTCTGTCCGTCCGCACGGTAACTCAAAAACTTAAGGAGCTAGGATCTTGAAATTTTCGCAAATTCGTTTTTTTGCAATAGCCGTCATCGCTATTTAAATCCAGCCATTTTGGCCCATGTGTTCGGGTAGTTGCCATACAACTTCTTTTGTAATATGAGCATTTCTCTGTACCTTTTTCAGCTGCGTGTCTGAAATATTGCCAAAAGTAGTTTGGTTTTATGGCCAAAGTTTCTGCAAAATTTAGTTGGTCTGCTGCAATGAGTTCGAGTAGCTGCCATACAACTTCTTATTTTTTATAAGCATTACTCTATACCTATTTTAGCTGGGTGTCTGAAATTTTGCCAAAAATGGTTTAGTGTAATGGATAAAGTTTCTGCAAAATTTGGTTGGTGTACTGTAGAGGGTTCAAGTAGCTGCCATATATAACTCCTTCTTTTATATGAGCATTACACTACACCTAATAAAGCTGGTAATTTTGAAATTTTGCCAAAAGTAATTAATGTTTATAATAGAAATGATATAATGTTTATATAATGGTCATGCGGATATGCCGGAGTTGACACAGTCTACTCTACTACACTCTTCCTCGTTATAATTCTAGTATTGTAAATTCAAAGCAGTCAATCAAAGTAATATATTATAACACATAAGTAAGTTAACATGAAAACTAAATTGTTTCTGCCTTTAAAGAGTATTTTGCCAATATAACAAAAAAATAAATTACTCTATTAATAGCTTTGACTTGGAATTCATTGATTATATTAATCTTAAATTACTATTTTTATTAATTTCGATGACAAGCCTTTAAACCTTTAGAGGTCTAAGAGATTATAAATTAAGGGAAAACGTAGTTTTTTCATTTAATCATAAAAATTTTACGCCAAATGCGCCAAATTTTAAGCTTCTACAATTGTTTAAAGTTACTATCTTAATTATTTTCGAAAATATGCTTTAAGATATTCGAAACTATGTGGATGGTCCCCGACCCACTTTTTCAATTAGTTCCAATTTTCGAGGACACTAAGGGAATATAAAGGGACATCTTGTAGATTCACAACTTAATTAAAGTTTTTAATAAAAAATGATTCAATTTTATTAGGAAGGTTATTAGAACTATAACAAAAAATAAATAAAATGGAAATGTAATAAAATATAAAAATGATTTATTTATCTTATAAAGAATTTAATGTATATGTATAATGGGTATATGAATATATGTGTATATGTGTATATATGCATATATATGTATGAATATATAGCTATTTTTGTATTTATATTGTATACTTGTTTATATAAGCTTTATAACTGCTAAAACTTTTTATACCAATTTTAAGTTATTGTCTAAGTCTAGTATTTATAAATAATAATTTTAACTTATATTTCTTTTTATTAAATTATATAAATAAAAAATAAAAATATATATATAGTTACATCATCACACTCTTCTCCACCACAAGTCACACAAGATTGCCCGCCAATAACTAAATTGCCCTTCCATTAAAATCCCAAACACCTTACTTTAAAATATAATTCACTTTTCTTACTTTTACTTTTCTTTTTTTTAAATTCAAAATTAGCTTATTCTACAATTTTTATTATATCAAATTTTAACCTAGTTTTAGAAAAAAGATAAAAAAATAAAATGTTCAATGCACTTTGCATTAAAACAAATTTTTTGAAATACGAAACATTTTTGTTTACGAAATACAAATTGTTCAATGCACTTATACATTAAACAATTTAATTAACAACAACAAAAACGTAAACTGAAATATGAAACATTTTTTGTTGCGTTTAAGTTATGTTGAAATAATTTCATAAATTTTTTATAACAACAAATCGATAAAGTAAATAACTTTATTGTAATTTATCGTTTTGCTGATAAGAAATTTTAGAAATAAGTTTTAGAATAATTTTTAGTTAAAATAAGAATGTAAAAAGAATTCATTCATCATTATTACAGTAGAAACCAATAAAGAAAGTATTTTATAAATTTTTAAATCATTTGTTATTTTATTCCCTTTTTTTTTTAATAAAATTTTATACACACGTTTGCCGAAAAAGTAAGTATATATATAAGTTATGTAAATATACTTATTAAAGTTATATAATATTAATTAAATAATTATTATATGTTAATATATAATTATTCATACTGCATAACGCTATCAAGCAATATGGTATTCCGCTTTAGTAGGTACTTCAGATTTTTAACAAATAGTTTGATGTTCGAGGTCTGTTTAAGATCATTTGGTAGTTTATTATAGATTCTTATAGCTGAGGATAATCCGCTGCTGTGAGATAGCTCCGTGCTAGATCTTATATGACTGAAATAGTTCAAGCTTCTGGTGTTATAGTTATGTACACTATTTCTTTTCGTAACATTAATATTCTTCCTATAAATTCCTTTTTCAAGTTTAAAAATTAATTTGGCTTTTTCCATAATAATAATTTCCGGAAGCATCAAATATCGCGTTTTTTTATAAATTTCGACTGTTTGTGTCAGCCAGCTAAACTTGTATAAACTTTTAATTGCTTTGTTTATCAAAGTACTGACCTTTTCTTTCAGCCATGTAGCGCAACTGGACCAGTTACATATATTATACCTAATATGTGACATGATATGAGCATGATATATATTATTGGCTGCTTTCCTGTTTATTTTAACTCCACTTCTTTTAATGGCACCAAGCATTGGCGCAATTTTGGATGCTATTTTATTGATATGATTTTCCCATCTCAGTTTTTCATCAAATATTACACCAAGGTATTTATATGTATCAACTCTTTCAATTTGGACATTGTTTATCAACATTTTTAGATATATATCAGCTTTATTCCTCATTTTATATGTGATAAATTTAGTTTTATCAGCGTTTATACTTGCATCAATAATATTATCCGCTAACTTGTTTCCAATTTCACTAAAATACGTGTTAAAAGTATTAGCAATACAGAAATTATCACATATTTTAATGCCATTGTTATTTATTTCATTGATAACTTTACGGCAATTAGACGACATTTTCAGTATACAGTTGTTTAGCACTTCCCACATTTTTCTATGATCCGACCCAGCTAAGTAGACTTTATAATTAAAATAATTTTGCTTTTCTCTCTTTATTTCCTTCGTGACACTATTTTTAAATTTTTTGGCTTGAAAAATTTGGAAAATTTGGCTTGAATTTCTGGGGAGTTAGGGTTATTCTTTAAGTTTTTAAATAATTAATTCCTTTTTTGGATTTTCATTTTTCATTATTTCCTTATTGAAAATGGGCTCACGTTTTTTTATAGCTTTATTTATCCTTATTTGAATGACTTTATGGTCTAAGTTAACAACATCTTCAGTAGAAATTTTAAAATCATACTTTTCATTTTTTAGATTTGATAGAACATGATCAATAATTGTGCAAGTGTTTTCCGTAACTCTAGTAGCATTTTCCTTCCTTAAATTGTTCTTTCATCTACAGCATTAGATTCTAGCATTGTTTTGTAGGATCTAGAGAGCTCCGTAACAGATAAAAAATCAATGTTAGTATCGCCACCCATTACAATATTTTTATATCTATTAAAAATTGATTCTAAATGTGATATAAATGTATTATTATTTTCACTAGGACTTTTGTAACAAACCGCCAAGTTTAATAACTGGACTGGAGAACTGCTCTATGACTTCTAATATTTTATATTGTACATTTTGTTTGACATAAATATCAGCTCCGCCTCCTCTAATTAAATTATTTGAATTAAAAAATACCTCCTCATCAGAGTATATCCAAGTTTCACCAATCATAATTATGTCAACACATTTTTTAATTTTTATAAATGATTCTATTTCGATAATATTTTTTCTGAGACTTCTGGCATTAAAATGCACAATATTTAAATTTGAGAGTGTATTATAAAGTAATAGTAATATTTAAATAACATACACTAAAAAAAATATTTTAGCTTTTTGGTCTCGTAATTTTTTTAAAATTAGGTTCAAACGTCAGACAATATCAATATAAACGAAACATTATGTATTTTATAGGTTTAGATATTAAAATCAAAGAATTAAAATTAAAATAATTAAAGTTAAAAAAAAAAAAAATATATAAATATATTCAATTATCTTTATTTTGCACTAAATTTTATTATTGTTCTCACATTCTTGTGAAACTAAAATGAAAGTTTTTATTTTTTTTTTTTTTAAATTGTAAGATTTTCAATTATTTTTAATTTGTTAGGTAATTCATTAAAAGATTTTAGACAACTGTACAAACAATTACTTTTTTGCTTATTACTTTTGAAAAGTTGTAAATAAAAATTTGCCTTATTCCTAGTGTTGTGACTATGTATATCAATATTCCTATTTAATATAAAATTATGTTTTATTACATTATTAATAATTTTGTACGCCACTATTATAAAGTTCTTTTTTACAAATATTTGAGAAGCTTAAATATTGCTCTGTATACAATATTCTTGTTGGAAATCTTGTAGGATAAAAGTGAATTATTTTTACAGCTCTTTTATGCAGGATATCTAGCTTATTTAACGCAAATTGAGTGGATCTACTCCAGATTGGATTGAGGTATGTGATGTTAGATAAAATATACGAAGAATATATAATATAAAGAACTTCCTTAGAGAGTAAATTCCTAAGCCGTCGTATGATGAAAATGTAAGGGTTAATTTTCATATTAACGTGTTCAACGTGCTTTACCCAATTATTTTTGCTATCTAAAATTAATCCCAAATAGTTGAACGTTTTAGTTACCTCCAAATTATAATTTTTGTAAGATACATTAAAATTTCTTTAAAATTTTATTCTCAAAAATTAGGATTTTTGTTTTCTTAATATTTAACAAGAGTTTATTCTTATTAAGCCATTCCTCAACGATACATAGATCATGACTAATTGAACTTTTTAAGAGAAAGAAAACAAAATCTCAATTGCTTTGAATATTAGTAGTGAACATACTAATAACGAGGAAGATTATAGTTGCCCTTGTCAACTTTTTGATACCCGTGCATACCCACTATGGTGTATAAAATAAACCGTAATTTACTTCCCTTATACATTTAACTCATTACTCCATAATTTTGACGTAAAACAAAAAAAAAAAAAAAATTAACAAAAAAAAAAAATCACAAAACAAAAATCAAAATTTTCATTCATTGTCCCATAACTTTAGCTAAAAAAAAAAAAAAAAAAAAAATTAAAAAAAAAAAAATCACAAAAAAAAAAACTAAATTTTCATTCATTGTCCCATAACTTTAACTTAAAAAAAAAAAAAAAAAAAAAAAAAAAAAAAAAAAAAAACAAAAATAAAAAAAAAAATGGCCCACCCAAAAATACCGATGGTCCGAGTGATGTCCAACTTTGCCAACTAACTTGCCCTATTACTTTACCTGCCCAATTTTAATTTTAACTGTGTAGCTTCATTAGATTCACAGTTATTGAATCGCAAACTTTGTATGGCAGCCCCCCAAAATGGGGCCGTAACATTTTGAAACTTCATATAAGTGCTCGATTCATTATATAAATAACCGTGTGTAATTTTTATCGTCGTAGTATAATTAGTTTTGAAGAAATTCATATTGGTGCAAATAAGTTGTATGGCAGCCCCCCGAAAATGGGGCCCTAACATTTTGAAACTTCATATAAGTGCTCGATTCATTATATAACTAACCGAGGGTAATTTTCAGCCTCCTAGTATAATTAGTTTTAAAGAAATTCATATTGGTGCAAAGAAGTTGTTTGGCAGCCCCCCGAAAATGGGGCCCTAACATTTTGAAACTTTATATAAGTGCTCGATTCATTATATAACTAACCGTGTGTAATTTTCATCCGCGTAGTATAAATAGTTTTGAAGAAATTCATATTGGTGCAAAGAAGTTGTATGGCAGCCCCCCGAAAATGGGGCCCTAACATTTTGAAACTTCATATAAGTGCTCGATTCATTATATAACTAACCGAGGGTAATTTTCATCCGCGTAGTATAATTAGTTTTGAAGAAATTCATATTGGTGCAAAGAAGTTGTATGGCAGCCCTCCGAAAATGGGGTCCTAACATTTTGAAACTTCATATAGGTGCCGGAGTCATTATAAAACTAACCGTGTGTAATTTTCATCGCCGTAGTATAATTAGTTTTGAAAAAATTCATATTGGTGCAAAAAAGTTGTATGGCAGCCCCCCGAAGCCTTGGTCCGATTTTAACCAAAAACAATAGGGAACCTAGAAATTGTCTAAAAATGACTTTCTGTGAATTTCAAGACTCTAGCTCTTTTAGTTTTTGAGTTATCGTGCTGACACACGGACGGACGGACGGACGGACGGACGGACGGACGGACGGACAGACACACATAGCTAGATCGACTAATTTTTCGATTCTGAGCCGATACGTACCCTTGACACTATATCTAGCTCGTCTAGATCGATGCGTTACAAACGGAGGAGCAAATCTAATATACCCGATGTTCATACATGTATGCACGGGTATAATAATGATAATAATATTAATGTCAATACTAATAATAATAACATTAATACTAATAATACTAATACTAATAGTATTCAACATCAAGGTTTACTGATCATATAATTTTGCCAAGTTTCTCTTGTTTTCTACAAATTATAATTTTTGTAAGATACATTAAAATTTCTTTAAAATTTTATTCTCAAAAATTAGGATTTTTGTTTTCTTAATATTTAACAAGAGTTTATTCTTATTAAGCCATTCCTCAACGATACATAGATCATGACTAATTGAACTTTTTAAGAGAAAGAAAACAAAATCTCAATTGCTTTGAATATTAGTAGTGAACATACTAATAATAATGATAATAATATTAATGTCAATACTAATAATAATAACATTAATACTAATAATACTAATACTAATAGTATTCAACATCAAGGTTTACTGATCATATAATTTTGCCAAGTTTCTCTTGTTTTCTACAACTGTATTTATTATCAGTTGTATTTATTAACTGTATTTATTATCAATATGCCTCCTGTAATAAACTAGGTCTTGAATTGCTTCTTTTCTGGATACTCCTGTATTGTCACGACAAATAACATAAAGTTGAAAAAGTTCTTTGTAGTTATTTGGCAATTCCACTTGATGAATTAGTATTTTTAAACTAGTCTGAGTGACACCTTCATAGCAAATATCATCCTTGTCATGAAATATGATAAAAACAGCCTTACATTGTTATAAATTCTGTGGTCTCTTAGTCTTGAAATTGCATAAATATTATCACCAATTTCAATTGCTTTCCTTGTCAGCCTAACAATAGGAGGGACCAATGGATTGATGTATGTTTTACTATTTCCCTGTACATTTTTCTCAATGTTTGGGCAGAGCGTTTCTCCCTTAGTCCAATTTGAATATTTGTTATCTGGCATTTGGAGTTTGCTTGGAGTAATGCAAGTTTTATTCTTTTCTTTATCCTCATCTTTTGAAACCACGCAGTCGCTTTTTATACCCTACACCTATAGAATAGGTAAAAGGGTATATTAACTTTGGTATGGTGTTTGTAACCACCTAAAGGAAGCGAGCTAGATATGGAAAAGTATATATATTTGTGATCAGCGTGACCGCCTTAGTCGATATAGCCATGTCCGTCCGTCCGTCCGTCCGTAGGCACGATAACTCAAAAAATAATGGAGCTATCTTGATGAAATTTTAACTGTAGGTTACTAGGACTGAAAGTACGGCGGGGATTGCATATGGGCGAAATCGGCCCATGGGTTCGGATTCTGGACCTTTTAATCGGTTTCAGGGCTAACGAACAAATATAAAAAATCACGATAACTCAACAACTAATGACGCTATCTTCATCAAATTTGTGCTGTAGGTTACTAGTAATGAAACTACTTCGGGAATTGCGTAAGGTCGGGATTGGACCATGGGTTCGGAACCTAGAACTTTTTGATCGAATTTAGGCCAAACGAGCATAATTCCGAAACCAATGAAGATAGAACCTCCAAATTTAGTATCAGGGTGTCCCTTCCTATTTCCTAAGTGTCTTGTGAATTTGGGTCCCATTGGAGTAGTGGGTCGGGGACCAGCCACACATTTCCGAAGACCTTAAAGCATATCTTTAAAATTAATAAAGATAAAAACTTGAAAAAATGTAGAAGCTTCCAATTTGCCACAAGGGTGTTCTTTACTATCTCTTGCGTGTTCCCCTAATTTGGGATCAATTGGAGTGGTGGTTCTGTACCCCTCTCAGACCTCCCAAGTTTTAAAGGCTTATAATCGAAATTACTAAAAATAGTTACTTAAAATTAGGATAGACCGTTCAAATTGTGTACAAGGGTTAACTAGTACTATAAGTACAGCGCGGACTATATAAGGGCGAAATCAGCCAAACGGTTCGGATTCCGGACCTTTTAATCGATGTCAGGGCTAAGGAACATATATAAAAAATCACGATAACTCAACAACAAATGAGGCTATCTTCATGAAATTTGTGCTGTAGGTTATTGGCAGCAAAACTACGGCGGTGATTACGTACGGTGAGGATTGGACAATGGGTTCGGAACTGAGAACTTTTTGATCGAATTTAGGCCAAACTAGCATAGTTCCGAAACCAATGAAGATAGAACCTCCAAATTTGGTATCAGGGTGTCCCTTCCTATTTCGTAAGTGTCTTTGAAATTTGGGCCCCATTGGAGTAGTGGATCGGGGACCAGCCACTCAGTTCTTAGGCCCTTAAAGCATATTTTCGAAATTAATAAAGATAGTAACTTGAAACAAATGTAGAAGCTTCCAATTTGCCACAAGGGTGTTCTTTACTATTTCTTGCGTGCCCCCCTAATTTGGGATCAATTGGAGTGGTGGTTCAGAACCTCTCTTAGACCCCCCAATGTGTAAAAGCTTATCATCGAAATTAATAAAACTAGTAACTTAAAATTAAGATAGAGCGTTCCAATTGTGTACAAGGGTTAACTAGTATTGAAAGTATGACGGGACTGCATATGGGCGAAATCGTACCATAATTTCGGGTCCTGGAACCCTTGAAAAGTTCAAGGACTAACAAACATATATCTTACAAACACCATAACTCAAAAAATAATGCCGGTATTTTGATGAAATTTAACAGTAGGTTACTAGTAATGAAAGTACCATGGGAATTGGTTGTGGTCGAGTTTAATTTCGAAGCCAAAGAATATATTTCCTGTGTCCTATGTGTCTCCGAAATCTAGACTTAATTGTAGTGGTTCAGCTATGTTCAAAGGTACTTGCTGCATTTATGTAAAATTTATTTTTATATTTAAATGAATTATATGAAAAGGTGTAAATTTTTAATTGTATTTTAGAAATACATTTATTGCATATTTTGCGTTTATAAGCTTTTCTATTAGGTATATAAACTAACCATTTAAAATAATTGCAATTTTTAAAAATTTGGATTATTAAATATAGTATGCTTTGATTATCTTTTTATCACAAAATTTAATAATTAGAATTTTTTCAGTTTGTAATTGAATTGGAATAAATATATTTTTATTTATTTCAAGTTTGTTTGTTTTTTAATATTTTTAAATAGATAAATTAGTAAGAATTTGTAGTATTTTTTAATAGATAGGGTAATTAGAAAATGTTTTTAGTATTATACAGTTAATTTGGTTAGCTATGTCTTACGATCAAATTAATAACAGCTTCTATGGTGTTAAAATGACTTATGGATATGTCATTAAATTTGAACCAAATAGGTGTAGGGTATTTCTAAGTCGGTTGCACCGACTGACTGTTTCTTTACTTGTTTTATTTTATTTGGATTAGCTACATCAACTATAAATTCTTCGCAGTAATGATATTTTTATGTTTTTCCTTTGTGAATGATAAAAAATTTAAAAGATTTCTATTATTTTTGGTTTTAATATTTGATGAATCATCTTTTGGTTTGACTATTTCTTTAACTGTTTTTATTACTTTTCCTGTTGTACTAATTTCAGCAATTCCATCAGTATCAGTTTTATTATTATTATTATTATTATTAATATTTTTATTATTATTATTATTAATGTTATTATTATTATTATTTTTATTTTATTATTATTATTTATCTTATTTTTATTATTATTATTAATATTATTGTTATTATTATTATTATTAGTATTGACATTAATATTATAATCATTATTATTAGTATGTTCACTACTAATATCCAAAGCAATTGAGATTTTGTTTTTTTTTCTCTCTTTAATAATTATTATTAATAATTTATAAATTTAATTTAAAACTATTTAATAATTCATATTTTTAAAAATTGCAATTATTTTAAATTGTTGGTATAATTGTTGGTACGCAAAATAAAAGTATTTCTAAACTACAATTACAAATTTAGAACTTTTCATATAATTCATTTAAATATAAAAATAACCATTACATAAATGCAGCAAATACCTTTGAATAAAGCTTAAGTATTGTACACAATGTCTTAATTATATATCACCTATGGTAATTATTCAATAAAATATATGATATAATAGAAATAAAAAAAAAAGGAATTTAATCGTTTATAACAAAAATATTTTATTTTTATCTATATGAATTTCGAAGATAAACTTTTTAATTTTGGGATTTCTTAGGAGGCACCTGAATCACCACTACAATTAAGTCTAAATTTTGGGGACACATAGGAAATAGGCAATACATTCTTTGGCTTCAAATTTATGCTCTTTTGGCCTCAAATTGATCAAAAGCTTCTAAAATCCGAACTCGATGTCCGAACTCGACCAGAAACAATTCCCATGGTACTTCCATTACTAATAACCGAGAGTTTAAATTTCATCAAAATAGCGGCATTATTTTTTCAGTTATGGTGTTTTTAAGATATATGTTTGTTAGCCCTTGAACTTTTCAAAGGTTCCAGATCCCAAAACCATTGTACGATTGCGCCTATATGCAGTCACCGTCATACTTTCATTACTAGTTAACCCTTGTACACAATTGGAACGTTCTATATTAATTTTAAGTTACAATTTTTATTAATTTCGATGATAAGCTTTTAAACCTACGGTGGTCTGAGAGAGGCACTGAACCATCACTCCGATTGATCCAAAATTTAGGGAACGCACAGGAAATAGTAAAAGGACACCCATGTGCCAAATTTGAAGCCTCTACATTTGTTTGAAGTTACCATCTTGTACTCAGTTTTCGCTATTACTATAAATACTAGTTAAATCTTGTACACAATTGGAACGTTCTATCTTGATTTTAAGTTACTATGTTCAGTAATTTTGATTATAAGCTCTTAAACCTTGGGAGGTCTATGAGGGGTACCGAACCACAACTCCAATTCATCCCAAATTAGGGGGACACGCAAGAAAGAGCAAAGAACACCCTTGTGCCAAATTTGAAGATTCTACATTTTTTCAAGTTGCTATCTTTATATATTTTAAAGATATGTTTTAAGGTCTTCGGAAATGTGTGGCTGATACGCGACCCACTACTCCAATGGGGCACAAATTTCAAGGATACTAAGTAAATAGGAAGAGACACCACAATACCAAATTTGGAGGTTTTATCTTCATTGGTTTCGGAATTATGCCAGTTTGGCCTAAATTCGATCAAAAAGTTATAGGTTCCGAACCCATGGTCCAATCTCAACCGTACCCAATCCCTGCCGTAGTCCTATTACTAGTAACCTACAGCACAAATTTGATGAAGATAGCGTCGTTAGTTGTTAAGTTATCATGATTTTTTATATATGTTCGTTAGCCCTTGGACCGATTAAAAGGTCCAGAATCCGAACCCATGCTCCAATATTTTTTGAGTTATCGTGCCTAAGAAGGGACGGACGGACGGACGGTTATGGCTATATCGACTCAGGAGGTCACGCTGATCGCAAA
Source organism: Dolichopus griseipennis (assembly GCA_963082915.1). Classification (NCBI taxonomy): domain Eukaryota; kingdom Metazoa; phylum Arthropoda; class Insecta; order Diptera; family Dolichopodidae; genus Dolichopus; species Dolichopus griseipennis. The sequence continues at coordinate 178,023,411 of OY720441.1, read as the reverse complement.
TATATATACTTTTCCATATCTAGCTCGCTTCCTTTAGGTGGTTACAAACACCATACCAAAGTTAATATACCCTTTCCTATTTCAGAGGTGTAAGGTATAAAAAGAATTACCTTTCATAATCAAACCTAAGAACAAACAAAAAAGTGAACTAAATACTAAGGTAATTCCAAAAAATTTTTTAAATTGAAAATATTTTTAAATACAAAAGTAATAAAAACTTTTTTTAAAAACTTTACAAAAGTAATTTTAAAAAAATAAAATTGAAACGGCGACAACGGAAAATCGGGAAAATATCAAAAAAGTATTAGAAGAAACAATGAACGAGACTATGACATAAAAATACGAGTGATTATCAAACCTAAACACTAATGACATTGAAGATTATAAAAAATCTCCCGATTTTTTAAGTGAAGCTAGCATTAAGCACTACTCATACACTCCAAAAGAAGAAAACAAGTAAAGATACAGTCAGTCGGTGCAACCGACTTAGAAATACCCTACACCTATTTGGTTCAAATTTAAGGACATATCCATAAGTCATTTTAACACCATAGAGCTGTTATTAATTTGATCGTAAGACATAGCTAACCAAATTAACTGTATAATACTAAAAACATTTTCTAATTACCCTATCTATTAAAAAATACTACAAATTCTTACTAATTTATCTATTTAAAAATATTAAAAAACAAACAAACTTGAAATAAATGAAAATATATTTATTCCAATTCAATTACAAAATGAAAAAATTCTAATTATTAAATTTTGTGATAAAAAGATAATCAAAGCATAATATATTTAATAATCCAAATTTTTAAAAATTGCAATTATTTTAAATGGTTAGTTTATATACCTAATAGAAAAGCTTATAAACGCAAAATATGCAATAAATGTATTTCTAAAATACAATTAAAAATTTACACCTTTTCATATAATTCATTTAAATATAAAAATAAATTTTACATAAATGCAGCAAGTACCTTTGAACATAGCTGAACCACTACAATTAAGTCTAGATTTCGGAGACACATAGGACATAGGAAATATATTCTTTGGCTTCGAAATTAAACTCGACCACAACCAATTCCCATGGTACTTTCATTACTAGTAACCTAGAGTTTAAATTTCATCAAAATACCGGCATTATTTTTTGAGTTAGGGTAATTTAAGATATATGTTTGTTAGTCCTTGAACTTGTCAAGGGTTCCAGAAACCCAAACCATGGTACGATTTCGCCCATATGCAGTCCCGTCATACATTTAATACTAGTTACGGAAGAAATAGTAAAGAACACCCTGGGCCAAATTTGAAGCTTCTACATTTGTTTCAAGTTACTATTTTTATTACTTTCGAAAATATGCTTTAAGGTCCTCGAAACTGAGTGCCTGGTCCCCGACCCACTAGTCCAATGGGGCCCAAATTTCAAAGACACTTACGCAATAGGAAGGGACACCCTGATACCAAATTTGGAGGTTATATCTTCATTGGTTTCGGAATTACGCTAGTTTGGCCTAAATTCGATCAAAAAGTTCTCAGTTCCGAACCCATTGTCCAATCCTCACCGCACGTAGTCACCGCCGTAGTTTCATTACCAATAACCTACAGCACAAATTTTATGAAGATAGCCTCATTAGTTGTTGAGTTATCGTGATTTTTAATATATGTTCGTTATCTCTGACACCGACTAAAAGGTCCAGAATCCGAACCCATGGGCTGATTTCGCCCTTATACAGCCCGCGCTTTACTTATAGTACTTGTACACAATTTAAACGGTCTATCTTAATTTTAATAACTATTTTTAGTAATTTCGATTATAAGCTTTTAAAACTTGGGAGGTCTGAGAGGGGTACTGAACCACCACTCCAATTAATCCCAAATTAAGGGACCACGCAAGATATAGGAAAGAACACCCTTGTGGCAAATTGGAAGCTTCTACATTTTTTCAAGTTGTTATCTTTATTAATTTTAAAGATATGCTTTAAGGTCTTCGGAAATGTGTGGCTGGTCCCCGACCCAGTACTCCAATGGGACCCAAATTCACAAGACACTTAGGAGATAGGAGGGGACACCCTGATACCAAATTTGGAGGTTCTATCTTCATTGGTTTCGGAATTATGCTCGTTTGGCCTAAATTCGATCAAAAAGTTCTAGGTTCCGAACGCATGGTCCAATCCCGACCTTACGGAATCCCCGAAGTAGTTTCATTACTAGTAACCTAGAGCACAAATTTGATGAAGAAAGCGTCATTAGTTGTTGAGTTATCGTGATTTTTTATATATGTTCTTTAGCCCTTCGATCGATTAAAAGGTCCAGAATCCGAACCCATGGGCCGATTTCGCCCATATGCAATCCCCGCCGTACTTTCAGTCCTAGTAACCTACAGTTAAAATTTCATCAAGATAGCTCCATTATTTTTTGAGTTATCGTGCCTACGGACGGACGGACGGACGGACGGACATGGCTATATCGACTCAGGCGGTCACGCTGATCACAAATATATATACTTTTCCATATCTAACTCGCTTCCTTTAGGTGGTTACAAACACCATACCAAAGTTAATATACCCCTTTACCTATTCTATAGGTGTAGGGTATAAAAAAGTATCACTAGTTCTAAAGGGTCTAAACAATGCGTACTCACCAGATGAAGTGCTCCAATTATTAAAAGCGCATTAATCAACTGTAACCAAGTTTGAAAAGGTTATCAGACTAACGACAAAACATTCAATTAAACTGAAATGTTTTGCCATATTTCATCGTTCAAGCTGCACCTGGAAGCTCAATTAACGAAATAAGAAATATTTCCGCACTGGATTATCAAATTATATACTGGGAAAAAATCCACAAACCGAACATTCTGCAATGTACTAGATGCCAGCGATTTGGTCACTCGTCAGCAAATTGTAAAATGGAGTTTCGCTGTGTTAAATGCGGCGAAAACCACCAACCTGAAAACTGCACCATAAAACCTGAAGACCCCAGGGAAAAATTGTTCTGCACTTTATGCAAGAAGCATGGACAACCAGCTTCTTTTAGTAAATGCCCAGAGCATAAAAAAATATAGAAAAAATGGAACAACTGAAGGAAGCACTTACACAAAAAATCTTAAGTAAGCACATTTCTAATAATAACTTTGTAAATAAAAACATTTTTTTTTCTGAAATTGTAAAAAAAAATTCAAATACTAATAACAAAACACAAAATAACACTAATTTAATAAATAACACAAATGCTTCAGATTTAAATAATAATATTTTATTAGAAATAAAAAATTTAATAACAAATTTAGAAAAAAAATTACATTTAGAAATTACAGAAACTAAAAATAAAATAAATTTTATTTACGAATCACTTAATTCACTTAACAATAACAATAACAATTGATGACTAACCACATTAATTTTAAAATTATTTCTGTCAATGTCAATTCATTAATATCATACAGTAAAAATTTCTCTTTTATGCACTTTCTAGAAAACAACAAACCTGACATTATATGTATGAGCGAGACAAAACTAAAACCAGGTAACCACATGGTGGTTGACAATTATAATATAATTAGAAAAGATAGAAATTTTGATTTAGAAGGCGGAGGTGTTGCCATAGGCATTAAAAATTGTTTTCAATTTGAAATTGTAAATAATAGCATTTTCGATAATTTTTTATGTATCGAAACATGCATTATATCAATACAATTAAAGAAAAGAAAAAAATTATTCATAATTTCTATTTATGCATCGAAATTTTGAATTTAGCGAATATTAATAACTTTTACATATTAACTGGCGAATTCAACGCCAAATATACAACATGGCTTAATACCATTAACAATACCAGAGGAGTACAACTAAACAAATGGTTGCAAGACAACAAAATTATATACAAATGTAATTTGCTCTTAACTGATGCACCAATCACTTCCGCGTGCAAACTCTTATATTGATCTAGTTTTTTCCGACGCCAGAATAAATATTTGTTTTTCTGAAAATGATAACAAACTCTCCACTCTTTCATATGATAGCGACCATAATGCAATCTGCATATCAATTACAATAACAAATGAAGAGCTCTTATCACTGGGGTTGCCAGATTATAAGAATAAATTTTTATTCTCAAAAGTAAATTGGGCTAAATTTCAGATTAAATTAAATCAAAATTATTCTTCTCATTATTTAAACATTAGTAACAAAATTTTCGATAATTGTAATATTTCCAACCAAAATATAGATTTTCATCTCTTACAACTAAATGAAATTATTATTAAAACTATGGATAACGTTATCCCCAAGCCTAAAAAACATAGTAATTTAACAAAATTCTACTCTGTAAAATTAAAAATTCTTTTAAATAAAAAACATAGCCTAATGAAAGACATACATAAAATTAATAAACAAAGATTAAATATTTCAATTCAAACCAAACAACTTCTAAAAAGCCTTCTAAATAACGTAAATAACTTAATCAAACAACAAATAAAAATAGAAATTAATAAATATTGGCAATTCCGTCTCCAAAAAATTTCTCCAAAAAATAGCTCGAAATTAATAAAATATTCCGCAAAAAATCATATAACCAAATTTTAAAATTACATATTGAACAAAATGATATACACCTGCTTTCCCAAAATAATATAAATGCTAATACTTTGAAAAAAACAACAACAAACCAATTTTTAATAGAAGATCAATCACAAATATATAATGTAATGGGCTCTTATCTAGAAAATACTCACAAAATACCATTAACATCAGAGAAAAGAATACAGAATAAAATAATAAACCGAGTAGAACGATTCAATAATTATATCAAACATGTGAGAGATGAAAATATTTCTCTTTCCAATTTCTCTAACTCAAATAAATCATCTGAACAGAGTGGTGAGTTTACAAATCACGTAGAGCTTTCTGCAAAGTTCAAAGCTCTTAAAAACAAAATTTCTTCTGGTATTGACAATATCCCAAATATAGTGTTAAAAAATCTTAGCAGCTTTATTATATCTAAATATGCTATTCTTTTTAATAATGCAATAAACAATTCATATTTTCCTAAAAATTGGAAAATAGCGAAAACCATATTGCTAAAGAAACCTGGTAAAGATCCAACCAACCCCAGCAACTATAGACCAATAAGCTTAATGCCAAACATTAGTAAAATATTTGAAACTTTGTTAAATGATAAAATTTCGAGTATTGCCCACTCAAAAAATTTCATACCTGATAACCAGTTTGGGTTCAGACAAAAACACGGTACAATTAACACTATAACTAAATTAACTTCTGATATTTGTTGGTTTATAAATAAAAACTACGGCGTTGGCGCCTGCCTCATTGATTTAGAGAAGGCTTTCAACACGGTTTGGTTGGACGGTTTAATATACAAATAAATAAAATATAAATTTCCAATACGCTTTATAGTACTTATTAAAAATATGTTATACAATAACAAATTTTTAGTACATAGCCAAAATAATATGTCTAACAAAACATTTTAAATTGAAAATGGCCTCCAACAAGGTATTGTTAACGCGCCAATTCTTTTCTCGATCTACATAGCAGATCTTTTGCTTTGGTTAGACCGAGTTAAGGGAAATAGTTATGGCCTAGCGTTCGCAGACGACATAATAATATACTCTGCGAATGACACTGTAAACAGCATTCAGTATACTGTTGAAAAAATGTTTAACATTGTACAAGATTATTACAAAATATGGAAATTAAAAATGAACTTTAGTAAATGTGAAACCGTATTATTCCGCAACATGGTAGACAAAACAAGTTCAGACATTAGAAAAAATTAGAAAAATTTTGCCATTAAATCGCCTATTTCACCTCTCGCAAATAAAAAAGTCGTTAAATATCTTGGGGTTCACCTTCATAGAAATCTGAACTTCATAGATCATATAAAATATACTAAAGAAAAAGGTAATAAATCTTTTATGGCAGCAAAAAACCTATTTTACAATAAAAATATTAGTAACAGAGTCAAAATAATATGCTACCAAACATTAATAAGGCCTACGCTTGTATATGGTGTACCCATATGGTACAACATCAGTACAAGCCTAATGGAAAAAATCCGCATGTTCGAAAGAAAGTGCATTAGAGTTTGCATTAATAAACATAGAAAACCGGAGTCCGAGTACAAACATTTTTACTCCAATAAATATTTGTACAAGGAATCAAAAATCATAAGAATTGATAATTTTATTATAAAATTAATTCGCAATCACTATGATACAGCATTAAACACTCCAGAAAACGGTTTAATATCGCATATATTTTACCACAATGAGGAGTACATCAAGAAGACTTTGGTCACGGGCTTCATAGCCCCTGAGAACTTCATCTTCTTAGACAAGTATGGTTATATACAAAATGTGGCTACATGTAAAAAAATTGAATATAATCCAGGTAACATCAATCCAGATAATATGAAATATGACATGTCCATACCAGATAAAGACAAATCAATAAAAAATAATTATTGGTGGTTAAGCACGTCATAAAAAAAAAAAAATTAGTATAAAATAATTATTAGATTGGTGTTATTTTAATATTAAAGTAATATATGCTAGTTTATAAGTTTTTTTTAATTAGTTGTAAGAATAGGGTAAGTTAGGTTAGGGTTTTATTAAAAAAAAAAACATGTAAAAATTGCGTTTTTAAATTTTTTGCAATTAATTAAAATTTTGAAATTAATACATACTTAAAAGTATGATTAAAATATTAGGAAGCGTTCATAATAATTATTAAGAAAAACGATCTAACATAAAAAAAACACTTTAATTTTTACATGTTAATTTTTAAAATAAGAAAAACCTTTTTTGTTAACTATTTTTGTAGGTTAAGTTATAATAAGAATGTAAGCAAATGACAAAATAAAATTTTAGCTAAAAAAAAAAAAAAAATATCAAACCTAAAATAGAAATAGTGCTCATGAACAATAAATTGAGTAAGGGATATATAGTAGAGATATCGTCCTTTGGTAGAATTTACCTGAGGACGCGAGCAGTGATGAAAATCTTTAATAATCTTGATACAAACAAATCAGCCGGTCCCGATGGAATCACAACGATGGCTCCTAAAAAAACTTACTCTACAATTTCAAAATCTCTACGCAACCTCTTCTATTTATTCTTTACTTCAGTTATTCATCCTGCCCAATGGAAGATTGCGCACGTTTTTCCAGTTTCAAAAAAAGGTAATAAAAGCGATCCCTGGATGCAGCTGCACAGGACGCCAGATAAATAGGGCGCTAAAAAAGTTCCAAAAAAGATTCTTAAAATTACATATTACTGAAATTTAATTACATTTAATTTTAAAAAAATATCAAAGAGAAACTATTTTACAAATAATATTCCATATAGTTCACTTATTATAATTTATATGTACTAGTGACCATTCGCGCATTCTCTAGAATTGTAGTTTTTAATGGGGTTGCTGTTATAGCTCTGAAAAAGGCAGGGTTGAGTTGACTGTGTATAAAGCAGGCTTCTGGTAGATACATATAAGCCAATTCGTTCAAATGTTTGGCCTAAGACTTATTTATAGGCAATGTTGGATCATTAGCGGTATCTAATGAAATTCTTGGAATAAAATGTATTGTTCCGGAATGGGATCCAGTAATTATTTGTGCCTTTAAACAGTTTCGCGTAAACTCAAGTAACACTAACCGAGTACCATTGCATAAACCTTTTTTGATCGCAAGGTTTCTTAACAGCATAATTATGCATTCTTTTTTTAATTTGAGACAATAAGGTGGTAAACCAGAAGGGTTTATTATATTCAACCAAATATTCATCGTTTTTAACAGAATCTATCGCATAATATAAGATTTCTTCTGAAACCAGTTTTTTTAAAACGTTTTCGTTGATTTTTCGTACATATTCATTTGTCATATCGGTGATAAAATCATATGAAATAAAGTTAAATTGTATCAAAATTAAATAATGTGTTTTTTATATGAGAACTATTACAACTTTTACCATCACCATTCACAAATATCTCACAGCCATTGACTGAATTCGGCATCGTTTGTGTTTCAGCGAAGTGTTTCCATAAATGTGATTTTTTTATGGTTGAATTAAAAACAGACGCACATTTTCCTTCTTTAACAACCGGCAAAACTTGCCGAAAACATCCCCTGGCACTATTAATTTCAAACGGCCTCCAAACAGCAAATCATTTTTCATTAAATCACGAAAAACTAAATCTACAATTTCCAGAGATATACCAGAAGCTATTGGAGCTTCGTCCCAAAATGTTTTTTTTAATGTCAATTTTTGAAGAATAATATTGTTTCTTTACACTATTTTTTATTTTTTTAAGTAACCACTTTTTTTAAACAACTGCTAAGTATTTATGTATAAGTATAGAACACATTGATTAAGAAAATTTCGCTTTGAAATACATACGTAAATTTATTAGAAATTTCTTTCACAACAATTTGAATACTTTAGTTTAAATACAAATATTGCATTAAACTGAAACAATCATGTTGGAAAGCAGCGTTGCCACTTTGGTATTTATTAACCAAATTTTCTAATTTTTTCTTCCTTTAACTTGGTAAGACTTATAGCTTAACCGCCGATGGATATAATATTTTAAATTTAAGTCTAATTAATAAAAAGTTGAGAAACAAACTTCAATTTAAAAAATTTAATCATCTTATGTTGGCTGTAGGTTCTATGTTTATGAAAACTCAATAATAAATTACATTATGTATGAGAATGGGCAACCAAAATCGTTTTTTAAATCCATTTTTTTAGGTAGTTTTTTTGGAGTCCGAAGCTAAAAAAAAATTCAGTTCCGAATAAGAAAAACTCGGATGTAAAAGTCATATATTTGCAGATGTCTCAGTAAATTTTAAAAAAAATTTTTTTTTGTATCTAGTAAAGTTGATACAAACCATAGATTTTTTATGGTATTTTTTAAAGAAAGCATATCTTCTACTAACTTCGCTAAGAGAATATTTTCTTGTATCTTGTAAATTGATGGAACATAAAATATATCTCAATTTTTATTATTAACCCAAACCTAAAATACATTAATTTAATAAAAAAAATATTATTTCATTTCGACGTGGAAAATACTTAAATTTCATAGTGCCAGCCCCATACAATACGCATTTGTTTAATCTATTTGCAACCGTTGGGCTTTTTTCGTTAAAAATAAAAAAAAAATTAATTTTTAATTCGCACTGTCAATTTTATGTACATATACTACTTTCATGATTCGAATTTAACTATAAAATTCTTTTGTTTTTGGTACTCTAATCAATTTGCCACTTTTTCTAAAAAATCGGTTGGTATTTTTTTATGAAAGGTACATTTACAATATTGAATATTGAATATAGGCATCCAACAAATAAAACGAAAACAAATTTCTATTCTCCTCTGTTCTATATTCTTCTAAATTTTGTTTTAGACAAAAAAAAATAAATAAATATTTCGTAAATCTCAATTCGTACCTTATTTCATGGTAATTTTTTTTTCTTTATTCTTGTTTTTTGTTTCTTTAATCTGTTTGCCGCATTTTCTAAAAAATTGGTTTGTAATTTTTTATGAATGAATAGGAAGGGACATCAATATTGAATATTCAATATAGCCAAGCCATCAAACAAATAATACAAAAACAAATTTCTATTCTCCTCTGTTCTATATTCTCTCAACTTGTAAATTTTTTTTAGAAAAAAAAAAACAAAAATAAACATTTCGTAGATCTCAATTCGTATCGTATCATAACTCTATCATATGAATAGTTTTAATTTTTTTTTTCTTTTCTTTTCATGTAGGGGAATAAGTTTTAAAATATAAGTATTGCCATTATTATTTACTAGTAAAAAAGCCTGTCGGACGACAGGTATAATTTTAATTTCTCTTTTTATATATAATCTTTTTTCCTGCTATTGCGCTACTGAATCAATAAAAGGAAATTCGTTATCTAAAGAACATTAAGTTAACATTATAATAATTTGTTTTAGTTTTGTAAGTGATAATAAAATAGAAGTATACATCCTAAAGTGTTAAAAATTTCTTTATACGTTTTTATTACAATTTTCTGTATCTACCTGTTAACAGATTTCTCATACGTTTTGATTTTTTTTTTTTCTGTTCATAATTTACATTTTATAAGTTTCATTTTTTCTTTCTCTTTTGTATGTAAGTATTTGTAATTAGAAGTATTTTACATGTGTGAATAACACTTAACATTAACATAATGTAAATTTCTTTATACGTTTTTATTAAAATTTTCTGTATCTACCTGTTAACAGATTTCTCATACGTTTTGATTTTTTTTTTTCTGTTCATAATTTACATTTTATCAGTTTCATTTTTTCCTTCTTCTTTGTATGTAAGAATTTGTAATTAGAAGTATGTTACATTACATATATGTGAATAAAACTTAACATTAACATAATTAAGGCAGGTTTTCATGAGAAAATTTTGCCCAGTATTCTTAACTTTAGAAAGAGAGGTTTATAGTATACTCTCAATAGGAGAGAAAGATCAAAATTATGAAATTTATATTAAAATTTTTTTATATGTTTTGACAAAAAAAAATTACATAACCTTAATTTTTAATTTTTAAATTTATATTTCGCGGATTTTTCAATTCAAAGTTAAAATTTTATTAATTTAAAATAAATAATAAAATTTTAATCAATTGCAAATAATTTTAAATAAAAATTCGTTCATCAAACCATAATATAAAATTTTTTTTTCTTTGTTTACATTCTCTTGTTTGTTTACAAAATTTAAATGTCATGTATCCATAAAAATATGTAATAGGATGCAAAAAATTTTTGTGTAGAATACATTTTTTTTTGTATGTAGTAGCAACTTTATAGGAAAAAGACCTTAGAGAACATCTTTATGCCAAGGATTATGGCACTCTCTCAATACTTGTCCAAGGATTATGGATGTTTCTCCCACTAATTTATCGTTTTTTCTTTGTCTCACAAATAGGTAGTATTTTTGTATCTTCTGCCTATGCTCTAACTTTTGCCCAGTAAATTGTTGTAATGAAAATTAGCCTTTAAAGAGCAGCAGCGTCTTTTATTGTATTTATAAAAAATTTTCTGTATTTACTTGTTAACACATTTCTCATACGTTTTGATTTTTTTTTTTTTCTGTTCATAATTTACATTTTATAAGTTTCATTTTTTCTTTCTCTTTTGTATATAAGTATTTGTAATTATAAGTATGTTACATTACATTCGTGAATAAACCTTAACATTAACATAATTAAAGAGCAGCAGCGTCTTTTATTATATTTATAAAAAATAAAAACTACATATTGTAGTTAGTTATTAGTTCTGTAAGTGATATTTAAATAAAAGTATGTATACATACTGAAATGTAAAAAATTTCTTTATACGTTTTTATTAAAATTTTCTGTATCTACCTGTTAACAGATTTCTCATACGTTTTGATTTTTTTTTTCTGTTCATAATTTACATTTTATCAGTTTCATTTTTTCTTTCTCTTTTGAATGTAAGTGTGTATTTGTAATTAGAAGTATTTTACATGTGTGAATAACACGTAACATAACATAAGGGCACGGTGGTCAGCAGCAGCAGCAGTTTGTCTTTTATTTAGATTGTGTGAAGAATATTTATAACAATTTTAATTAGTTTTTTACATGTTGGCAATGTCTCGCCAACCCTTGTGTATTATATGTATGATTGTAATTTTTTTTTGTAGCTTAATAGAAAGAATAGGGCGACATTGTGGAGTTAATTTTTTTGCACATTCTAAGTAAAGTAGGTATATTTTCCAATATGAATTTTAAGAAATAGGCAATATAGTGAATATAATTTATATGTATTTTAATTTTTTTGGTATAGCTTCTTAATAGAAATTATAGGCAGTGCAAGTAATTTTTTTGCACATTCTAAGTACAGTAGGTATATTTTTTAAAATGAACTTTAAGAAATAGGCAAAATAGTAAATAGGTGTTAGAAATGTTTATAGAAAATATAAAACTTTACATTATAAGTAGAGATGCAAACCACTTTTAGCAAATTTACAAAGAATTTTGTAAAAATGTGCCTATATAGCTTCACTCTGTCCGTCCGTCCGTTCGTCCGTATGTTTACAAAAACTTTCACACCGTTTAAAATAGAGTAAAGAAACTTCAACCATGGGTAGTTTTTGCAAAAAAATAATTTCGTAGAAGAATTTTTTTCTGTAGCCCCACCCGTTACGGGGTTACAGCCCCCCAAAGTTGGAAAAAGCCCCATATTTAAATTGTTATAACAATAGTTAAGTTTATATATATTTTCAATCTGTAATCACGGCAAACGATAGCTGGTTTCATAAACTTTATAAATTTTTGACAGGCAAATGATTGGGGTTGCCATACGGTACTAAAACGTACAATTATATAAAACTCAATTTTTGCAAAATTGTTGGTCCCACATATCTCCTAAACGGTTTAAGATAGGATCTTGAAATTTTGGGAGAAGGTAGATCCTTAAAAACTAGTAGGAGTCGGTTAACAAAATTTTTTGTCAAGCCCCCTGTTTAGGAGCTATAAGGGCTCCAAAATTTAAATTTTGCTATTTTTAAGCACCTATAACTTGAATACCTGTCCAATTTTTATACCCGTGCATACATATATGAACATCGGGTATATTAAAATTACTCCTCCGTTTGTAACGCATCGAAATAGACGAGCTAGAGAAAAGTGAACCGATCTAGCTATGTCTGTCGTCCGTCCATCCGTCAGCACGATAACTCAAAAACTATAAGAGCTAGAGTTCTGAAACTTTCACAAAGTAATTTTTAGACAATTTGTAGGTTCCCTATTGTTTTTGGTTAAAATCGGACAAAGGCTTCGGGTAGCTGCCATACAAATTTTTCGAAATTATATGAATATTTTTAAAATTAATAACTAAATAGAAACGAAATATAAAAATAAACAAAATGTAGTTAAATTATTAATCGATTCATGGTGTAGTGGTTAGGACATGAGACTTGTAGCCGAAATGTCTCGGTTCGAATCCAGGCTAGGGAAAATTTTTTTTTTTTTTTCAAAATCATTTTTTTCTATTTTCCTATTAATAAAATATATGTATATATTTTATGTATGAAAAATTTTATTTTATAGAAAATTTGACAGAAAACTGTCATTTATATTAAAAATTATTAGTTTTTTTTTAATATTTTTATAAAAAAAATCAAAACAGTTATTCAAAACAAACAATTGATACCATAGCAACTATAAATATTTTCAAAAAAAAAAATTAAGATAAATAAAAACTCGTTGTGTAGGGAAATTATTAATTGTTCTATGGTGTAGTGGTTAGGACTTGTCACTAGTAGTCAAAACGTTTCGGTTCGAATCCAGGCTGGGGCAAATATTTTGTTTTTTTTTTAAATTCATCTTAAAACTCTCATTAATAAATTATTCATTTTTTTTTAATACATTTTTAAAAAAATTCAAAACAGTTTTTCAAAACAAACAATTGATATAGCAACTATAATAATTTAAAAAAAAAATTGAGATGAACAAAAAATCGATGGCTTAGTGGTTAGGACTTCGACCTTTTAATTGAAAAGTGTGGGTTCGAATCTCGTTCAGAGCATATATTTTTTAAATTCATCTTTTTTTTTATTTAAGTTTTTTTTTTCCCCTTTTTTTGTAATTAAAAATAAAAAAACAAATATTTTTAATTTTCTGTCAAACATTTCAATTGCAATATATGAAATTCTTATTTAATCAATACATAATAGGGGCACGCACGGGGACCTAAAAGTTGGCATGGGCAACTATAATCTTCCTCGTTTTTTTATTAATATACAAAATTTAAAGGTCCAATATTATATTTTAACATATGTTAAAGGTTTTTCTTAAATTTAAAAGCGGTTCCTTAAATTAAAGAAAGTGTCTCTCAGTTTTACCCATTTTTGCTAAGATAGTATAATTCTAAGTAAAATTCCAAATTTTTGTGGAATTCACAATTTAATTCCTAAAAATGGAATGGGATGGGGGGGGGGAGTTAGATGAAGTCAGATCCTTGAGAAATTTGGCAGCCTTCCCCATTGCAGGGCTATAACAACTTTTAAATAAAAAATTTATAGTTAGCACTAAATTTTCTAAGTAAGCAGTAGGTAACTATTTGCAAGTAAATATTTCCAAAGTTAAACTCAGCTTGTAATACAATAATTTTGAAAATGAGGTTTTTTAAAAACCCTTGGTTTTTTTTCACTTGTTTCTATTTAGTTTTGGTTTAATAAAAAATTCAATTTTGTTTTAGATTTCAAAAGTTTTGATATTTGGTTTTATATTTTACTTTGGGTTTGTAGGTTTAAATTTACTTTTAAAGTATATCATATTTTATTTTACTTTCATGTATTTAAATATAATTTTTCCTTTGGTTTGGTTGTGGTTCTAAAAAATTTTAGTGGTTATAGGGTTTATAATTTGATTTGCATCTCTAATTTTAAGTAATAGAAAAATATATTAGTAAAGCTCGGGCAATAGCATTAGGTTTAGATGAACAAGCTACATTTCCAAATCAGCCATCCTTACGTTCTTGAAAACGAAAAAGGATGTACACAGAAGAGTGTCAGGAAATAGTTTTAGATATCAAACTAAGTTTTAAAGGTTACTTTCATTTCAAAGTCTTAGATCAGGCTATTAGTTCTATTAATGAAAGATTTGAGCTAGCTTCTTAAAGCTCGCCATAAATTATTCTTTTTCTTACATAACATAAGCGAGGCTAATATTTATATAATATAGATATAATATTATATCTATTTATAATAGATCTAATATTTCTGAATTCCGTAGTAGCCATTAAAATGTTAAACACCTTACTAATAAATGTAGCTTCAAGTGAACAATTTCGGTTTGTCAATTTTATCTTTAGAAAGAGAATTAGTTGAAGCTTTAGATTATGATGATCTTATTGAGGAATTCGCAAAGTTAAAAGCTAGGAAACTTAGGTTTACTTAAATTATAATTATATTTTTGTAGGCTATCTAGGAAAAGAGGAATAAACCTATTGGGGAAACCTCTATAAAAAAAACGCGTTAAAAAAGCTACCTCACGGGTGAGGCGGAAACGGAATGTTTCCTAAGACCTTAAAGCATAATATATTCGAAATTAATAAAGATAAAAAAATCAAATTTGATACACTATTTCCTTTTCCCGTTCTTATTTAAAACTTTTATATTTTAAAAAGACTAAGACTATATTTTATAAATTAAAAACTAAACATTTTTTTTATAAACGACGAATTTTTTTGTTTTTTTTAATTGTTATTATATCATATCTATATATTATTGAATTATTACCATAGGTAATATATAATTAGGAAATTGTGTACGATAATTAAGTTGTAAAATTTATTTTTGTATTAAAATTAATTATATGAACAATTTTAAATTTATCATTGTATTTTAGATTAGAATAACTTTGAGTTTAATTATATAGAACATTAATAAATAAGTAAATTAAGAGAATAAATTTAAAAATTATTGAAAATAATTAACCAAGGGTACTAAATCATTTAATAGTAAATGCACTACAGCTAAAAATCCGGAAAAGGAGTAATTGTTGCATGTGTGTAAAATTTTTATTGAATTGGATAAAAGTTTTAAATATGTAATTTTGTAATTGCATTTTACGAATCCATTTATCTCAACTTTATTTGCTGTTTAATATTTTTAAATAGATAAATTAGTAAGAATTGCTACTATTTTTGAATTGATAAAATAATTAGAAAATGTTTTTATAAAGTAGATTTGGTTAGCTATGTCTTACGATCAAACTAACAAAAGTGTAGTGAACCAACAAGGTGTAGGGTATTTCTAAGTAGGTTGCAAAGACTGACTGTTTCTTTACTTGTTTTTTATACCCTACACCTATAGGAAAGGTAAAGGGGTATATGAACTTTGGTATGGTGTTTGTAACCACCTAAAGGAAGCGAGATAGATATGGAAAAGTATATATATTTGCGATCAGCGTGACCTCCTGAGTCGATATAGCCATAACCGTCCGTCCGTCCGTCCTTAGGCACGATAACTCAAAAAATAATGGAGCTATCTTTATGAAATTTTAACTATAGGTTACTAGGACTGAAAGTACGGCGGGGATTGCAAATGCGCGAAATCGGCCCATGGGTTCGGATTCTGGACCTTTTAATCTGTCCAAGGGCTAACGAACATATATAAAAAATCATGATAACTTAACAACTAACGACGCTATCTTCATCAAATTTGTGCTGTAGGTTACTAGTAATAAGACTACGGCAGGGATTGGGTACGGTTGAGATTGGACCATGGGTTCGGAACCTACAACTTTTTGATCGAATTTAGGCCAAACTGGCATAATTCCGAAACCAATGAAGATAAAACCTCCAAATTTGGTATTGTGGTGTCTCTTCCTATTTAATTAGTATCCTTAAAATTTGTGCCCCATTGGAGTAGTGGGTCGGGGACCAGCCACACATTTCTGAATACCTTAAAGCATATCTTTAAAATTAATAAAGATAGCAACTTGAAAAAATGTAGAAACTTCAAATTTGGCACAAGGATGTTCTTTACTATTTCTTGTGTGAACCCCTAATTTGGGATCTATTGGAGTGGTGGTCCAGTACCCCTCATAGACCTCCCAAGTTTTAAAAACTTATAATCGAAATTACTGAACATCGTAACTTAAAATTAATATATAACGTTCCACTTGTGTACAAGGGTTAACTGGTATTTAAAGTACAGCGCAGACCCCAAGGGTTCGGATTCTGGACCTTTAAGTCTAAGGGCTAACGAACATATATAATAATTACTATAACTCAACATCTAATGACGCTATATTCATAAACTTTATGGTATAGCGTGCTGGTAAAGAAACTAAAGCGGTGATTGCACAAGGTGGGTAATGTACAACGGGTTCGGAACTTAGAACTTTTTGATCGAATTTAGGCCAAACGAGCATAATTCCGAAACCAATGAAGATAGAACCTCCAAACTTGGTATCAGGGTGTCTCTTTCTATTTCCTTAGTGTTCTTGAAATTTGGCACCAATTGGAGTAGTGACTTGGGAACAGGCCCCACAGTTCCAAAGACCTTAAAGCATATTTTCGAAATTAATAAAGATAGTAACTTCAAACAAATTTAGAAGTTTCAAATTTGGTACGTGGGTGTTCTTTACTATTTCCTGCGCGTTCTCCAAATTTTGGATCAATCAGAGTGGTGATTCAGTACCCCTCTTAGACCCCCCAAGGTTAAAAAGCATCATCGAAATTAATAAAAATATTAACTTAAAATTAAGATAGAACATTTCAATTGTGTACAAAGGTTAACTTGTATTGAAAATATGACGGGGACTGCATATGGGCGAAATCGTACCATGGTTACGGGTTCTGGAACCTTTAAAAGTTCAAGGACTAACGAACATATATCTTAAAAGCAGTATAACTCAAAAAATAATACCGCTTTTTTGATGAACTTTAAACTCTAGGTTATTAATAATGAAAGTACCCTAGGATTGGTTCTGGTCGAGTTCGGACAATGAGTTCGGATTCTAGAAGCTTTTGATCGATCTGAGGCCAAACGAGTATAACTTGGAAGCCAAAGAATATATTTCCTATTTCTTATGTGTCCCCGAAATTTGGATTTAATTGTAGTATTGGTTCAGATGCCTCCTAAGAAATCCCAAAACTTGAAAGCTTATCTTCGCAATTCAAGAAGATAAAAACTTAAAATTTGATACACGAGGGTTCTTTCCTATTTCCGTTTTTATTTAACACTTTTATATTTTTGAAAGCTAAGAATTTTACCTTAAAACATATTTTGTACAATATTTTGTAAATTAAAAACAAAATATTTTTTTAATAAACGGTTAAATTCCTTTTTTTTAATGTTAATCATATCATATATTTTATTGAATTATTACCAAAGGTGATATATAATTAAGACATTGTGTACAATACTTAAGCTATATTCAAAGGTACTTGCTGCATTTATGTAAAATTTATTTTTATATTTAAATGAAGTATATGAAAACTTCTAAAATTATAATTGTACTTTAGAAATATATTTAAAGCATATTTTACGTTTATAAGCTTTTCTAATAGGTACATAAACTAACTAATTAAAATAATTGGAATTCTGGAAAATTTGAATTATAAAATATATAATGCTTTGATTAGCTTTTTATCACAAAATTTAATAATTAAAATTTTTACACTTTTATAATTGAATGGATGCCGAAACCATGCCCCGATTTCGACAATGTGTAGTCCCCGCCATACCTTTAATACTAGTTAAACTTTGTACACAATTCGGGATGCCTTTTACGCTTTCTACTACTTTTTGCATTAGCATATTTACTACTTGCTGTAAATAAAATTTTTTATGATAGTCTTCATTTTGTTTCATTAAGAATAAAGAATAAAGTAGGTATACTGGGTCGGTAAGGGTCATGTAGGTATACTGGGAGATTTGACCAAAGGTTCGGAACCTAGAACTTTTTGATTGAAATTAGGCCAAACGAGCATAATTCCGAAACCAATGAAGACAGAACCTCCAAATTTTATATAAAGGTGTCCATTCCTATTTCTCTATTGTCCTTGATTTTTAGACTTGATTTTTGGAGTAGTGGGTCGGAGACCAGCCACACATTTCCGAAGACCTTAAAACATATCTAAAAAAATTAATAAAGATAGCAACTTGAAACAAATGTAGAAGCTTCAAATTTGGCACAAGCATGTACTTTACTATTTGTGAGGCCCCCTGAATAGGGATCAAATGGAGTGGTGCTTCAGAACCACTCTTAGACCTAGCAAGGTTTAAAAGCTTATAATCGAAATTACTAAAAATAGTAACTTAAAATTAAGATAGAACGTTCCAATTGTGTACAAGGGTTCACTAGTATTTAAAATACAGCGCGGACTGCATATGGGCGAAATCGTACCATGGTTTCGTGTTCTGGAACCTTTGAAAAGTTCAAGAGCTAACAAACATATATCTTAAAAATAGCATAACTCTAGAAGTGATGCCGCTATTTTGATGAAATTTAAACTGTAGGTTACTAGTAATGAAAGCATCATAAAAATTGATTCTCGTCGAGTTTGGTCAATGAGTTCGGATTATAGAAGCGTTTGATCGATTTGAAAATTTGAATTATTAAATATATTATGCTTTGATTCGCTCTTTATCAAAAAATTTAATAATTCAAATTTTTTAACTTTTGTAATTGGATCGAAATAAATATATTTTCATTTATTTCAAGTTTTTTTGTTTTTTAAAATTTTTAAATAGATAAATTAGTAAGAATTTTTAATATTTTTGAATAGATAAAGTAATTAGAAAAAGTTTTTTAGTACTATAAAGTTAATTTGGTTAGCCATGTCTTAAGATCAAACTAATAAAATCTTTTATGGTTTTAAAATGACTTATTAACTTCCCATTAAATTTGAACCAAATAGGTGTAGGGTATTTCTAAGTCGGTTGCACCGACTGACTGTTTCTTTACTTGTTTTATATGTTCGTTGGCCCTTAGAACAATTAAAAGGTCCAGAATCCGATACAATGGGCCGATTTCGCTCATTTGAAATCCCCGGCGTACTTTGAGTCCTAGTTTATTACAATTAAAATTTCATCAAGATAGCTCCTCTAGTTTTGAGTTATCGTGCCTACGAACGAACGGACGGACATGGCTATATCGACTAAGGAGGTCACGCTGATCACAAATATATATACTTTTCTATATCTAGCTCGCTTCTTTTAGGTGGTTACAAACACCATACCAAAGTTCATATACTGTTTTTCTATTTCATGGTATAAAATATATAGGTGTAGGGTATAAAAAATATTGAAATACCTAAAGCTAGAACCACAAAAAAGCAAAAAAGTTTAAAATGTAGTGGTATTAAAATTTTTAATTCATTACCACTAAACATTAGGAAAAGTCTAACTTTGGAAATATTTCTCTACACACAACGCATAACAGCTTAAGTCGACTTAAGTAAAAAATGAGAAAAAATAGGTATTCAAATTTTAAATAGAATATCTTACTTTTCCTCTGGGTCCCATGTTTAAATTTTGTCTCTAACGGCTTTTATAAGCAATGATGCTTCATGTTATGTCCATCTTTTTTAAAAAGTTTTGCATTTGTCATATAATCTTAAGTAAACCTAAGATATTATTCAACACAAATTTATATTATGTTCTGTTAAATATTTGAAAAGGCAAAGTATCCTAAGAAAACATAAGATGTTTTGCCTTGTGCTAACTCATTCAGACCTTTGCCTTATGTCAACTTAAGATAAAGTAATAAAACTAATTAAAGAAATTTCAAAAAAGGCATAATATCTTATGTAGACTTAAGTTATTTTGAATTGATACTATCAAAAAATAATTCATAATTAAGTACACATAAGAGCATTTCGCTAGTGCATGTATAAAAATTTTAGCTGTAATTTCCGTTACATAAAATGATTTTTTTTTATTCGGTAATCATTCGATCATTATTATACCCTACACCTATAGAATAGGTAAAGGGGTATATTAACTTTGGTATGGTGTTTGTAACCACCTAAAGGAAGCGAGCTAGATATGGAAAAGTATATATATTTGTGATCAGCGTGACCGCCTTAGTCGATATAGCCATGTCCGTCCGTCCGTCCGTCCGTAGGCACGATAACTCAAAAAATAATGGAGCTATCTTGATGAAATTTTAACTGTAGGTTACTAGGACTGAAAGTACGGCGGGGATTGCATATGGGCGAAATCGGCCCATGGGTTCGGATTCTGGACCTTTTAATCGGTTTCAGGGCTAACGAACAAATATAAAAAATCACGATAACTCAACAACTAATGACGCTATCTTCATCAAATTTGTGCTGTAGGTTACTAGTAATGAAAATACTTCGGGAATTGCGTAAGGTCGGGATTGGACCATGGGTTCGGAACCTAGAACTTTTTGATCGAATTTAGGCCAAACGAGCATAATTCCGAAACCAATGAAGATAGAACCTCCAAATTTAGTATCAGGGTGTCCCTTCCTATTTCCTAAGTGTCTTGTGAATTTGGGTCCCATTGGAGTAGTGGGTCGGGGACTAGCCACACATTTCCGAAGACCTTAAAGCATATCTTTAAAATTAATAAAGATAACAACTTGAAAAAATGTAGAAGCTTCCAATTTGCCACAAGGGTGTTCTTTACTATCTCTTGCGTGTTCCCCTAATTTGGGATCAATTGGAGTGGTGGTTCTGTACCCCTCTCAGACCTCCCAAGTTTTAAAGGCTTATAATCGAAATTACTAAAAATAGTTATTTAAAATTAGGATAGACCGTTCAATTTGTGTAAAAGGGTTAACTAGTACTATAAGTACAGCGCGGACTATATAAGGGCGAAATCAGCCCAACCGTTCGGATTCCGGACCTTTTAATCGATGTCAGGGCTAAGGAACATATATAAAAAATCACGATAACTCAACAACTAATGAGGCTATCTTCATGAAATTTGTGCTGTAGGTTATTGGCAGCGAAACTACGGCGGTGATTACGTACGGTGAGGATTGGACAATGGGTTCGGAACTTAGAACTTTTTGATCGAATTTAGGCCAAACGAGCATAATTCCGAAACCAATGAAGATAGAACCTCCAAATTTGGTATCAGGGTGTCCCTTCCTATTTCATAAGTGTCTTTGAAATTTGGGCCCCATTGGAGTAGTGGATCGGGGACCAGCCATTCAGTTCTTAGGCCCTTAAATCATATTTTCGAAATTAATAAAGATAGTTACTTGAAACAAATGTAGAAGCTTCCAATTTGCCACAAGGGTGTTCTTTACTATTTCTTGCGTGCCCCCCTAATTTGGGATCAATTGGAGTGGTGGTTCAGAACCTCTCTTAGACCCCCCAATGTGTAAAAGCTTATCATCGAAATTAATAAAACTAGTAACTTAAAATTAAGATAGAGCGTTCCAATTGTGTACAAGGGTTAACTAGTATTGAAAGTATGACCGGACTGCATATGGGCGAAATCGTACCATAATTTCGGGTCCTGGAACCCTTGAAAAGTTCAAGGACTAACAAACATATATCTTAAAAACACCATAACTCAAAAAATAATGCCGGTATTTAGATGAAATTTAACAGTAGGTTACTAGTAATGAAAGTACCATGGGAATTGGTTGTGGTCGAGTTTAATTTCGAAGCCAAAGAATATATTTCCTATGTCCTATGTGTCTCCGAAATCTAGACTTAATTGTAGTGGTTCAGCTATGTTCAAAGGTACTTGCTGCATTTATGTAAAATTTATTTTTATATTTAAATGAATTATATGAAAAGGTGTAAATTTTTAATTGTATTTTAGAAATACATTTATTGCATATTTTGCGTTTATAAGTTTTTCTATTAGGTATATAAACTAACCATTTAAAATAATTGCAATTTTTAAAAATTTGGATTATTAAATATATTATGCTTTGATTATCTTTTTATCACAAAATTTAATAATTAGAATTTTTTCATTTTGTAATTGAATTGGAATAAATATATTTTCATTTATTTCAAGTTTGTTTGTTTTTTAATATTTTTAAATAGATAAATTAGTAAGAATTTGTAGTATTTTTTAATAGATAGGGTAATTAGAAAATGTTTTTAGTATTATACAGTTAATTTGGCTAGCTATGTCTTACGATCAAATTAATAACAGCTTCTATGGTATTAAAATGACTTATGGATATGTCCTTAAATTTGAACCAAATAGGTGTAGGGTATTTCTAAGTCGGTTGCACCGACTGACTGTTTCTTTACTTGTTTTTACGAAATATAGGTATGTATGTATAAAAATTATAAATTATTAATAATTTTATTATTATGAAATTATTATAAAGTTTTTATTGATATCAAAATAATTTAATAATATTTTATTGAATGTAGTTACGTGGTATTAAAATATGTACATACAATTTACTAATTTGAATTTGGAAAAAGTAAATGAAAATTATTGATATTTGTTAATGTTTGCATAAAAACAAATAATAAATTTATTATTATTTTTGAACTTACAAAAATGATTGGTTTTATTTACGAAAAAGAAAAGTAAGAGAAACTATTTGAAATAGGTAGATATGGAAAAATTTAGTTAATTCACTTATAATAATAATTATTATTTCTTATTATTTTATTAGAATTGTTATGAGTACATTAATTTTAATATAGGTACATATTTTATAATAATTTTTACAATGCTGTCTCTTATTTAATTACTTTGGTTTTTTACTTTTTAAAATAGTTTTAATAAATTATAACACTTTTATAGATATCTTGAAATTGATTACGCGGGCGGCTAAAATAGAGGCATTAGTCAAAAATAAAAAAAATTTAGATGATACAAAAGTTTTAATTTCAACAATAATGAACGGATTTTAGAAAATAATATTATAATTAATAAGCCACAGCCAAAATACCAATTTTTAATTGAAGACTATTTTGACGATATTTATAAGGATCCTGATTACCAAAATTCATCATTTTCAGAGATTATTACTAACCCCATAGAAAATGAAAATTATGATTTAGAAATCATGGGAAGAGAGATTGAAAGAAATATTTCCGAAGTGATCGATTCAGAGCAAAATATTACCGAAGTGATCTATTCAGAGCAAAATACTTTAGCTGAAGTTTCTTCAAAAGAGAGCTCGAAGTCTAGAAAACACAAAAGAAATACCGGAAAAGAATATTTCACAAAAAAGAGTAAATTGATGAAACCGAACTAATAGTCAAAACTGTAGTTAAAAAAAAATTAGAATCCTCTGCTTCTTTAAGTTTAGATCAACGCGGAAGGCATAGGTCAAGTAATAAAATACCAGATGTACAACTAGAAGAAATTCGTAGTCATATTAACATGTTCCCGGCTTATGATAGTCATTATACCCGAGAAAGATCATCAAAAAAATATTTACATAGTGATTTAACATTAAACCAAATGTACAAACTTTATGTGGAAAACAATTCTACTCCTGTTTCATTTGCTAAATATGCTGAAATATTCCATTCCATTGGAAAAAGGTTTAAAAAGCCAAAAAAAGATCGATGTAACAAATGTGAAATTCTAAAAATAAGAATAGACTTTGCAGAAAGTGAAGAAGAAATGCTTAAGTACAAAGAAGAACAAAAACGTACAAAGAAGAACAAAAACAACACCACGAAGAAGCAGATTCAGCATATAAATTAAAAAATAATGACAAAGATTTTGCGAAGATAAATCAATCTCGAATAGTGTTAACATTTGATTTACAAAAATGTTTACCTACACCTTATCTTGAAACCTCGGTTTCTTTTTACAAAAGATCCTTGTAGACTTACAATCTAACAGTCCATGATTGTGTAACAGGTCAACCTACGTGCTTCATGTGGTATGAATCCGTGGCACGCCGTGGAGGAAACGAAATTGCTTCCTGTTTATTACAATATCTGCAATCAATTTCAAAAACTAATTGTAAAAATAATGTATTATACTGCGAATCTTGTGCAGGCCAAAACAAAAATGCATTTGTTTCAATAATGTTCTCACTGTACCTCCAAGAGAATCATAATATCGAATTTATTGACCATAAGTTTCTTGTGCCTGGTCATACGCACATGGAGTGCGACGTAGATCACTCAATTATTGAGGGAAAAAAGAAGAAAACTTGCCTAACTATACATCATCCGCGTGACTAGATACAATTTATTAAAACTCTTGGTTCAAAAAAGGTTTTCCAAGTTGAGGAAATGACGCGGGAAAGGTTTTTTAATTTTTCTTCATTATTAAAAGAAAAATTTATGTGGCGCAAAGTGGACGAAAGTGGAAATAAATTTAATTGGAATTCGTTTAAGTGGTTGAGA
Source organism: Dolichopus griseipennis (assembly GCA_963082915.1). Lineage (NCBI taxonomy): Eukaryota > Metazoa > Arthropoda > Insecta > Diptera > Dolichopodidae > Dolichopus > Dolichopus griseipennis. Next base: position 177,998,565 of record OY720441.1, on the reverse strand, counting down.
TATAGTAAAACTTGGCGAAATACTATATAAAAATTCACTAAATGAAAACGCGACTTTTGAAGTACTTAATATTAAAAAGCGTAATACTCCGAATGTAACAATAGCTAGTTTAAAGAAGTGCTATGATACGTTATTACCTAAATCGATACAGAAGAAAAATGATCTAATGTATTTAAATAATTTGATTGATCCTCTTTATCGTGATTTCTACAAAAATTTACCAGTTGAAGGAATTCCTGATATACATCCCGATTTTCTGGATTCATCCGATGAAGAATAATAAAATGTATTGTTTTATTTTTATTACTGTTAATTTATATTAATAGTTAATTTCCAATCTGAATATGGAGTTTTTAAGTTTACATTTTCGCTAAAGTATTAATTTATTTTATGTTACGTTTTGTTTAATTTATGTTATGTTTTGTAATTAAATTTAAGTTATTAATGGTAAAATATAAAAATTGAATTTTAAAAGTACAAAATCTTTCAAAATATACAATAATATCTTATTTACAGTTTTATGCAATTTGACACTTTAAAAACAAACTTATGTCGACATAAGATGCTTTAGTGAAAGAAATATTTATACAAAAAATTTTATTAAAGTATCTTATGTCGACATATGACACCTACAAATTATAATATCATAATAAGTCACAATATCTTATGTTACATTTTGCATATTAGTGGCTAAACTATTTGAGATATTTTCTTTTAATTTATGTCATTTAATGCATTTCTAAAATATCAATCGATATTTTACTCTAAAATTTCTTACATTTCAAAAATAAATTTTTCATATCATTTTTTCATTTAAAACGCTTCTACTGCAAAACTTGCAATTTTGACTTAAGATGTTATGCCTTGTGTGTAGAGATTTAATAATTTAATAATTAAATAATTTTAATATTATTAATATGGATAAAAGCTGTAAAGCTCTAAAGCTTTAAATTTAAAGCTAATAAAGCTCGTCCGTTACGTTTGAAAGTTAAGCTGAAAAGCTTAAACTTAATTTTATATTTGTTTGAAAAATTTAAAGTTTGGTTTTGAATTCAAAGCTAATAAAGCTCGTCCGTTACGTTTGAAAATTAAGCTAAAAGGTTTAATTAAGCCATGGAAATTTTTTATTTATTTGTGAATTTCACAAAAAAATTTTTAAAACAAATAATAACAAGCTTAACCTAGTTTGGTTTAAATACAAAATTACTATAGCTCAAACTTAATTTAATATTTATATGAAAAATTATTAAAAATTTTTAAAGTTAGTTTTGAATTCAAACCTAATAAAGCTCGTACATTATGTTTGAAATTTATGGTGCCAATTATCATTTTAAAGTTAAAAAGTTTAAAAAACCGATGGAAGTTTTTTGTTTGAATATAAAATTAACTAAATAACTTTTGAAAAAATGAAACAAATAAATGTTTCAAATTAAATTAATAATATAAGTTTTGATCATGAAATACAAAAAGACAACGTGCTCAAGTTCAAGTTAAAAGTAAACAATTTATTTAATTGTAAAATTAACTAAAAAAGTTTTGAAACAAGCACTAGTTTGGATTGTTTAAATACAAAATTATTATTTTTTGTGTTCGTAGAGTTTATTTTCCTTGAAATTAATATAACCATAGGTAGTAAAAAATAATAAAACAATAAAAAAAGTGAAGTTAAATTTTTATTCTAAATGTGGTTTTAGAACAACAGTTTTCGACACAAATGTAATTTCAAATTTAGTTGATTACATTTTCCGTGAAAATGCCTAAAAAATTTAAACAAGTTTTTTTACTAGTTCATAATGGACAAGATTTTGATCACCAGTTAAATTGGTTTGTTTTAAAGTATTATAGTTTTCTTTAACTAGATTAGACTCAAAAACTGAGACACAAAAACACAAACACGGAATTATTGATTAATTTAAAAAAGTTTTTTTTCAAGGTAGGTATTTTTAACAAGTTTTCTATGTTCAGTATTAAAATCGATATACTTCATTAATCAATCACCCTGTTTAAATTTAAAAACTCTGTGTATTTTTTTTCTAATCCAACCCGTTTTCAAGACATTGGTTGAGATTTCTAAAATGGATTACATATTGTCTTTTGTTATTTAAATTGGTTAACAATTTTCTTGCTTTTCCTGTTGGAAGAATACTGTTTTCAGTGTAAAAAGCTAAATCATTGTAGAGATCATGAAGATTCTCTGGATAATCTAAATCTAATCTATATTATAATCTAATCTATCTATATAATCTTCTAATATATAACCAAAATCCGAATTATCATAACATCGTTGTTTACGATTATGCTAATAATAAAAATATAATTTTTGAAAGTGAAAACAATGACAAAAGAATTAATTTAGCTTTAAATCACTTTCACGTTATTATTTCGATGATAGCGTTTTTTTTGCTTTAACCATTACTGTGAAACATGTAATGTAGGCTACACAAATTATTATAATTTTGAACGTATCTGTATTTTCTGTCGGCAGTAACATGCAGGATATACCTACAGCTATTACATGCAACATTTTCAAACTATCATTTCAAGGTGGAAAATGTTTTGAAAATCATAAAACAGTTACTACATGTCAAAAATTTCATAAATGCTTAATTTGCTTTAAAACATATTTTAGAAAGATTGATTCACTACTATATGTGATACTGTTGTTGTAAAAATTGTAACAAAAGTGTAGAAAAACAATAATTTTTGTTATATTAATGTAGATAAGCGGAAACCCAAAATCAATGATGTTAAACAATGCAAGTTAAAAACAATAATAAAACAATAAAAAAAGAGAAGTTAAATTTTTATTCTAAATGTGGTTTTAGAACAACAGTTTTCGACACAAATGTAATTTCAAATTTAGTTGATTACATTTTGAAAATGCCCAAAAAATTTAAACAAGTTTTTTTACCAGCTCATAATGGACAAGATTTTGATCACCAGTTTATTTTAAATGAATTGATGCATAAAAGTGACATAGAGCAAAAATTAATCATGAGAGGCATAAAAATTATTCAGATGCAGATTAAAAATATAAGGTTTTTTTTATTATAGTGGCATTAGAATTATCTTCAAATGCCACTAAGTCAACTTCCTAAAGCTTTCGATTTATCAACAAATTTAAAAAAAGCGTTATTTTCCTCATTTGTTCAATACAACAGAAAATATAAATTGGGCCAATACCACTTATGCATTACTATTGTCCTGATACAATGACAGAAGAAAATCGAAAAATGTTTTTTGATTGGTATGAACAAAGCAAAAATACCGAGTTTAATATGAAATGTTATTTGATAGATTATTGCAAAAATGATGTACTAGTACATATTTTAACTGAAGCCTGCATTAAATTTAGAAAACTTCTATTGGAAGAAAGTAAAGTAATTCCTTTCACTGAGGATACAATCATTGCTTCAGCATGCAACTTAGTTTTTCGAAGAAAATTTTTTAAACCGAAAACTATATAAAATTGATATGCCAAAAAAGGCTGCAGATTTGCAGATAGTCAATCAAAAATTGTTCTCCAATTGCTAACTTGGGAAGAGGATCGAAGAAAAATTAATTTTTAAAATGCACAAGGAAAAAAGAAGCAATTATAAAAAATATTAAAGTAATATGGTTTTCGTTCAGAAACAAAATAAATTTTTAAATTCCATGTGTGCTATTTTCATGGCCATCCGAAATGTTTTCCATGTAAGAGGAATGACTCAATACAAGGGAACAAACACTCTAGATACCAGATTGAAAAATACCATAACAAGAACAGAATGGTTAAAATCATTTGCATATCAAGTGATTGAAATGTGGAAATGTGATTTTAGAGAACAATTCGTAGAAAAAGAAGATGAAATATCATATCTTATAAATAACCCTCTTTTAAAAAACGTTCCTTTAGAACCAATTTTTTCACACCTTTAGCTTTTTTAATCTAATATATAAAGAAGAAAATTTGTTTGTTTGTTTGTTTGTTTATTTGTTTGTCCAGGATTCACGTGAAAATCACTGGTCCGATTGTCACAAAATTTTAAAGGAATATATCTGGGAGCCCGGGGGGTGACATAGTTTTAAGCTTTTTCGTTTTTTGGATGTCGAGTCAAAACGGCTTGACTGATTGACTTGAAATTTTGCACAAATGTTTGTCTTAGCAACCGGAATTAGTTGTATAAGTTTGGTTGGAATAAATTAACCCATTTCGGCCTGGCGGGGTTCCAAAAAATTTTGTGTTTGCGATTTGTGTCCAATTTTACAGGGTGGTTTCGCAGTCGAAAGAGAGGCTGCGAAAAGTTTTAGTTAAGTTCGATTAACTCGTTTTCCACGACGACGCCATGAAGTTTTCTATAAATTTTATTTTCTTATACGATTAAAAGTATTTTATTGAAAATTTTGTACCAACATTTTAATTAAAACCCACATGGTTAATTTGGTTTTGACCTGTTTGTGCGTTTTGAACAAAGATTCAATGAAATTTTCAGTTTTCTTCAAATGAAATCTAAAAATCAAAAAATTCAATTTCTTATAAATAATGTTTAAAAACATAGTATTTTAAAACAGTTTTTCAAAAAATAAGCCTACATTTCTCTCATAAAATCATAAAAAAACGAGGAAGAGCGTATTACAACTTTCAGGTGAGTACTAAACAAAATAAAAGTTGAAAAGCAAATTTTTAAACCTTTTCTAAAACATCGACTATATTTTATTCAAACGTTGACAATTCAAGAAAACTACTATTGACATAGTATAATGACATAATGGCAAACTTAGTATCCCCATTTGACCAATAGTCATTTTAATTCAGTTAACATTATTCGCCGGAAACCTAACATCCTCAACTCTATCGTCAAGGAGCACCAAATTGTCAAGAAGCACCATGTATAGAAAAATTAGAGATAATCGTTCAAACTGTTAAATTTTTAAAGTTTTTGTTTCGCAATCGGTTAAAAGAACTCGACAAAACATTTTTTTAAGCATTCCCCTAATTCAAAGAAGTTGTACCTACTTTCAAAAATTGGACGTAATTTACTTACAAATTTTTTTTTGAACAATCGTCGGGTCGGCAGGGGTTAACAACTTCCAAGTCTGTTAGTAAATTGAACTTCATTTTCAAAGAAGAACACATATACAAAATTTGAAGTTAATCGGTTAAATCATTTCTAATATATAACAAAGCAACGAAAAAACCTATAAAAAGCTGTTTGGCCACGATGGGTTAACGGAACTCTACAAATTTTTTTTTGTGGCTTCATTTATAAGCGAAGTAGTATTTCAAAAAATTGGCTAAAACTTGCGTTTTTACAATTTGCAAGCTTCCGGGCAACGCAGGGTAAATTTGCTAGTATTTTTATATGTGTAGGTTTGATTAAAATACATCATAGAACGGAGTCCAATAAACTCAACTCAAGGAACCGTGCTAGATATTGAAAAGTATATATATTTGTGATCAGCGTGACCTCCTGAGTCGATATAGCCATGTCCGTCCGTCCGTCCGTCCGTAGGCACGATAACTCAAAAAATAATGGAGCTATCTTGATGAAATTTTAACTGTAGGTTACTAGGACTGAAAGTACGGCGGGGATTGCATATGGGCGAAATCGGCCCATTGGTTTGGATTCTGGACCTTTTAATCGATCGAAGGGCTAACGATCATATATAAAAAATCACAATAACTCAACAACTAATGACGCTTCTTCATCAAATTTGTGATGTAGGTTATTAGTAATTAAACTACTTCGGGGATTGTGTAAATTCGGGATTGGACCATGGGTTCGGAATCTAGAACTTTTTGATCGAATTTAGGCCAAACGAGCATAACTCCGAAATCAAAGAAGATAGAACCTCCAATTTTGTATGAGGGTGTCCCTTCCTATTTCCTTAATGTCTTTGAAATTTGGGCCCCATTGGAGTAGTGGGTCGGGGACCAGCCATACATTTCCGAAGACCTTAAAGCATATCTTTAAAATTAATAAAGATAACAACTTAAAAAAATGTAGAAGCTTCAAATTTGGCTCAAGGGTGTTCTTTACTATCCCTTGCGTGTCCCTCTAATTTGGGATCAATTGGAGTGGTGGTTCAGTATCCATCTTAGACCTTTAAAGTTTTATAAGCTTATAATCGAAATAATTAAAAATAGTAACTTAAAATAAAGATAGAACGTCCAAATTGTGTACAAGGGTTAACTAGTGCTTAAAGTTAAGCGTGGACTGCATAAGGGCGAAATCAGCCTAAGGGTTCGGATTCTGGACCTTTTAATCGGTTTTAGGGCTAACGAACATTTTTTATTTTTATTTTTATTTATTTATTGTATAGAGATAGACAGTTACAAAAAAACTGGTATAAATCTCACTTATAACTAGCTTATATCTAATAAAATATAATTCAAAATTATTAAACAATTTAAATATTATTAGTTTAATTATTTATTTTTATTATTGTTTTTTTTTTTTTAGTTATTATTTTTTGGCAATACAGCTTTCAATCTTTTATTGAATAATCTTAAATTAGGAGCATATTTTATATTGTTAGGAAGGCTATTGAAAATTTTTATACCATTAAACATAACGTCTCTTTTACCTCTTTCGGTTCTGGGTGCTGCTAGTCGGTAATGTTCTGCATTTCTTGTGTTGTAATTATGAATTGAAGCATTTCTTTGTAGTTTTAGGTTGCTTTTCATTAAGTTATTTGATAATTTGTAAATTAACTTACAGTTTTCTAAAAATATTGTTTGTTCAACAGAAGGCAAGTTACAAGTATAATACAATTGAGTAGTCGGATAATCATATGGTAATCTGTATAAAATTTTTATAGCTCTGTTGATAAGGATGCTTATTGAATTGGTAATGTATTTGCAACCCTGGCTCCAAACTGGAATTAAGTACCTTAAGTATTTTAGACTGAATGTGAGAGTAAAAGACTAATTTTGCAACTTGTTCGCTTAATTTAGGACATCTTCCAATGGCACCTACTATTGACATTATTGTTTTTTTTTAATTTTTCAATGTGTATTTTCCAAGATAGGTCTTCATCAATAACTAATCCTAAATATTTAGATGATTTAACTCTTTTTATTTGTTGTTGATTAATAGAAATTGATAGGTTAATGTTTTCTTTATTTTTTTGCTTAAAAATGATGAGATCAGTTTTAGTTACGTTAATCGTTAATCTCTTTTGGTCTAGCCACTCACTAACTTTATTTAAATCCAAATTAATATATTCTTCTAGTAGATTACTGCTTTTGCCTTTATATAAAATTATGGTATCATCCGCAAACATTGAATAATGTCCACTTAGCCCAATTTTGTTAAAGCTATTCACATAAGCTAAATAAAGAATAGGACCAAGAACTGTGCCTTGAGGAACTCCAACTTATTTCATTTATTTCAGTTTTGATTTTACGAAATTTTAAGTAGGAATGGAATATTTCGTTCATTTATTTTAGTTTTGATTTTACGAAATTTTAAGTAGGAATGGAATAGATTGGCTGCAACTCCTCGAATCCCCATTTTATCAAGACTATTTAGAAGTATATCATGATTTACCGTATCGAAAGCATTTTTTAAGTCTAATAGAATAGCTACTGCATAATTATTTTTGTCCAATGCTGTATTAATAAAGTTCACAACTTCGAGTGCTGCTGATTCAGTACTGCTTCCATTTAAAAAACCAAATTGGTGGTCATCAATTAGTTTTGAATTAGTAAAAAACGTAATTAAACGACTTTTTCAATAATTTTTGATAGACAGTTTGTTAAGGTTATCGGTCTATAATTTTATACAGTCCATTTTATCCCCTGATTTAAAAATTGGAGTGATAGTACATTCTTTAGCCATATCAGGAAAAACACCAGTAGATAAAACTTCATTTATTATATTAACTAGTTTGTTTGATATTATTTGCTCGACTGATTTAATGTGTTTTATTGAAATACCATCAGGCCCAGGAGATGAATTAGTTTTAAAAGAGTTTATGATATGTTTTAATTCATTATTGTCTGTTGGAATCAAATATATTGAGTTCTGATTTATGCAATACTGTGTACTTATTTCATTAACTGTTTGGTTGGTGAAGTTTTTTATCTAATGTGCTTCCAATGGTAGCAAAATGATTGTTGAGAATGTTTGCTGCCTCTAGCTCAGAAGTAGAGATTTCACCATTATTCTTATTTAAGCGAATTGTTGAATTTTCTTTTGAGCTATTTTGATTTAAATGTTTATTGATGACTTTCCACATCTGTTGAGGGTTGGTACTTTCACTCATTTGGTTGTTAAAGTAATCTTCTTTGCTTTTTTTATTAATTTTTGAACATAAATTTTGATTGTTCTATACCTATCTTGTAGTTCAGAGTTGTCTTTGTTTTTGCGAAGTTTAGAGTATAGTTTATTTCTCTTTTTGATTACGCTAAGTATAAATGGTGTAACCCAGAGGTTTTGATTTCTTCTTATAACTATTCTTAATGATGATGCCAGAGCTTTACTTTCTTTTAAACACTCCGTGAGCTTGTCGTATGAATTACACGTTTCAACTCTTTGCGCAACTAGATTCTGAAATACATTCCAGTTCGTTTTTTCTATAGTGACTCGTGTCATTGGTTCAAGTATAATGTCGCATTTTTCAATATTAATATCCAAAACTTTGTGGTCACTAATGGGATTACCATATGATTTGATCAATGCTTTAAAGGTTTTAAAGTTTGCTATAACATGATCCAGAATACTTCCATGATTACAATCGATTTGGCAGCTGCAATTGACGGCTTGACGAGTAATTCCGCAAGTAGTCGTATCATTGAGAATATTGAAGTTGTATGAATCAATTATGTTGGCATAAGTACTCGTGATTTCATTACTTTGGAGTAAATCAATGTTTGTGTCACCTACTATGATGCAGTTCTTATTAAATGTTTTAAGAAGAATACCCAGTGCGTTTATATAATCATTTTTGTCATTGTCCGGAGCATTATACATTGTGAAGATCTTCATGTTGGGTTGACAATTGAGTATTTGTATTCCGATTGTATTTAGTTTATCATTAATTGAATTAGGTAGAGAAAGAGTTGTAAAAGAAATTCCGTTTTTTATATAAATTGCGGTACCACCTCCCCGATTATTATCTCTACATGAATGAATGGCTGAAAATTCAGGAATTTGCATAAATGGAATTTCAGATGAGTAAATCCATGTTTCATTTAGAATAACAATTTCTGGAGAGTGCGTTTTAATCAATAAGATTAGATCGTCTAATTTATTTCTCATACTTCTAATATTAACATACAGAATATTTATTGATTTAATTTTTTTTTGGTTATTGTAGGTCTCCATCATTTAGAAATAGGGTTCATATAATTATTCCAATTTTCTCTGACTTTTTGAAGGTAATCTCTATATTTATTATCAATATGTATTCTGTATGAATTTAAATCTTTGTTTACATCTTCTTTGAAAATTCCTACTCTATCATGGTATTCATAATATATTTTACAAAGTTCTTTATAATTTGTTGGTAAGCCATCTTGATTTATTAAGACTTTAAGGTTCATTTGTGTTATGCCATCATAACATATATCACTTTGGTCGTAAAATATGATAAGAAAAGTCTAACATTATTGTAAATTCTGTGGTCTCTTAGTCGTGAGAGCACATAAATACTGTCACCTTCTAATACTGCTTTACGAGTTAGTCTTACAATCGGTGGATCAAATGTAACAATTTTGTTTGCAGATTCTTTGATTTGAGGTTTCAGTGTTTCACCTTTAACCCAATTTGTATAATTGCAACTTGGAGAATCTTTAACAATATTGGTTTTGTTATTTTTTTTTTTTTTTTTTAAGCTCTAACTGTTCAACTGTTAGGCTAATAAGCCTGTCTATACCATAGGTATATGTTGGAACAGGGGTTCATATTATATTCGTGTTATTAGAATTGGTCTTATTGAATTCCACATACAATTTAAACATGAGATAGTACTAGGCCTTATAACATGTAGAAACGTCTTAGATTTTCAATATTTACAATTCTATTTTTTGTTTATATTGTAATATTTTATATTTTACTTATATGGTATTCTATATCTGCGAGTTATATTATTTTAATTAAATTATTTGTTTATATTTTGCATTTGTTTATATTTTTATATTAAAGTATTTTTTATTAAAGATTTATAATTATTAATTATTGATTATGCCATTAATTTGAACCCAATGACGAATGGTAGCTGAGTCGAGTCGAAAACCAGAAAAGTTTTTTCACTTTCACTAGAATTCGAACCCGGGCCCTTCTGCATGAAAGGTCGGCACTCAACCACTGTGCCACCCAGCTGTTAATATTATTCGTATTATTATTATTATTATTATTCTTATTATTATTATTATTATTATTGTTAATATTATTATATTATTATTATTATTATTATTATTATTATTATTATTATTATTATCACTATTATTAATATTGTTACTATTATGATTGTTATTTTTATTTACCGATTTTTGCTTTTTACTCCATATTTTTGATAGATATTTATTTAATATACTGTTGCTTTTAATTATTGGATTTGTTGAAGGGACATCTTTTTTTACTACTTTTTTGTTACTAAAATTTGATGATGATGTTACATTTTTTGTATTTATCGTTGTTGAAACGAATACCCGTTTCTCCTCTAATTTTTGAGCGACATTTCCGACATTCAGGCATGCCTATACGTTATAAGAACAACTGAATAAAATAATACACAATATGATGATTTTTATTTTTTTTTTTTATTCTTCCGCGATTAAAAACACGTCCGATCGCGTTGAATATTTAAAAAAAAAAAAAAAAAAAAAAAAAAAATATATATATAAATAATCACGATAACTCAACCACTAATGACGCTATCTTCATCAAATTTGTGCTGTAGGTTATTGGTAATGAAACTACGGCGGCGATTGCGTACGGTGAGGATTGGACAATGGGTTCGGAACTTAGAACTTTTTGATCGAATTCAGGCCAAACTAGCATAATTCCGAAACCAATGACGATAGAACCTCCAAATTTGGTTTCAGGGTGTCGCTTTCGATTTCCTTAGTGTCCTTGAAATTTGAGCCCAATTGGAGTAGTGAGTGTGGACCAGCCACTCAGTTCCAAAGACCTTAAAGCATATTTTCGAAATTAATAAAGATAGTAACTTGAAACAAATGTAGAAGCTTCAAATTTGGCACATGGGTGTTCTTTACTATTTCCTGCGTGTCCCTCTAATTTTGTACCTTTCTTAGACTTCCCAATGTGTAAAAGGTTATCATCGAAATTAATAAAACTAGTAACTTAAAATTAAGATAGAACGTTCGAATTGTGTACAAGGGTTAACTAGTATAGAAAGTATGACGGAACTGCATATGGGCGAAATCGTACCATAACTTCGCGTTCTGGAACCCTTGAAAAGTTCAAGGGCTAACAAACATATATCTTAAAAACACCATAACTCAAAAAATAATGCCGCTATTTTGATGAAATTTAAACTCTAGGTTACTAGTAATGAAAGTACCATTGGAATTGGTTCTGGTCGAATTTGGTCAATGAGTTCGGATTCTAGAAGCTTTTGATCGATTTGAGGCCGAACGAGTATAATTTCGAAACCAAAGAATATATTTCCTATTTCCTATGTGTCCCCAAAATTTAGACTTAATTGTAGTGGTTCAGCTATGTTCAAAGGTACTTGCCGCATTTATGTAAAATTTATTTTTATATTTAAATGAATTATATGAAAAGGTGTAAATTTGTAATTGTATTTTAGAAATACATTTATTGCACATATCTTGCGTATAAGCTTTACTATTAGGTATATTAACTAGCCATTTAAAATAATTGCAATTTTGAAAAATTTGGATTATTAAATATATTATGCTTTGATTAGCTTATTATCACAAAATTTAATAATTAGAATTTTTCCATTTTGTAATTGAATCGGGATAAATATATTTTCATTTATTACAAGTTTTTTTGTTTTTTAATATTTTTAAATAAATAAATTAGTAAGAATTTGTAATATTTTTTAAGAGATAGTGTAATTAGAAAATGTTTTTAGTATTATAAAGTTAATTTGGTTAGCTATGTCTTACAATCAAATTAATAACAGCTTTTATGGCGTTAAAATGACTTATTTATTTTTTATTTTATTTTATTTTATTTTGAACCAAAACAAGGTTTTTACAAAAAATTCTTATAGCTAAAACTTAAAATTAACATGAAATTTGATTACAAAACATAACTTTACATACATAAAAATCAAAAGTTTATTTATTTTTTTTTTTTTGTTGATTGTAAAAAATGCATGCATAGCGAAAACACAGTTAAAATGAATTTACAAAGTAAAAAAAAAAACAAAAATAACTAAATTATAGAATTATAAAATTATGTGAACTTGAAGTGTAATATGAGTATAATATATTGAAGGTTAAAATTATTGTCGTAGGTCATTAAGAAATTTTAATTTTAATTTACGTTTAAAAGTGTATCTAGAAATTTGTGTTGAAAAAAGATGACTGTGTTTATTGAATGTAATGCAACATCTGTTTATTGGTTCATTTTTTCCATATTCAGTTCTATGAGTATTTTGAATAAATTTTTAGCGCTTCTCGTATTTCTGCCCCCATTATTTATTTTAAAATTATCTGCTAAAAACTGAACGTCAATGTTTTTTCTTAAGACGTCAAAAGTAAAGCAAGAAGAAAAAATTTGCCTGCGTGAGGATAAAGTTAAGATATTTAATGATTTAAGTCTTACGAGATAGCTAGGCAGAATTGAATAATCTCTAGGATTATATTGATTTCTCAAAGCAAATAAAAGAAATTGCTTTTGCACGGATTCTATTCTATCAGAATGTATTTGAAATGCGGGATCCCACACAATGTTACCATATTCAAGAATAGATCGTACTAAGAAGCAATAAATAGCTCTAGTTACAGCGATGTTGCTGAATTCTTTAGCTCTTCTTTTTATGAACCCGAGCATTTTGTTTGCCCTAGAAATTGTATACTCATAATGAAGATGGAAGTTCAGTTTATCATCCAAAAGGATCCCTAAGTCGGTAATATTTTTAACTCTTTCAAGGTTTACATTATTAATTTTATAATCGAAAGTAATGGTAGATCTCTTACGTGTAAAACTTATAACCTTGCATTTTTCAATGTTTAGTTCTAACTTATTAGAGAAGCACCATTCTTGCAGACTATTGAGATTTGTCTGAAGTAGTCCAACATCGGAACTCTTTTTAATTACATGATAAATCTTAAGATCATCAGCAAATGCAACATGTGACACACCGGAAAGTTTACTAGAAAGATCGGAAATGAATATATTAAACAAGAGTGGACCCAAGTGGCTACCTTGCGGTACTCCTGATGTAACATTGATTGAGTCCGAGAAAAATCCTTGAAATTTGATATTTTGCGTCCTATTTGTAATATAGGAGAATATCCAATTAAGAAAAGGGCCGGAAATTCCTAAGGCTGCAATTTTGTTAAGTAGTATTTTGTGATCAACACGATCGAATGCTTTGCTGAAGTCCGTGTAGATAGCATCAACTTGGTGCCCATTTTCCATTTCATTAAGGATTTCAGAAGTGTAAACTAAAAGGTTTGTTGTTGTGGAACGACCTTTTCTGAATCCATGTTGTTGTTCGTTTAGTTTTGTATTTATTATGGGTGTAATTTTGTCTACAATAATTTTTTCAAACAACTTTGGAATAGTTGATAGGATAGCTATACCACGGTAATTTTCGACGTATGATTTATCACCCTTTTTGTAGATAGGGGTTAGATAAGAGGATTTCCAGAAAAGAGGGTAAATACCTGATGAAAGAGATTTATTAAAGATAAAATGAAGCGGATAAGTGAGATAACTGACACAGTTGAATAAAAAAGTAGGTGGAATCAGGTCAGGTCCTATACCTTTTTTGGTATCAAGTTTTGTAATTGCTTCAAATATTTCAACTTCGGAAAGGTATAAATCCGTAATAATAGGATTTGAATTATTAATTAAGTTAGAGAAATCGAAATTAATTGGAGACTCGTTTGGACGATAAACTTTTTGAAAAGATTTAGCAAAGAAATTGCAGATCGTTTTAGGACAATTAGAAGACGTATTGTCTTTTGACATTAAGCTTGGATAACCGTAAGTTTTACGTTTTGTGTTAACGAAGTCAAAAAACTTTTTAGGATCTGTAATTAATTTATTGCCTACGTTAGTGAGATATCTATCATAAGCCAAATTAGATTTTTGTTTAAATTCAAAAGCAAGATCCTTGTAATTGTTTAATAAGTCATTATTAGGTTCTTTTGAATTTTTAATTATTTTGTATAGTTTATTGCGTTGGTTACGCAATGTCCTAAGTTCACTGTTCAGCCAAGGTTCGGTTGTCTTGTCCTTTTTGCGAATTTTAGGAACAAAGGAGTTAATTATCTCAAATAACTTTGCATAGAATTGAGAGATAATCAAATCAATATCCTGTTCGGTTAACAGGTCGTCCCAACTGATGACTGATAAAGCATTATTAGTGCTTTGATAATCAGCATTAAGAAAGTCATATACAAAAATATTATTGTAAGATTTGGTAAAAAGAGGTATAGCAGTGGAAAATTCGAAGATGATTGCGTTATGATGCGGAGTGTTTGTAAAAAGGTTTTCTGAATCATCAGCGAGCTTTACCACCACTTTATCATATGCATTCGTGAATGCAAGATCTAACCACTTGTAATAATTATTCGGAAAGCTGATAATTTGTTGTAAATCATTACCATAAAATACATTAATGAGATCGAAATCTATTTCGTCCTGAAAGTTGATTGGTAGTAACAAATTATCAGATTCGTCAACAATAAAAGATATAGAAGGACGGTTAAAGTCCCCTAAAATTATAATTGAATCATCCTCATTCATATTTGATATAACATGCTGGTATATCTCGAAAAATTTCGAATATGAGGAATTGTCAGAATTAGGAGGAAAGTAAACAATACCAAGGTATAAAAAATTATTACCTAAGTTAACTTTAATAAATTGGTGATCAAAAGAGTGGTAAGTCCTAGTGATTAATGCCACACTAGGTAAGGTATTGTTTACTGCAAGTAGTACACCACCACCACGGGAACAATTTGTAGCAAGATGGTCCCGATCTTTTCTATAAATCGACCAAGTACTGTCCAAAATTTCTTCATTTACAAAAGAATCGTTTAACCATGTTTCAGTGATAGCAATAATATTATATTCACATGACTTAGCATCAATATATAATTTCTTAAGCTTTCCCCTCATACCACTGTTTTGTAATTGTGGTAGAATAATTTAAGTTTATTAGAGGAACTAACGCTATTTTTATTTTTGATACTATGGTTAGACAGTGTGACTAAATTGGAATTAGTGTAAGAATCGATATAGAATTATGGATATGTCATTAAATTTGGACCAAATAGGTGTAGGGTATTGCTAAGTCGGTTGTACCGACTGAATGTTTCTTTACTTGTTTTTTGTTTAATAAAGGAAAACAATACGGATTTGCTTTTTGATAATCAGTACTATCAAAGTGAGATGAAATGACTGACTTTATATCGACGTAGAAGTCTTTGGTATGTATTTTGTACATTAAGTCAGTATCTGTATATTTTTATTTTATTTTATTTCCAAATTTCGGTATTATATATTTATAATGGAAATCATACATTAACATTTTTGACTGTTCTAAAAAGGTAAACCCAGTGTTTATCGATTTGCTGTAAAAAACGGGTTTTTTTTTTTTAATTCAACAGCTATAAGATCAGATGTAAAAGAAGCTGTGGAAGTTTAGTTTGGCTATAAGCGCTCGTGCTCCTTGATGCCTACCTCTACTTTCCCAAAAGGTAGAAATTTTAATATCTCTTATTTTATCAATATTTTCCATAGTTTTTCACAGAATTATTCATTAACTTAAAAAATTTTTTTTTTTCAAAATTGTTTTTAGTTTGAGTTCTATGTACTGTATTTAAGGAAATATACTTTTAAGCCAGTAACTCTGCGAAAACTCGAGAATTCTGTGAACTTTGTTTAATTTTAATCCGTGTGCAAGGCACTGTTTCAGTTTTCTGTAATGAATTATATAATTTTTCTTTTCGCAAAGATCTACTATTAATTTTGGTATTTATTCATCAGGTGGAGTTTTATTTGTAACACACAAAGGGTAGATCATTGTATACATCTTGTAATGCAATTGGATAATCTAAATCAACTTCCAAGATATACCCTTTTTCTGAATCATTTGAAATCTTTGATACATCTACAGGAAAGACCAGGTGCTGTAAAAAACTTTGCTGGATCTATGTTGGAAATGTTTTTACAAATTTCGAAATTTTTCAAAAACGTCACATAAAATAAAAACATCTGTTTTTAGATACAATTTTAGCTAATCAATCATGCAATTAAATGTTCTCCACATTTCAAGCGCATGATTATAATCATCATTTGAACAAGGTGTTCGAGTAATTTTATTATAAAATTCTTTTTGAAAAGGTAGGATTTTATCATTTAGTCTTTCCCAACTATTTAAATAATCATATGGAAAAATACCTTTTTTTTGTCATCAAATTTTAGTTAATTCCAAAAACAGTTCTTACATGGATCATTTCTCATTAGTTTATATCTTTACAAAGTGAATCTAAACTGGCTGCCATGATGACGAATTCGGCTAGAACTCTGGCGCCTGGCAGAAAGCAAAAAATCAGAAACAGATGAAGAAACATACAGGAAACTATTCAAAGAACAACGGGAACAAAACAAAACACTAATGCCGATGTTTACTGATGCCACAAAAGGAATAAGAGGAGTTGATATAGCCATAATAGAGAATGAAAAGTTACTAAAAACCACCCTAGTATTCGACTACTGTCACTACTGTCAAATATACGTAGCGGAGGAAATGGCTCTACTGATAGCTGTCAAGCAAGCCCAGCAAAGGAACAAAAAATAAGTAATATATACTGACTGCCTTAGGGTAGTTATAGCCGTCAAAAGCCAATCAACAACAAATCTGCAAAAAAATTATTTTAGAAATATTATAATATAAAATAAAGGAAAAATTCAAATCGCCTGGATACTAGGACACGTAGGAATAAGTGGAAATGAAATGGCACACAAGGAGGCAAAGAATGCATTAACGAGCCCAATTACATTTTCAGATCCTAGGTCATACACAATGATTAAAAAACGAATTACAGAACACATTCAAAATATAAGACAACAAGAATTGACTGCTCAAGTTCCTTTAGGAGCAAATCTTCCCAAACCTTAAAGAAACCAAAATTATGAACAAAGGAAGCAGGGAAACTAGAATAAAGCTGTCAAGGATTAGAATGGGATGCACCCTATACACACACACATATTCATCGGAGAAAATCCTCCCATTTGTCGATTTTGCAACAATACTGTAACAGTAAAACACGTATTTTTGGAATGTCCGGAAACACTTAAAATCTGGGCCAATGAATCTAACCCAATCACAAAAACTAGAACTGAAAATACCAAAACCAGCATTAACAAAATAATAAAACTACAAGAAAACCACGAAATATGGAAAGAAAAATAAATAAGTCACAAAGAATAAAACACACACAAAAATAGATAACATAAGAATATAAATAGTATTAATATATAAATTAAGTGTTTTTTAAGCTGGCCAACATGTCCTTATGGCAACCGGAACAAACAAATTAATAAATATGCATTTATACATTTTATTAATTAGAATAAATAAATCACATTCCCACATTTCAATCACTTGATATCCAAATGATGTTAATCATTCTGTTTTTGTGATGGTATTTTTAAATCTGATATCGAGAGTGTTTGTTCCCTTGCACTGATTCATTCCTCTTATATTGAAAACATTTGGGATTGCCATTAAAAGAGCACCCATGTAATTTAAAAATTTATTTTGTTTCTGAACGAAAACCATATTACTTTAATATTTTTTATAATTGCTTCTTTTTTCCTTGCTGCATTTTAAAAATTAATTTTTTTTTTTATCTCTTCCCAAGTTAGCAATTGAAGAACAATTTTTGATTGATTGTCTGCAAATCTGTAACCTTTTTTGGGGTATCAATTCTATAGAGTTTTCGGTTTAAAAAAGTTTCTTCGAAAAACTAAGTTGCATGCTGAAGCAATGATTGTATCCTCAGTGAAAGGAATTACTTTACTTTCTTCCAATAAAAGTTTTCTAAATTAAATGCAGGTTTTCAGTTAAAATATGTAAGAGTGCAACATTTTTGCAATAATCTATCAAATCACGTTTCATATTAAACTCAGTATTTTTGCTTTGTTCATACCAATTAATAAACATTTTTTGATTTTCTTCTGTCATTGTATAAGGACAATAGTAATGCATAAGTGGTATTGGTACAATTTATATTTTCTGTTGTATTGAACAAATAATAAATCGAAAGCTTTAGGAAGTTGACTTAGTGGCATTTGAAGATAATTCATAGAATTTAAAAACCTTATATTTTTAATCTGCATCTGAATAATTTTTATGCCTCTCATGATTAATTTTTGCTCTATGTCACTTTTATGCATCAATTCATTTAAAATAAGCTGGTGATCAAAACCTTGTCCATTATGAGCTATTAAAAAAACTTTAGATTTTTAGCCATTTAAAAAATGTAATGAACTAAATTTGAAATTACATTTGTGTCAAAAGCTGTTGTTCTAAAACCACATTTAGAATAACAATTTTACTTCTCTTTTTATGCAATGATGACATCTTGAATTAATTACATATAAATTAGGTTCAGGTATTTTAATATCATAATTATTTTTTTTAACTTGCATTGTTTCTGTAAAATATAAACACAAAATCATTGATTTTGGGTTTGCACTTATCTACATTAATATAACAACAAGTGACTAAGGGTTTTTAAAAAGCACATTTTCAAAATTATATACGGTTTCTTACTGAGTATTTTATCATTTATTTTTATAAAAATATATATTTTGATAATACTATAATTTAGTTATTTCATTAATTTATTAATTATATGAATAATAGTGAAATACTTAGAATATAACTCCAATTCAGTTTTTTGTTTAGCAAACTTATGATGGATCTGCCCACCCCCTCCTGTCCTCACTCTTCCATTTTTTTCGGTTCTAGGAAATCAATTTTGAACTCCAATAAAATTTGGAATTTTACCTAAAATTTTATTATCTAACCAAAAATGGTTAAGACTAAGAAAAAATTGACTAAGAAACAAGAGACCCTTCAAATTTAAGAAAAACCTTTATCATATGTTGAAATATGCAGCTGTAAATTTTGTATATTTGTAAAAAATATTTGAACAGGTGTTAAAGTTACAGGTGGTTGAAATAGCAAAATTTCAATTTTCGAACCCTTATAGCTCCTAAACGGGGGATGTGACAAAAAAATTTTGTTAACCGACTCCTACTAATTTCGGAGGACCTAATTTCCCAAAATTTCAAGACCCTAGCTTGAATCGTTTAGAAGATATATGAGCCAAAAATTTTGCAAAAGTTGAGTTGCACCCCTTTACATTTTAGCTTTATATTTTAGTGAAGCCTATGAAACCAACTATCTTTTGCCGTTTTCAGATTTTAAAATACACTTTACAACAGAACTCTTGTTATAACAAATTAAAAATAGGGCTTTTTCCAACTTTGGGGGGCTGTAGCTCCGAAACGAGTGGGGATACAGCAAAAAATACTTCTACGAAATTATCTTTTTTGTAATATCTACCCGTGGTTAAAATTTCTTTACTCTATTTCAAACGGTGTAAAAGTTTTTGTAAACATACGGACGGACGGACGTACGGACTAAGTCAAAATTAAAAAAAATCTTTGACACTTATTGAAACTTTTGTTTTGTAGCTTTCAATTTTGTATATAAATAAAAAAAAATTTTGACAGGTATTGAAGTTATAGGTGTTTAAAAGCAAAATTTATAGCAAAATTTCAATTTTCGACCTCTTACAGCTTCTAAAGAGGGGGCGTGACGAAAAAAGTTTGTTAGGTGGCTCTTAATTATTTCTAAGGATCTAACTTCTCCCAAAGTTTCTAGATCGAGCCGTTCAGAAGTTATGAGGGACCAAAAATTTTGCAAAACTTAGTTTTGGATAACGGTAAATTTTAGTACCGTATGGTAACCCTATACAATTGGTTTTCAAAAATTTGTAAAGTTTGGGGTGGGGGGGCAAGAAAAAAAAGTTTTAACATTAAATTATTTTTATTGCATTACCTACCCATTTCTGATTTTTTTTTTAGTCAGCCGTGGGTAAAAAGGGACGGACACAGAGAAGCTATATAGGTACATTTTTACAAAATTTTTTTGAAAATGTGCTAAAAATGATTGTTTTCCTACACTTTTGTTACAGTTTTTACAAAAACAGTATCTCATATATGTGGTAAATAAATCTTTCTAAGATATGTTTTTTTTAAAGCAAATTAAGCAAATTTTTGACATATATTAACTGTTTTATGATTTTCAAAACATTTTCCACCTCGAAATGATAGTTTGCATGTGATAGTTGTAGGAATATTATTGCATGCAGGAGACTGCCGACAACAAATACAGATAAGTTCACAATTATGATAGTTTTTGTAGCCTACATTACATGTTTCACAGTAATGGTTAAAGCAAAAAAGCGCTGTCATCGAAATAATAACGTGAAAGTGATTTAAAGTGAAATTAATTCTTTTGCCGTTGTTTTCACCTTCAAAAAATATATTTTTATTATTAGCATAATCAGAGAATCTTCACGATCTCCACAATGATTTACCTAATATTCTTCCAAAAGGAAAAGCAAGAAATTGTTAACCAATTTAAATTACAAAAGACAATATGTAATCCATTATAAAAATATCAACCAATATCAACAACAGAAAAAAAACTCTTTTAAATTAATGAATAATACCGTGTTTGTGTTTTTGTGTCTCAGTTTTCGAGTCTAATCTTGTGGCTATTAAAGAAAACTATAATCTAATATATAAAGAAGAAAATTTGTTTGTTTATTTGTTTGTTTGTTTGTTTGTTTGTTTGTTTGTCCAGGATTCACGTGAAAACCACTGGTCCGATTGACACCAAATTTTAGAGGAATAATTTTGGGAGCCCGGGGGGTGACATAGGCTATGTCGCATTTTTATAAGTCAGCAGGTTGCGGCTCCAGAGCCGTTTTAAGCTTTTTCGTTTTTTTGATGTCGAGCTGAAACGGTTTGACCGATTCACTTGAAATTTTGCACGAATGTTCTTCTTATTAAACGGAATTAATGGTATAAAGTTGGTTGAAATAAATTAACCCCTTTCGGCCCGGCGGGCTTCCAAAAAATTTTGTGTTTCCGATTTGTGTCCAATTTTACAGGGTGGTTTTGCAGTCAAAAAGAGAGGCTGGCACAAATTTTTGTTGGGTTCGGTTAACCCGTTTGGGCACGAGGGCGCAATGAAGCTTTTTCAATGTTTTTGATGTCGAGCCGAAACAGTTTGACCGATTGACTTGAAATTTTGCACAAATCTTCCTCTTAGCAAACGGAATTAGTTGTATAAAGATGGTTCGAAAATATTAACCCATTTCGGCCCGGCTGGCTTCCAAAAAATTATTTGTTTCCGATTTGTGTCCAATTTTACAGGGTGGTTTTGCAGTCGAAAAGAAAGGCTGGCACAAATTTTTGTTGGGTTCGGTTAACCCGTTTGGGCACGAGGGCGCAATGAAGCTTTTTCAATGTTTTTGATGTCGAGCCGAAACAGTTTGACCGATTGACTTGAAATTTTGCACAAATCTTCCTCTTAGCAAACGGAATTAGTTTTATACAGTTGCTTGGAATATATTAACCCATTTCGGCCTGGCGGCCTTTCAATATTTTTTTTGGCCGTTTGGGCAAGAGAGCGCAATGAAGCTTTTTCAATGTTTTTGTTGTTGAGCTTAAACGAACACTTTTTTCAGCTAATCTTGAACACATTTTTCAGCTAATCTTTATTAGCAAAGCTCACAGGGTTAATTTGATTTTTATCATTTAACCCCTTTTGTCACAAGGGTTCATTAAATTTGATCTCCTTAAAGAGTTCAATCTTTAATATAAATTTGTTCTTCTGTTGAAAAGGTTTAATCAATATGTTAAAAAAAAAACAATTGTTCGACTAACACAGTTTAAAGTTAACGCAAACATTGCATTATTTCACAAGCTCACCAAAAAACATGATTGCGCTCTATTAACCCGTTTGGACCTAATGTATTTTTTTTAAGTTTTTGTTGGCCTGCTTAACGGTCGAAAACAATATTTTTAAAACTTTTAACTCATGTCTATTTGTAATTTTCTAAAAGGTTTTGAATGCAAATTTCTAATCTAATATATAAAAAAGAAAATTTGTTTGTTTATTTGTTTGTTTGTGTGTTTGTTTGTTTGTTTGTTTGTTTGTCCAGGATTCACGTGAAAACCACTGGTCCGATTAACACCAAATTTTAGAGGAATAATTTTGGGAGTCCGGGGGTGACATAGGCTATGTCGCATTTTTATAAGTCAGCAGGTTGCGGCTCCAGAGCCGTTTTAAGCTTTTTCTTTTTTTAGATGTCGAGTCGAAATGGTTTGACCGATTCACTTGAAATTTTGCACGAATGTTCTTCTTATTATACGGAATTAATGGTATAAAACTGGTTGGAATAAATTAACCCCTTTCGGCCCGGCGGGCTTCCAAAAAATTTTCTGTTTCCGATTTGTGTCCAATTTTACAGGGTAGTTTTGCAGTCAAAAAGAGAGGCTGGCACAAATTTTTGTTGGGTTCGGTTAACCCGTTTGGGCACGAGGGCGCAGTGAAGCTTTTTCAATGTTTTTGATGTCGAGCCGAAACAGTTTGACCGATTGACTTGAAATTTCGCACGAATGTTCCTCTTAGCAACCGCAATTAGTTGCATAAATTTGGTTGGAATAATTTAACCCATTTCGGCCTGGCGGGCTTCAAAAAAATTTTGTGTTTCCGATTTGTGTCCAATTTTACAAGGTGGTTTCGCAGTCGAAAATAAAGTCTGGGACAAATTTTTGTTGAGTTCGGTTAACCCGTTTGGGCACGAGAGTGCAAAGAAGCTTTTTCAATGTTTTTGATGTCCAGTCAAAACTGTTTGACCGATTGACTTGAAATTTGGCACAAATGTTCCTCTTAGCAACCGCATTTAGTTGTATAAATTTGGTTGGAATAAATTAACCCATTTCGGCCTGGCGGACTTTCAAAAAATTTTGTGTTTTCGATTTGTGTCCAATTTTACAGGTTGATTTTGTAGTCTAAAAGAGAGGCTGCAAAAAGGTTTAGTTAAGTTCGATTAACCCATTTTCCACGACGACGCTATGAAGTTTTCTATATATTTTATTTTCTTATACGATTCAAAGTATTTTATTGAAAATTTTGTACCAGCATTTTAATTAAAACCCACAGGGTTAATTTGGTTTTGACCTGTTTGTGCGTTTTGAACAAAGATTCAATGAAATTTTCAGTTTTCTTCAAATGAAATCTAAAAATCAAAAAATTCAATTTGTTATATATAATGCTTATACATAGTACATAGTATTTTAAAACAGTTTTTCCAAAAAATAAGCCTACATTTCTCTCATAAAATCATAAAAAAACGAGGAAGAGCGTATTACAACTTTCAGGACTAAACAAAATATAAGTTGAAAAGCGAATTTTTAAACCTTTTCTAAACCATCGACTATATTTTATTCAAGCGTTGGCAATTCAAGAAAATCCCCTTTTGATCTATAGTCATTTGAATTCAGTTAACATTGTTCACCGGAAACCTACCATCCTCAACTCTATCGTCAAGGAGCACCAAATTGTCAAGAAGCAGCATGTATAGAAAAATTAGAGATAATCGTTCAAATTGTTTTGCAAACTGTTTTTTAAAGTTTTTGTTTCGCAATCGATTAAAAGAACTCGACAAACCTTTTTTTTAAGTATTCCCCTAATTCAAAGAAGTTGTACCTACTTTCAAAAATTGGACGTAATTTAGTTACAATTTTTTTTTTGAACAATCGTCGGCAGGGGTTAACAACATTAAAGTCTGTTAGTAAATTGAACTTCATTTTCAAAGAAGAACACATATACGAAATTTGAAGTTAATCTGTTAAATCATTTCTAATATATAGCAAAGCAACGAAAAAACCTATAAAAAGCTGTTGGGCCACGATGGGTTAACGGAACTCCACAAATATTTTTTTGTGGCATTTATAGGCAAAGTAGTATCTCAAATAAGTGGCTGAAACTTGCTTTTTTACCATTTTCAAGCTTCCGGGCAACGCCGGGTAAATCTGCTAGTCTAATATATAAAGAAGAAAATTTGTTTGTTTGTTTGTTTGTTTGTTTGTCCAGGATTCACGTGAAAACCAGTGGTCCGATTGACACCAAATTTTAGAGGAATAATTTTGGGAGTCCGGGGGGTGACATAGGCTATGTCGCATTTTTATAAGTCAGCAGGTTGCGGCTCCAGAGCCGTTTTAAGCTTTTTCGTTTTTTTGATGTCGAGTCGAAACGGTTTGACCGATTCACTTGAAATTTTTCACGAATGTTCTTCTTATTACACGAAATTAATGGTATAAAACTGGTTGGAATAAATTAACCCCTTTCGGCCCGGCGGGCTTCCAAAAAATTTTGTGTTTCCGATTTGTGTCCAATTTTACAG
Organism: Dolichopus griseipennis; assembly: GCA_963082915.1. NCBI lineage: Eukaryota > Metazoa > Arthropoda > Insecta > Diptera > Dolichopodidae > Dolichopus > Dolichopus griseipennis. The sequence goes on along the minus strand of OY720441.1, from coordinate 177,973,904 downwards.
GGTGGTTTTGCAGTCAAAAAGAGAGGCTGGCACAAATTTTTGTTGGGTTCGGTTAACCCGTTTGGGCACGAGGGCACAATGAAGCTTTTTCAATGTTTTTGATGTCGAGCCGAAACAGTTTGACCGATTGACTTAAAATTTTGCACAAATGTTCCTATTAGCAACCGCAAATAGTTGCATAAATTTGGTTGGAATAATTTAACCCATTTCGGCCTGGCGGGCTTCCAAAAAATTTTGTGTTTCCGATTTGTGTCCAATTTTACAAGGTGGTTTCGCAGTCGAAAATAAAGTCTGGGACAAATTTTTGTTGAGTTCGGTTAACCCGTTTGGGCACGAGAGTGCAAAAAAGCTTTTTCAATGTTTTTGATGTCGAGTCAAAACTGTTTGACCGATTGACTTGAAATTTTGCACAAATGTTCCTCTTAGCAACCGCATTTAGTTGTATAAATTTGGTTGGAATAAATTAACCCATTTCGGCCTGGCGGACTTTCAAAAAATTTTGTGTTTTCGATTTGTGTCCAATTTTACAGGTTGATTTTGTAGTCTAAAAGAGAGGCGAAAAGTTTTAGTTAAGTTCGATTAACCTATTTTCCACGACGATGATAAGAAGTTTTCTGTATATTTTATTTTCTTATACGATTAAAAGTATTTTATTGAAAATTTTGTACCAGCATTTTAATTAAAACCCACAGGGTTAATTTGGTTTTGACCTGTTTGTGCGTTTTGAACAAAGATTCAATGAAATTTTCAGTTTTCTTCAAATGAAATCTAAAAATCAAAAAATTCAATTTGTTATATATAATGCTTAAATACATAGTATTTTAAAACAGTTTTTCCAAAAAATAAGCCTACATTTCTCTCATAAAATCATAAAAAAACGAGGAAGAGCGTATTACAACTTTCAGGTGAGTACTAAACAAAATATAAGTTGAAAAGCGAATTTTTAAACCTTTTCTAAACCATCGACTATATTTTATTCAAGCGTTGGCAATTCAAGAAAATCCCCTTTTGACCTATTTTCATTTTAATTCAGTTAACATTGTTCACCGGAAACCTACCATCCTCAACTATATCGTCAAGGAGCACCAAATTGTCAAGAAGCAGCATAGAAAAATTAGAGATAATCGCTCAAATTGTTTTGCAAACTGTTTTTTAAAGTTTTTGTTTCGCAATCGATTAAAAGAACTCGACAAACCTTTTTTTTAAGTATTCCCCTAATTCAAAGAAGTTGTACCTACTTTTTTTTGAACAATTGTCGGGTCGGCAGGGGTTAACAACTTTCAAGTCTGTTAGTAAATTGAACTTTATTTTCAAAGAAGAACACATATACGAAATTTGAAGTTAATCTGTTAAATCATTTCTAATATATAGCAAAGCAACGAAAAAACCTATAAAAAGCTGTTGGGCCACGATGGGTTAACGGAACTCCACAAATATTTTTTTGTGGCATTTATAGGCAAAGTAGTATCTCAAAAAATTGGCTGAAACTTGCTTTTTTACAATTTTCAAGCTTCCGGGCAACGCCGGGTAAATCTGCTAGTCTAATATATAAAGAAGAAAATTTGTTTGTTTATTTGTTTGTTTATTTGTTTGCTTGTTTGTTTGTCCAGGATTCACGTGAAAACCACTGGTCCGATTGACACCAAATTTTAGAGGAATAATTTTGGGAGTCCGGGGGGTGACATAGGCTATGTCGCATTTTTATAAGTCAGCAGGTTGCGGCTCCAGAGCCGTTTTAAGCTTTTTCGTTTTTTTGATGTCGAGTCGAAAAGGTTTGACCGATTCACTTGAAATTTTGCACGAATGTTCTTCTTATTACATGGAATTAATGGTATAAAGCTGGTTGGAATAAATTAACCCCTTTCGGCCCGGCGGGCTTCCAAAAAATTTTGTGTTTCCGATTTGTGTCCAATTTTACAGGGTGGTTTTGCAGTCAAAAAGAGAGGCTGGCACAAATTTTTGTTGGGTTCGGTTAACCCGTTTGGGCACGAGAGCGCAATGAAGCTTTTTCAATGTTTTTGATGTCGAGCCGAAACAGTTTGACCGATTGACTTGAAATTTTGCACAAATGTTCCTCTTAGCAACCGCAATTAGTTGCATAAATTTGGTTGGAATAAATTAACCCATTTCGGCCCGGCGGGCTTCCAAAAAATTTTGTGTTTCCGATTTGTGCCCAATTTTACAAGGTGGTTTCGCAGTCGAAAATAAAGTCTGGCACAAATTTTTGTTGAGTTCGGTTAACCCGTTTGGGCACGAGGGTGCAAAGAAGCTTTTTCAATGTTTTTGATGTCGAGTCAAAACTGTTTGACCGATTGACTTGAAATTTTGCACAAATGTTCCTCTTAGCAACCGCATTTAGTTGTATAAATTTGGTTGGAATAAATTAACCCATTTCGGCCTGGCGGCCTTTCAAAAAATTTTGTGTTTTCGATTTGTGTCCAATTTTACAGGTTGATTTTGTAGTCTAAAAGAGAGGCTGCAAAAAGTTTTAGTTAAGTTCGATTAACCCATTTTCCACGACGACGCTATGAAGTTTTCTATATATTTTATTTTCTTATACGATTAAAAGTATTTTATTGAAAATTTTGTACCAGCATTTTAATTAAAACCCACAGGGTTAATTTGGTTTTGACCTGTTTGTGCGTTTTGAACAAAGATTCAATGAAATTTTCAGTTTTCTTCAAATGAAATCTAAAAACAAAAAATTCAATTTCTTATATATAATGCTTAAAAACATAGTATTTTAAAACAGTTTTTCCAAAAAATAAGCCTACATTTCTCTCATAAAATCATAAAAAAATGAGGAAGAGCGTATTACAACTTTCAGGACTAAACAAAATATAAGTTGAAAAGCGAATTTTTAAACCTTTTCTAAACCATCGACTATATTTTATTCAAGCGTTGGCAATTCAAGAAAATCCCCTTTTGACCTATAGTCATTTTAATTCAGTTAACATTGTTCACCGGAAACCTACCATCCTCAACTATATAGTCAAGGAGCACCAAATTGTCAAGAAGCACCATGTATAGAAAAATTGGAGATAATCGTTCAAATATTTTTGCAAACTGTTTTTTAAAGTTTTTGTTTCGCAATCGATTAAAAGAACTCGACAAACCTTTTTTTTAAGTATTCCCGTAATTCAAAGAAGTTGTACCTACTTTCAAAAATTGGACGTAATTTACTTACAAATTTTTTTTTGAACAATCGTCGGGTCGGCAGTGGTTAACAACCTTCAAGTCTGTTAGTAAATAGAACTTCAATTTCCAAGAAGAACACATATACGAAATTTGAAGTTAATCTGTTAAATCATTTCTAATATATAGCAAAGCAACGAAAAAACCTATAAAAAGCTGTTGGGCCACGATGGGTTAACGGAACTCCACAAATATTTTTTGTGGCATTTATAGGCAAAGTAGTATCTCAAAAAATTTTTACAATTTGCAAGCTTCCGGGCAACGCCGGGTAAATCTGCTAGTACATTATAAGAAACCGATTTATATAGGAATCACAATTTTAGACCAATCTAAAATTTTATTGTATATTTATACCCGTATGACTATATAGTCCAAGGGTATAATAAATTTGCCATTACGTTTGTGACGCAGAGAAGGAGGGGGGGTAGATATAGACTCAAGTGTATGGATCGGATCAGAATCGAAAAATAAATCGATTTAGCTATGTATGTCCGTCCGTCCGTCCGTCCGTCATCACGATAACTCAAAAAGTAAAGGAGCTAGGATTATGAAATTTTCACAAATTCGTTTTATGAAAAAAACGGAATCGAGTTTGAAATTCAGCCATTTTGGTCCACGGGTTCGAGTACCTGCCATACAACTTCTAATTTTATATGAGCATTACTCTATACCTATGGAAGCTGCGTGTCTGAAATTTTTACAAAAGTAGTTTAGTATAATGGCCAAAGTTACTGCAAAATTTGGTTGGTCTACTGCAGAGGGTTCGAGTAGCTGCCATACAACTCCTTCTTTTATATGAGCTTTACACTACACCTGATGAAGCTGGGTGTCTGAAATTTTGCCAAAAATAGTTTAGTGGAATGGCCAAAGTTACTGCAAAATTTGGTTGGTCTACTGCAAAGGGTTCGAGTAGCTGCCATACAACTCCTTCTTTTATATGAGTATTCCAATACACTTAATAAAGCTGAATGTTTGAAATTTTGCCAAAAGTAATTAACCGGATGATATAATGTATATGTTACGGTCATACGGGTATCCCAGAGTTGACACAGTCTACTCTACTACACTCTTCCTCGTTTTTATTATAATTATGTGAAACAAAATTTTCAAAATAATTTAACCCTTAAATATATAAATACTGATAGTTTTACAAGACATAAAACCAGATCTGATTCAATACTTTAATACGTCAGATTATGCAAAATATAACCCATATAACTTTCCTCAGCTAAATAATAAAGTATTAAATATGAAATGAAATTTATTACTGAATTTATAGGTTTAATGCCAAAAAATTATTTTCTGCAGACTTTAGAAAATGAAAGTATTAAAAAAGCAAAACAGGTTAAAAAATATGTTGTAAATGACTTAAATATAGAAGATTACAAAAGTTATATATTTTCTAATTTGATTATTTATAGAAATACGAAAGTTTTAGATCGAAATTACACACTATTTATATGCAAAATCTTAACAAAATAGCTTTAAGTAGTTCAGTTGAAAGAAGATATATATTAGGTGATAATGTTAAATCTCATGCTTGGGGATACTATGCTTTAAAGGAAATGTAATGTAAATAATATTACTTTTTATACCCGTGCATACATATATGACATCGGGTATATTAAAATTGCTCCTCCGTTTGTAACGCATCGATCTAGACGAGCTAGATATAGTGTCAAGGGTACGTATCGACTCAGAATCGAAAAAAGAGTCGATCTAGCTATGTGTGTCTGTCCGTCCGTCCGTCCGTCTGTGTGTCAGCACAATAACTCAAAAACAAAAAAAAGAGCTACAGTTTTGAAATTTTCACAATTTTTCAATCAATTTCTAGGTTCCCTATTTTTTTTGGTTAAGATCGGACCAAAACTTCGGGTAGCTCTCGAACAACAAACTTTTTTAACTCCAATATTTTCATATAAAAATTTGAAATTTTGCTATGCATCTTGTATTTAACATGAAATTATATGAATTTTTTTTTTTGTTTGTTTTGTTGTTTATTTTTTTTGTAGATAACGATTTCGAGTTACGATTTCATATGATTTAAATGATGCGTAGTTTAAAAAAAAATTTTAAGATGAACAAAAAAGAACCCAACAATTTTTTTTAAGTAAATGGCTTCATAAATAATTTATATGTATTCATATAATATGTATATGTGTAATATTTTGCATGCTTTGTATTTTGATATTGAGAGATATAATCATTATGAATATGATGACTATTATCTATCATGATGATCATTATATGAATATGATCATATAAAGCTTATTTTGCTTAAGTTTAATATATTCGTGAATTAAAAATTAATTAAAAGTGATAGAATTGAAAAATTAGAGCTAGAGTTTTGAAATTCACACAAAACAATTTTTGGACATTTTTGAGGTTCACTATTCTTTTTGGTGAAGACAAGACCAAGGTTTCGGGGAGCTGCCAGACAACTTCTTTGCACCAATATGAATTTCTTGGAAATTGATTATAGTACGAGGATAAAAACTACACACTGTTAGTTATATAATGAATCGAGTACTTATATGGAGTTTCAAAATGTTACGGTCCCGTTTTCGGGCAGCTGCCATACAAAGTTGTCAATTCGATAGCTGTGAATCTAATGAAGCTACGATGTTAAAATTAAAACTGGGCAGGTAAAGTAATAGGGCAAGTTAGTTGGCAAAGTTGGACATCACTCAAACCAAATTTTAGGGTGGGCTATTTTCTTTTTTTATGGTTTTTTTTTTTTTTTTAAGCAAAAATTATGATATAATGATTTAAAAATTTAATGTTTTTTTTTTTAAGCAAAAATTATGGGATAATAAGTAAAATTTTTTAATAACTATTTTATAATAGCATAATGGCAATAAATAACGGTTATTGCGTATGCACGGGTATCTAAAATTGACAAGGACAACTATAATCTTCCTCGTTTAATATGTATTTGATATGTAATATGATTGTTTTTATTATTTAAGATTGTTGAATTATTTATATATGTAATTATTTCTTAAAAAAATCTACATACGTAATATATTATAGTGGAAATGACGACAGATCTGGAAGATATGGCACCGGATTTATTGTAAACAAGTCTATACAAAAAAGTATACTTGGTTTTAGCCCTCTGAACGATAGAATGTGTAGCATTAGATTAAAAGGCAGATTCTCTAACATTACCATCGTATCTGCATATGCACCCACTGAAGAAGCCGAAGAAGAGGAAAAGAATTCCTTTTATGAACTTCTAAGTGACACATGCGAGAAGGTAAGCGCTAAAATTGGAAGGTAATCGCTAAAAAGCTTTCAACATGCAATTGAAGAACAAATCCAAATGACTAGCGGCAATTCCACCTTAAGTTTAAACACAAACATAAACGAAGAATGGCAAAACATTGAAAATGCTATAAACACAGCAGCAACTGAAGTAGTTGGTAATATTCGAAGGCAGAGAAATGCAGACTGGTTCGACGAGGAATGTCAAACAGCGATTACCTCAAAAAACCAAGCAAGACTAAAACTTTTACAAAGAAATACAAGAATGAATCGTGAAGAATATAAACAAAAAAGAATAATAGCAAATAAACTATGTAGAAAAAAGAAAAAACAAATAATGAGGAAAAGAATAGAACAAATCCAAAATTAACACAATTTAAATAACATTAGAGTTTTTTATAAAAACATTCAAAGAGAAACTCGAGGATACCAGCCACGAATTAGTACCTGTAAAGATAAAGAAGGTAAAATATTGTCGGACGATAATGATGTAATAAAGAGGTAGCGCGAATATTTCAATGAGTTATTGAACAAGCAAGAAGACGAAGAATCAATATCTTATAATATACATACTGCTGATATAAATGTGGTAACACCACAATATGACGAAACAGTGCAGGCAATTAGTAGACTAAAAAATAACAAAGCTCCAGGGGAAGACAAAATAACCTCTGAGCTCCTAAAAGCAGCAGGAACAACACTGCACCAGAAACTACATAATCTAATATGTACAATATACGTCAAGAGACGATGCCAGAAAAATGGAATAAAGGCCTAATATGCCCAATATACAAAAAAGGAGATAAAATAAATTGCGAAAACTATAGAGGTATTACATTACTGAACACTTCATATAAAATACTATCAAACATAATATATGAAAGAATAAAACCACTTGCGGAAAGTTTGATAAAAGAATATCAAGGTGGATTCCGAAGTGGCAGATCAACCGTGGATCAGATATTTGTAATTAAGCAGAATATGGAAAAATACTATGAGTATAACGCTGATCTCCACATACTATTCATTGACTCCCGACAGGCTTTTGATAGTATTAATAGAAAAACGGTCTGTAATGCATTGATAAATCAAGGAGTACCGAGAAAGCTTGCTAAGATGGCTATGATGACAATGGAAAACACAAAAGCCAAGGTTCAGATCCAGGATCAAATCTCAGAAGAGTTTGAAATCAACAGCGGAGTTAGACAGGGGGATGCGCTATCTGCATTGTTATTTAACATGGTCTTAAATTATGCTATCGAAAAAGTAGATAAAGAGGGAAATATATTTAACAAAGCGTATCAGATAGTAGCGTACGCTGATGATGTTGCTATACTATATAGAAGCTATAGAAACATGGCTGAAGCTTTTACTGAAATTGAGCGAGAAGTAAGGAAAATCGGATTGGAAGTAAACGAAACAAAGACAAAATAATTAAAAATGGCAAGAGAAGAACACAGAAGAAGTCCCCAAAACATAACTATTGGCGAGTACAATTTTGAAGGGGTCTCAAGCTTTGCATATCTGGGTGCAACAGTATACAGCAACAGCAGCATGCATTTCTCCATATGTGACAGGATTATTTTCTTTGCAAATAGAAAGTTGTTACAGTCCACATTGTTATCAAGGCAAACAAAGCTCATAATATACAAAACTATAATACGACCAGTAGTTACATATGGATGCGAAATATGGACGTTAACAGTAGCAGATGAAAACAGACTAAGAGTCTTTGAAAGAAAAATCTTACGGAAAATTTTCGGTGCCAGAAGAATAGAAAACGGCGAATATATAAGAAGAAATAACGCGGAAATTCAAGAATTCATTAAACAGGAAGACATCGTCAGATTTGTCAAGGCACAAAGGCTGCCATGGGCCTGCACATGATGCGAATGAGCGAGAGCTGAGCGCAAAAGCGAGCCTTCAATATTAAACCTGATCTAAGGCCACGTTTGAGATGGATTGATAATGTTGAAAATGACGCTCGAGTGTTGCAGGTTGGAAATTGGAGAAGTGCTGCTCAAGATCGCGATGTGTGGCGAGATGTTGTGAAGAAGACCAAAGCTTACATCGAGCTGTAGCGCCACAAGAAGAAGAATTATTTCTTACTACCTATGTTTATATTAATTTCAAGGAAAATAAACTCTACGAACACAAAAAATAATAATTTTGTATTTAAACAAACCAAACTAGTTTAAGCTTGTTATTATTTGTTTCGAAACTTTTTTAGTTAATTTTACAATTAAATAAGAAGTTTACTTTTAACCTGAACTTGATCACGTTGTCTATTTGTATTTCGATCACGTTGTCTATTTGTAAATTATTAATATAATTTGAAACGTTTATTTGTTTCATTTTTTCAAAAGATTTTTAGTTAATTTTGTATTCAAACAAAAAACTTCCATCGGTTTTTTAAACTTTTTAACTTTAAAATGATAATTGGCACCATAAATTTCATACATAATGTAGTAGGTTTATTAGGTTTGCATTCAAAACTAACTTTAAAAATTTTTAATAATTTTTTAAATAAATATTAAATTAAGTTTGTAAAAGTAAACCAAGTAAACCAAACTAGGTAAAGCTTGTTATTATTTGTTTGAGTATTAACTTAAATTTCCATTACTTATTTAAACCTATCAGCTTTATTTTAATACAAGCCTAATATGCCCAATATACGAAATATATACTACATATATATACAAAATGTAATACAGGCCTAATATGCCCAATATACAAAAAAAGGAGATAAAATAAATTGCGAAAACTATAAAGGTATTACATTACTGAACACTTCATATAAAATACTATCAAACATAATATATGAAAGAATAAAACCACTTGCGGAAAGTTTGATAAAAGAATATCAAGGTGGATTCCGAAGTGGCAGATCAACCGTGGATCAGATATTTGTAATTAAGCAGAATATGGAAAAATACTATGAGTATAACGCTGATCTCCACATACTATGCATTGACTCCCGACAGGCTTTTGATAGTATTAATAGAAAAACGGTCTCAAATGCATTGATAAATCAAGGAGTACCGAGAAAGCTTGCTAAGATGGCTATGATGACAATGGAAAACACAAAAGCCAAGGTTCAGATCCAGGATCAAATCTCAGAAGAGTTTGAAATCAACAGCAGAGTTAGACAGGGGGATGCGCTATCTGCAGATCCAGGATCAAATCTCAGAAGAGTTTGAAATCAACAGCAGAGTTAGACAGGGGGATGCGCTATCTGCATTGTTATTTAACATGGTCTTAAATTATGCTATCGAAAAAGTAGATAAAGAGGGAAATATATTTAACAAAGCGTATCAGATAGTAGCGTACGCTGATGATGTTGCTATACTATATAGAAGCTATAGAAACATGGCTGAAGCTTTTACTGAAATTGAGCGAGAAGTAAGGAAAATCGGATTGGAAGTAAACGAAACAAAGACAAAATAATTAAAAATGGCAAGAGAAGAACACAGAAGAAGTCCCCAAAACATAACTATTGGCGAGTACAATTTTGAAGGGGTCTCAAGCTTTGCATATCTGGGTGCAATAGTATACAGCAACAGCAGCATGCATTTCTCCATATGTGATAGGATTATTTTCTTTGCAAATAGAAAGTTGTTACAGTCCACATTGTTATCAAGGCAAACAAAGATCATAATATACAAAACTATAATACGACCAGTAGTTACATATGGATGCGAAATATGGACGTTAACTGTAGCAGATGAAAACAGACTAAGAGTCTTTGAAAGAAAAATCTTACGGAAAATTTTCGGTGCCAGAAGAATAGAAAACGGCGAATATATAAGAAGAAATAACGCGGAAATTCAAGAATTCATTAAACAGGAAGACATCGTCAGATTTGCCAAGGCACAAAGGCTGCCATGGGCCTGCACATGATGCGAATGAGCGAGAGCTGAGCGCAAAAGCGAGCATTCAATATTAAACCTGATCTAAGGCCACGTTTGAGATGGATTGATAATGTTGAAAATGACGCTCGAGTGTTGCAGGTTGGAAATTGGAGAAGTGCTGCTCAAGATCGCGATGTGTGGCGAGATGTTGTGAAGAAGACCAAAGCTTACATCGAGCTGTAGCGCCACAAGAAGAAGAATTATTTCTTACTACCTATGTTTATATTAATTTCAAGGAAAATAAACTCTACGAACACAAAAAATAATAATTTTGTATTTAAACAAACCAAACTAGTTTAAGCTTGTTATTATTTGTTTCGAAACTTTTTTAGTTAATTTTACAATTAAATAAGAAGTTTACTTTTAACTTGAACTTGATCACGTTGTCTATTTGTATTTCATGATCAAAGCTTATATTATTAATATAATTTGAAACGTTTATTTGTTTCATTTTTTCAAAAGATTTTTAGTTAATTTTATATTCAAACAAAAAACTTCCATCGGTTTTTTAAACTTTTTAACTTTAAAATGATAATTGGCACCATAAATTTCATACATAATGTAGTAGGTTTATTAGGTTTGCATTCAAAACTAACTTTAAAAATTTTTAATAATTTTTTAAATAAATATTAAATTAAGTTTGTAAAAGTAAACCAAGTAAACCAAACTAGGTAAAGCTTGTTATTATTTGTTTGAGTATTAACTTAAATTTCCATGACTTATTTAAACCTATCAGCTTAATTTTCAAACGTAACGGAGGAGCTTTATTAGCTTTGAATTCAAACTTGAACTTTCAATTTTTCAAATAAATATTAAATTCAATTTAAACCTTTCGATAAATTTTTTAAATAAATTTTAAATAAAGTTTAAATCTTTCAGGATAATTTTCAAACGTAACAGACGAGCTTTATTTGCTTAGAATTCAAACTCAAATTTTAAATTTTTCAAATAAATGTCAAATTCAGTTTAACGTTTTTATGAACCTGAACTTACATCTGTTAAATAGTTTAACCTAATGTTTACCTTGAAAAAAAAACTAATAAGAAAAAAAGGAAATCATGTTTTGGTTAGGTGGCTTGGCTTTGATAAAAGTCATGATTCATGGATAAATAAAAAAGATATTACTTAATGAATAATTATTTATAAACTTTTAGTAAAAAATGCAATGCTGTTTTTTAATATTAAAAACAACTTTTTAAACCCAAGTTTTTTATTTTTGTTTACTTTTAACTTGAACTTGATCACGTTGTCAATTTGTATTTCATGATCACAGTTTTTTTTATTAATATAATTTTAAACATTTATTTGTTTCATTTTTTCAAAAGTTTTTTAGTTAAGTTAATACTCAAACAAAAAAATTGACAGCTTCATTGTTAAACAAAATGGACAAGTTTTATTAGCTTTATATTCAAAACTAACTTTAAAAATTTTTTATAACTTTTATCTAATTTATAACTTTATCTTTAAACCAAACCAGGTTAAGCTTGTTATTATTTGTTTCAAAACTTTTTAGTCAAATTCACAATTAAATAAAAAATTTCCATGGCTTTTTTAAATCTTCAGCTTAGTTTTCAAGCGTAACAGACGACCTTTATTAGCTTTGAATTCAAAACCAAACTTTAAATTTTCCAAATAAATACTAGATTAACTTTAAACTTTTCAGTTTAACTTTCAAACGTAACGGACGAGCTTTATTAGCTTTAAATTATAACCCAACGTTCAATTTTTCAAATAAATTTTAAATAAAGTTTAACCTTTTCAGGTTAATTTTCAAACGTAACGGACGAGCTTTATTAGCTTTGAATGCAAACTTAAACTTTAAGTTTTTCAAATAAATATTTAATTAAGTTTAAGCTTTTCAGCTTCACTTTCAAACGTAACGGTCGAGCTTTATTAGCTTTTTTAACTTTAAATTTTTCAAAATAATATTAAATTAAGTTTAAGCTTTTCAGCTTAACTTTCAAACGTAACGAATGACCTTTAGAGCTTTTTATCCAGAAACGCCATATCTTTACTACTATAAAAGCATTGAAAATGCTGGAAATGACTCTAGAAAATTATGGAAAGTGGAAATACTATAAGGAATGCTAATAAGGAAATTTCAGAACATATAACAAGCCTTGCAAAAAAAAGTGGGGAAACAAAGGATGAAAACGAAACGGCAAACACGTTAAATGAATTTTTTAATGAAGTAGGAGAATCCATTATAAAATGAATAAAAAAAAATAATATAGTACCTATAGGACACATAAGAAATAACAAAACATTATTTCTTAGACCAGTTACTGAAACGGAGATTTAACAAATTATTATGAAGTTAAACAGAAATGCAGCCCCAGGATTAGATAAAATAACGGCAAAGGATTGACAAGAATTAGTTGATATTATCAAAAACACATTGACAACATTGATAAATAAATGCCTTGAAGAAGGAGTATTCCCTTATTCATTTAAAAAAGCGTACATAGTGCCAATTCATAAAAGTGGATCTAAGATGAATGTGGTAATTTAAGACCAATTTCCATCCTGAACTCAATAAAGATAATAAGGATAAGAAATTTTATTTAAAAACAAGTGATGAAAACAAACCAAGGGTTTTTAAAAAAGCACATTTTCAAAATTATATTGTATTACATACTGAGTTTAACTTTGGAAATATTTACTTGGAAATAGTTACTGCTTACTTATAAAATTTAGTGCTAACAGTAAATATTTTTATTTTAAAGTTGTTATAGCCTTTCAATGGAGAAGGTTGCCAAGTTTCTCAAGGATCTAACTTTATCTAACTCCCCCCCCCCCTCCCTTTGTCCCCCTCCATGTTTTTAGGTTCTAGGAATTAAATTGTGAATTCCACAAAAATTTGAAATTTTACTTAGAATTATACAGTCTAAGCAAAAATGGGTAAAACTGAGAGACACTTTCTTCAATTTAAGGAACCGCTTCTAAATTTAAGAAAAACCTTTAACATATGTTAAAATATAATATTGGGCCTTTAAATTTTGCATATTAATAAAAAAAAAATTTGACAGGTATTCAAGTTACAGGTGCTTAAAAATAGCAAAATTTAAATTTTCGAATAGCTCCTAAACAGGGGACTTGACAAAAAAATTTTGTTAACCGACTCCTACTAATATTTGAGGATCTAACATCTCCCAAAATTGCAAGACCCTATCTTAAACCGTTTAGGAGAAATGTGGGACCAAAAATTTTGCAAAAATTGAGTTTTATATAATGGTAAATTTTAGTACCATATGGCAACCCTATACATTTAAGTGACATTTTTTTGGAAAGCCTATAAAAGCAGCTCTCTAATACCGTTTTTTGATTGAAAATAAACTTAACAGAACTCTTGTTATATAAATTTAAATATAGGGCTTTTTTGGAATTTGCAGGGGCTGTAGCTTCGTCACCCTTCAAAATTAAGAAAATTTTTTGACACATGTTGAAATATAATTATAGAGCTTTGAATTTTGTATATTACTAAAAAAAAATTTGGACAGGTATTCAAAGTACAGGTGTTTAAAAATAGGAAAATTTCAATTTTCGAGCTCTTGTAGCTCCTAAGCATGGGGCTGAACAAAAAAATTTTGTTAACCGACTCCTACTAATTTCTGAATATCTAACTTTTCCCAGAATTTCAAGACCCTAGCTTGAACCGTTCAAAAGATATGTATGGTCAAAAATTTTGCAAAAATTGAGTTTTGTGTAATGTTAAATTTTAGTACCGTATGGCAACCCTAAACATTTGCCTGGCAAAAATTTATAGAGTTTATGAAACCGGCTATCGTTTGCCGTTTTCAGATTGAAAATATCTCCAACAGAACTCTTGTTATAACAATTTAAATATAGAGCTTTTTCCAACTTTGGTGGGCTGTAGCCCCGTAACAGGTGGGGCTACAGAAAAAAATTCTTCAACGAAATTATTTTTTTTGCAAAAACTACCCATGGTTAAAATTTCTTTACTCTATTTCAAACGGTGTAAAAGTTTTTGTAAACATACGGACGGACGGACGGACAGAGTGAAGCTATATAGGCACATTTTTACAAAATTTTTTTTTGAAAATGTGCTAAAAAACGATTGGTTGTGATTTAAATCAAAATCGTTTCCTAGAGAACAGCGGTACATCCGCAATAACAGCTACGTTAAAATATATTTATGACGCACTTAATGAAGGATATTTCGTTGGTGCAGTATTTACTGATCTTTCGGAAAGCTTTTGATGTAGTAAATCATCGTAGAATTATTAATTTTCTAGATATATTGGGTCTAAGAGGTACTAGTAATCTTTTATTAAGCAGTTATTTAACAAATAGAACTCAGTGTCTTAAATACCTTTTATATATAAAGAATATGACGAAAAATATTTTTAGTTCAAATTATAACGTTTATGCAGATGACACTAACATCATTGCTAAAGCTAGATCAGTACAAGAACTGAAAAATACAAGTAACTAAATAAGGATCTAAATGCGATATGTAATTGGCTAGGTTACAATGAATTCTGCATAAACGCTAAAAAAACCAACTATTTGTTATTTAAAACGCAAAGAAAAAATAACGAAAATAATACTCTTAAAATAAGAGAAACAACTATTGAAAGAGTAGATAAGGTTAAATATCTGGGAATAATAATTGATGATAATTTGAAATGGGACAATCGTATCAAAAACGTGAAGAAAAACAAATGAATTAGACATTAACCAATTAATCTATTTTGAAAAAGTTAAATACATTTATAAAATTATAAATAGTAACCTTAAATCAAATTTAAATTTAATAAATAGAGAAAATGTTCATAAATATAATACTAGAAATAAAAAAAACTTTGAAATAGCTAAAGCTAGTACCACAAAGAAACAAAAAAGTTTAAAATGTAGTGCTATTAAAATTTTTAATTCATTACCACTAAACATTAGGATAAATCAAACTTTGGAAAAATTTAATAATTTAATAATTAAATAATTTTATTCTTCTTCTTCTATAGCTTTACAGTCCTTGATGAACCTGAGCTTCCGCTATAATTCTCTTCCATACATCCCGATCTTGTGCAACTCTCTTCCAATTTCTTATTCCTAAAATCCTTATGTCATCTTCAACAGCGTCTAGCCATCTTTTTTTTGGTCTCCCTCTACCTCTAGTACCCTGCATTTGGTGGAGAAACACTCTTTTTGTTGTTCTGTTATCCGGCATTCTTATAACATGTCCTATCCATCTTAACCTTTGCGCTTTTATGAATCTTATTATGGTTCTATGTTCAGTCAATTGTTCAAGCTCGAAATTATTTCTTGATCTGTAGGTACCATCTTCGTTTCTAACCGGTCCATATATTTTTCGAAGTATTTTACGCTCAAATATTCCCAGTTGTCTACAATCTGCAGTTTTAAGCGTCCATGTTTCACATCCATATGTTAGAACCGGTCTGATTAATGTTTTGTATAATTTTAGCTTTGTATTTCTCGACAACAGCCTGGATTTCATAAGTCTGGAGTATGTATAGTAACATCTACTTGCAGCTTGTATTTTTTCCCGTATTGCCACAGCGGTGTCTTCACTTTTACTGTATACAACTCCGAGATACTTAAACTGATGAACACCTTCGAACTTATAATCATTAATATTCAAATCTTGCGTTGGCATATGAGATTTGCTTTTTACGAAGTATTTAGTTTTGGGTTCATTTATTATCAGTCCCACTTTTCTAGCATCAGTTTCCAAACGTGTAAATGTTTCTTTTAGCTCTCTTAAATTCTTAGCAATTATTCCAATATCATCGGCGAAAGCGCATATTTGTATGGATTTTATAAATATAGTTCCTTGAGGATCTATCTCTTTTACGACATAATGAAGAACTAGGTTAAATAGTAATGTTGATAGAGCATCACCCTGCTTAACTCCCGATTCTATTCTAAAAGATTCAGTGAACACCCCTTGAATTTTGACTCTTGCAGATGTGTTTGTCAGGGTTAGACATGCTAATCTTGTTAACTTTTCTGGAATGCCAAGTCTATTAAGAATACCACTAATTTTAGTTCTGTCTATGCTATCAAAAGCTTTCTGGAAATCTATGAACAGACAGTGTATATCTCTTGCGTATTCATTATATTTCTCAAATATCTGACTCAGAGTAAAGCATTGGTCCATAGTTGATCTGTTTACTCTAAAACCACATTGATAGTCACTAATAATTGTTTCGGTTATAGTGTCAATACGACTATGTAGTATGTTAGAGAATATTTTGTATGCTATATTGAGCAGAGATATTCCACGATAATTATTGCAGTCTTTTTTGTTTCCCTTTTTATGTATTGGGATAATAACACTTTTTTGCCAGGCTTCTGGAATGTTTTCTGTACGCCATATAATTTTTATTAGGTCGTGGTATTTCTTATACAGTTCCCTTCCGCCGTATTTTACCAATTCAGATATTATAGTATCTTCCCCACTTGCTTTTCCATTTTTAAGTTTCTTAATAGCATTGATCACTTCCTCTAGAGTTGGTTCTTGAATTTCATTTTCAACTGAATATATTGGCTCCATTTGGCTTGTATTGCTCCTTACTTGTTCATTATTCAGTAATTCGTCAAAATACTCCTGCCACCTTTCTAGTATTTGTGTTTGTTCGTTGAGTAGATTTCCTTCTTTACTTAAACATGCATTGAGTTTTGGCTCATACGACGATGTCTGTATTTTTACGCTGTTGTAGAATTTCTTAATATGCCTTTCAGCATTATTTTCAATTTCTTCAATTTGCTTATTTAAAGACTGCCTCTTCTTCTTTCTCATTAGTTTATCCGCTTCTTTTCTTTTTTGCTTATATATAATTTCATTTGCTCTTGTGCTTTGTATTAGCAGCTTCTTTCTCGCTTCATTTTTTACTTCTATAATTTCTTTGCATTCTTGATCAAACCACTCATTTCTTCTATTTCCGTTGTTTTTGGGGATAATTTCCGATGCCGTTGTAACTATTGCATTTTGCATATCTTTCCATTTTTCGTTAATATTGCTATTGGCATCTAGAGTAATATTTTCTATTTTGCGTACCAATTCTGCTTGGTATCCGTTTCTTAGGTTTTCATTTGTGATTAGTTTATCTATTTCCCAATTATTGGTTTTTTGTTTCTTTTTTGTATTTACTACAGAAATTCTTTGCCTTATTTTAGCTTTGATGAGATAGTGATCAGAATCACAATTTGCACCTCTACAATTCCTTACATCAATTACGGAAGTGGCATGCCGCTTGTCTACCAAAAGGTGATCAATTTGGTTCGCACCTCTTCTGCCTGGTATTTTCCAAGTTTGTTTGTGAATTTGTTTATGAGGGAATGATACACTACTAACCCACATATTTTGGCTTGCTGCGAAACTGATAATCCTCGATCCATTATCATTTGTTAGATCATGCATGGAGTATCCGCCTGCTACTTGCTTGGTAAAGCTTTCCTTACCAATTTGGGCATTAAAATCGCCCATTATAATGACCATATCATGTTTTGGTATTTTGCTACATGTACTTGCTAGCACATCATAGAAATTATCTTTGTCTTCTTCCGGGCTAATTTCCGTTGGTGCATATACTGACATTAAAGTTATATTTTGATATTTTCCTTGCAGTCTCATACAACAAATCCTATCATTAACCGGTTCAAAAGAAAGAAAGCTTTTATGGGTTTTTTTATCTATGTAGAAGCCTGTACCGTTCATGCCAGTTCTTTCCCCCCCACTATAGTATATATAATAGTCTTTCTTTTTTATTACATTTTGTTCTTTGTATCTTATTTCTTGAAGCGCCACTATATTCATTTTGTATCGTTTCAATTCGTCTGCTATCTCTGCCATTTTACCAGGTTTAAGCATTGTCAAAATATTCCAATATCCGAGTGTCAAATCATTTTCCTTAATTCTTGCCATAGGTCGTTGCCGTAAAGTCCGATCTAATATCCGAAGCATTTGTTGCGGGTTCATGACATTTGTGATTGGTATAGAATCGTCAATCCTATGACCGCATTTTATACCTACTGCCAGGTTATTTATCTGCCGCCCCTCTGGGGTCAGACGCAGACCAAGGAGCCGCTCATTCTGAGTCAGACGCTTCTGGATTTAGTTTAATTTCGGAGTTGTCATCTCCTAGCCTTTGAGAAACCAATCCCATGAAGTACAAGGCAGCACCAAAACGGCAGTTACTTCGAAAGAAACTGCTTTAGTCAAGCCTATGTTTTACAATACATAAGACTTGACCCGCCAAAATCTCGTTGGTTAGCCGATCCTAATTACTCCACCTGGGTTGGGTACCAGATCTTCCATTAGGATTGCTCGACGTAACAGGGGGACCAACGTGAAGGTGAGATTTGACTTGAAGTAGCAGAGGCTGGGCCAACGTACCAGGATACCCGTCAGCTGTAATCGCATACTACCCCCATTGATCCTATAGAGCTACCCAAAGAGCACTCCATAGAACCCCCCCCCCCCAATATAAAAAATATATAAAAACTTTAGAAATTAAAAACTGAAATTTACTTATTTTCAGTTTTTAATTTCTAAAGTTTTTTTAGAGAATTCAAAATAATTATTTTTAAACTAAAATTAATTGTAATTGTATTGTTACATCCTCACAGGATTGCCCCTCACCCCCGGTTCGCCCTGTAGCAATAAACATACGTATGCCATTCCAATGATAATATTTATTCTTATTTTTTTTTTTTTTTACCAACATTTTTTGTTATCATTATCATTTTTAATTTTTATCCTCAATTCCATTTCGAAACCACTTGAAATAAAAAATACCCAAAATTACCAAATCACAAGTATCATATAACATTTTGTTTCCCAATCAATAAATTATAAATTTTTTTATAATAAAAAAAAAAAAAAGTGAATTCAAAACAATTTTTCCAAAGAAAAAAAAAAGGATAAGTTAAAATTTATTTTTTTTGCAAAACTTATCTGAAATAAAATATTTTTTTTGAAGAGACAAAATTCATTAAGTTTTCAAAGAACCCTACCTTTCAAAAAGAAAACTGAAAAATTTTGAAATTATAAAGGTGATTATCACAGTGTTATCACAGTATTCAGTATAAATTCTTGGTTGCTTAAAACTAAAACAAGAATTGTAAAACTAAAACTTTATAATTTATACAAGCACTCTAACAAAAAAAAAATAACATAATAATAATAAAACAAAAATAAGTAAATTTCTTAAAAAA
Organism: Dolichopus griseipennis; assembly: GCA_963082915.1. Lineage (NCBI taxonomy): Eukaryota > Metazoa > Arthropoda > Insecta > Diptera > Dolichopodidae > Dolichopus > Dolichopus griseipennis. The sequence goes on along the minus strand of OY720441.1, from coordinate 177,954,330 downwards.
TTAAAACTTTTTATTATAATATTTATACAAAAATTTTTTGAAAAAAAAAATAAAAACAATAATAAATAAATAAAACAATAGTAGAATAAAACTATACAAAAAACAAAAAAAAAAGTGATACAAAAATTACAATGGCAGATCCAGTACCATCACCACCACCATTGCTACAACCAGCGAGACTTTTGATTCAACAAGAGGAACTGAGTTTAACAATCGACCCGTTAAGGTACATCGAGCGGCTACCAGAATATAATGGCAAAGGTAACGATTTATATTCCTTTATAGAATCTGTAGAAAATATAATTGTGTTAATATTAAGATATAATATGGAAAGTCAAAATATTTTGTTAAATAGAATTAAGAGTAAATTAGTTGGTAGGGCTAGGCAGGCAATTGAAATAAATAATAACGCTACAAACTGGTCTGAAATAAAAACTGTTTTAATTAATAATTTTGGAGAAAAAAAAACAGCAAATCAAATTTTTGATGAAATGAGATCAGTTTCCTTCACGAACAATAGTGTCGGGCTTTACAATCAAATTAAAAGTATTCTAAGACGACTTAATAATAAAATAAAAGACGATATTAACGCACAAGCTAGAATGTTAGAAAATATTGAGTCAAGTTTGCAAATTTTTAAAGATAAATTACCCGAACCAATGCGGTCGATCTTATTTAGCAGAAACCCTCAAACTCTCGAAGAAGCCCTAGATATTTTACATGAAGGGAATTATGCATATTACAATCCTAATAATAAAATAAATCGTAGCTCTACTAATAATACTAACAATAGAAATCTCAATTATAACAGAAATTATACATCTAATAATTATAATAGAAATAGTAACGGTAATAATAATTTTTCAATTAACAACAGTAATAATTCTACTTACAATAACAACAATAGAAATTTAAATTATAACGGAAATAATAACAGTTATAATAACAATAATAATAAGAATTTAACTAACAATAACAGTACTAATTTTAATCAAAGTAATAGAACTAACCAAACTTCTAACCATAGAAAGTTCCAATCAAATAGACAAAATTCTCAGAGAAGAGAACAATCTAACACAAATTATCGTCGTACTCAAAACGAAGCAATGGAAGTCGATCCGTCGAGAAATTCACGAATCACAATGGAAGTTGATCCGTCGAGAAACTCGCGAATCAACACTTTGGAAATACAAAATCCAAGTGAAGAAAATTTTCTATTGGAAGCCCGAGCAATCATCAGGTTCCGTACCTTATATAACAATACAATCACGAGGTAGACCCTTAAAATTTATTATTGATACAGGTGCTACAACAAGCATCATAAATACCAAAATTTGCAATTCCATATACGCCACTAAAATAAAACCCATTCCCATTAAAACTCTAACAAATATGATTTATTGTAATACTAAAGTTATTTTAGATCCATTCATAGAATTTAATTCCGATGATAAAATAGAATTTTTAGAACTTAACTTTCATAAAAAATTTGATGGATTAATAGGGAATAATATTTTAATACCCCTACAAGGTATAATTAATTATAAAGATAAAACCTTAAAATTAAAAATTGGGGTTGAACTCCCATTATTCTTCAATGAAAATGAAGAAAAACAATATTCTATTCCTTTTCCGCTTAAAGAACTTGAGATATTTCAAAATGAAATTTTTCTTGACGAAAAAGAATTTAGAACTAATCATTTAGATGTAGTGACAAGAGAAGAACTTCTGAAAGTAATAAAGAGGTTTGACAAAGATGACATACTGGACAAACTAGGTCGTGCTATGTACTTTACTACTCTCGATTTGGCCAAAGGTTTCCACCAAATCGAAATTGATAAAGATGATATAAAAAAAACAGCATTTAATACCAAAAATGGTCACTTTGAGTTTGTCAGGATGCCATTCGGTCTAAAGAATGCTCCTGCCACTTTCTAAAGATTAATGAATTCCGTATTAAAAGAATTTATCGGTAAAAATTTTTATGTCTACTTGGACGACATTATTATATTCAGCACTAGTAAAGAAGAACACTTTGATTCGTTATCTAAAATATTGAAGAAACTTGAAGAAGCAAACCTAAAAATACAACTTGACAAAAGCGAATTCATGAAACAAGAAACGGAATTCTTGGGTCATATAATAACAACAAGTGGGATAAAACCAAATCCCAATAAAATTGAAGCTATAAATAAATTTCCCCTACCAAAAACTACGAAACAGATAAAAAGCTTCTTAGGATTAGTAGGATATTATAGAAAATTTATTCGGGCTTTTGCAAAAGTTGCAAAACCCAATACAGTATATTTGAAAAAGAATAAACGTATGAATACAAGTAATCCTGAATACGTAGAAGCTTTTAACAAATTAAAACTTTTAATTACAACAGACCCAATACTGAAATACCCCGATTTTTCAAAAAGGTTTTGTCTGACCACAGATGCTAGTGGTTATGCTATAGGAGCTGTTCTTTCTCAGGAAAACCATCCTGTCTGTTATGCTTCACGCACTCTCAACGAACATGAGATTAACTTCTCAACAATTGAGAAAGAATTACTGGCGATTGTTTGGGCAACCAAATACTTCCGCCCTTATCTCTACGGTCGAAGTTTCACAATCAGAACCGACCACAAGCCCTTACAATGGCTCCATAATTTGAAAGAACCTAATTCAAAATTACAGAGATGGAAAATAAAGTTAGAAGAATTCAATTTCAATATAGAATATTTAATAGGTAGAGACAATAAAGTAGCTGATGCATTATCTCGAGTAGAAATCAACATAAATGAAGTGGAAGATTTTGAAATACGCTCGACAGATGCTACCATACATTCAGCTGACGAAGACAACACGGATACCAATTACTGAACTGCCCTTAAAATTCTATAAAACACAAATCATTATAAAAATCGGACCTTTAGAAAATATAAAGACAGAAAAATATCATAATAGAACTAGAAAATTATTTACGCACCCAAATCCAAGTGAAAATTATTTTATTGAAATATTGAAAAACCATATTCCAAGTAAAGGAATAATTGGAATCATGATAGACGATATTAAAATTTATAGTCTCTTTCAAAATACTTACCTAAAACACTTTTCTAGAAATAAATTATTAAAAATTAATAAATGTTCTTTTGTACTTACGGACATCGCAAACCGACATGATCTTCAAGAACGAATACTAGAACAACATACAAACACCAACCATAGAGGTATTAATGATGTTTACTTGAACCTCAAAAATAAAATCTATTTTCCTAAACTTAAAGTAGAAATTCAAAAAGTCCTAAATAACTGCTATATTTGTAATACAGCTAAATATGACAGACATCCTATAAAATTACCATTCAAATTCACTGAAACTCCAAACAGACCTTTAGAAATTATACATATGGACATATGGTTTAAGAATAAAGTAAACCCTTACTTGACAATAATAGACAAAATTACAAAACTCGCGCAAATCATTTCATTAAAATCCAGAAACTGGAATGATTTGAAAAATGCATTAATGCAGTACATCGCTTCATTTGGGCGACCAAACAAAATTATAACGGATAGAGAAAAAGGCTTTAACAGCCTAAATTTTAAAAACTTTCTAGAAAACGAAGGAATAGATATTCACTTCACAACTCCCAATAATCATACTAGCAATGCAGACATAGAAAGATTTCATAGTACGTTAAATGAACATTTACGAATTCTAGGAGTCGTCGAAAAGGAACAAGGATCACCCTCAGACGAAAATCCTATTATTAAAAGTTTGAAAATTTATAACGAATCTATCCATTCCTCCACAGGTAAAAGGCCAATTGATTTCCTGAACGGAAAAATTTCATCTGCATTATATCCATTAATAAAAGATACCTTAATAAAAAATAAAGAAAAAATAATAGAATCTTGCAACCGTAAAATAAATAATGCTCAAACTTCAAATTATTTAAAACTTAACAGAATTAATAAATCACAGCCTTATCATAAAAAAGTTGAAATCATAGAATCAGGAGAAAACCATTACAAAATTAACAACGAAACACTTCCTCGTTATAAAAATCAATTCAAAAGAAAATTTAAATTCGAAAATTAGAATAAACTCTTCTGTTTTAAAAATCCTATAATAATAATGCACAATGTTACAAAAAAAAAACGCTGACACACAAATTTTTATGACAAAATAATTATCGTTCTAGTTAAATTATTACTAACTAACCTACCTTAACATACATGCTTTTACTAACATAAATAATGACCTTAATATTAAATTGATAAAAATTTCTGAATAAACATTTTGTTTCCAAAGCTTATTAGAACAATAAAGTTTAATACAAAAAAAAAATTATAATAATAAAAATAATAATAATATCTACTCATATTATTTCATTCATTATGTTTGAAAAAAAAAAAGAAAAATTAAAATCAACATTTTTTTGAAGGTTAAGTATTAAATTACAAAAAAAATAATAATATAAAAAATACCTGACCTATCTAACAAATAAAACTGACTAACCGCGATATAATTTTCAATATGACTTAACTAATACCACAACCTTATTTCAGAAATAATCTTCATTATAATTATGTTAATATTTCCTTATTTCATATTTTACACATATTGGTAATACTAAACATTTAAAAGAATTTAAACTTGAACATAATTGGAAATGGTGCACTAATATAACGACAGATATAACTATCATAATAGATTATACTTATTATTTGTATTTACTTATACAAAAAATTCAAATTGGGATTACCCAAGGTAAATTTACAATTTAGAGATATTCGCCAGGAGTCGAATCTTAAGGAGGGAGGTGTTACATCCTCACAGGATTGTCCCTCACCACCGGATCGCCCTGTAGCAATAAACACACGTATGCCATTCCAATGATAATATTTATTCTTATTTTTTTTTCTTTTACCAACATTTTTTGTTATCATTAACATTTTTAATTTTTATCCTCAATTCCATTTCGAAACCACTTGAAATAAAAAATACCCAAAATTACCAAATCACAAGTATCATATAACATTTTGTTTCCCAATCAATAAATTATTAATTTTTTTTCAACTAAAACAAAATGCTGAATTACTCCTTTTTATTTTACTAAAAACAAGTGCATTTGAATTAGCCTAAGTAAAATGTAATGTTTAAAAAACAAAAGTTTCAAATTACATTTTTTATAAAAAGAAATTTCGTAAAAAGAATTTTTTACGAAATCAATTTAAATTTTTATTGCTATAAAAAAATAAACTGTCAATTCTAAAGAAAAAATAATTAATAAATTAAATTTTATGTAACACTTTAAAAAAAAATCCAAATTGCTGTAAAAAAAAAATTTTGGAAAATTGTAAAAAGATCAGTTCACTTTGAACAATCTAAAAAGAAGGATTAAAAAAATATTTTTGTTAAAGGAAATTAAAATTAAAAATAAAAAAAATTTAAAAGTGAAAATTTTAATGCGTTTTATTTTTATTAAATTATAACTAACTAAGGTTCAAACTAAACATTTTTGTATAATTTATTATATTGTAGTTTTAATTAAATAATTTCTTATACATAATTTTATATATATTGTAAAAATATCCGAAATTAATTCAAATAAAAAAAAAAAAAATCCATGCATTGCAAATAGTAACATCAAGAAAATGGTAAAATAAACGGATAGAGCATTTTTTAGACCTTAATTTTGTTTTATACCGCCTTATAAAAGAATCCAATAGATCCAATCCTCCCATAAATTTATTATATTCCTTTATAGGAGCGGCGTATGGAAAACTTTGAGTTTCTTTACTTTTAGAACGCCTGTCTGATTGTTGGATAGGATTTGCGACCACAAAATTACATAATACTGTAACAATTTTGTTATCCTTCCAGGCTATTGCAGTTGTATGCAGTTCGCCAATGTTTGATGTTCTTTAATAGGAGCTGCCCCTTCATTTTTTTTCCAAAATTTATCATCCGGAAATTTAAAGTTTGGAATTTGGTTTTTACGGACTGTACCAAGACTCATATTCCGGATTTGTATAATTAAGCTATCAAGGTTGTAGCTGTATAATAATTGTCAAAAAATAACATGGTTGACATTTCTTAGCAATTACAACATTTGAACTAGCTCCTGTATTTACTTCATTTGATTTCCTAAATCGTACATCGTTTTCCCGTCTGGTGTAAGTTTCGAAATCATAAGAAAATACCGAAATCCCAAATAAAACAAGCAGTTTATATTCCCTTTTTTGCGGTTAAGCTGGTAAATACTGTTTTAAGTAAATTCGGGCTTTGGTAGAACAGATTTGTTCATCGACACACAAATTTTCCTCAAATGCACTCACTTGCGGACAATTTTACCGCAAACAATTTTACCGCAATTTATCGACCAGAGGACGTATTTTAAACATTTGATCGTGTAGTGGATTTCCTCTTGTAACATTTTTGAATTTTCATAAAAGAGTAATTTTTTTCGTATTCTCTGTACGAAAACTGTGTACTGAAGTTTGAAACATGATCTTCAAAAGAATTGGATTCTAAAAATTCAAAATTTCTAGTTTTAAAACAAAGCAGGTTTCCAAATTATTTTTGAGTCATTGATTAAATTCAAAACTATACGGACGTGTTTTATTTTCTTTATCGGTACAAATTTTAATTAATTTTAACGGTAACGAAAAATTAATTGCTCAGCAATTATTAATAAAAAAAAATAATCGGGGACAAATAACAAAAAAAGTAAAAAAATAATTTTAATTTAACAAATTTTAATTAATTTTAACGGTAACGAAAAATTAATTGCTCAGCAATTATTAATAAAAAAAAATAATCGGGGACAAATAACAAAAAAAGTAAAAAAATAATTTTAATTACTTTAAATGACGTCGTGTCACAAATGTAAGATGAAAATTAAAGGTGAAACTGGAATTGAATGTGCGGGAGTTTGTAAAAAAAATTTTCATGAAGCTTTTAAATGTTCTGGTGTGGATCAATCCACAATTAGTATGTTGTGCGCAAACCAAAATATAAAATTTATATGTGATGACTGTCTCCTGTACATTCAAAATGTAGACCTGGTGTTGCAGAATATGAAACAAGCGGTAGCAAAAAATAATGAACATCTCAAGGAGTACAAAGAAGAATTTGAACGGCAATAAAACATAACGAACAGGAAGTTATGGAATTACTCAGAGCCATCGAAAATAATTACATGCAATAATTGAAGTGGATAAGAATTCCTTTCCTAAAATAATGGCTGCCGAAAAACTATGTATTGATATTGGAAATAATAATATTAATAACAATAAAAATATCCATAATAATGCTGATAATAATATGAATAGTAATAAGAATTATAAGACTAATAATAATAGTAATAATACTAATAATAATAATTATAATAATAGTAATGATAATAATAATATTAATAATAATAATAATGAAAATAATTATAACAATACAAATAGCAATAATAATAATAGCAATAATAAAAATAACAAGTAAAGAAACAGTCAGTCGGTGCAACCGACTTAGAAATACCCTACACCTATTTGGTTCAAATTTAATGAGATATCCATAAGTCACTTTAACACTGTTATTAATTTGATCGTAAGATATAGCTAACCAAATTAACTTTATAATACTAAAAACATTTTTTAATTACACTATCTATTAAAAAATATTACAAATTCTTACTAATTTATCTATTTAAAAATATTAAAAAACAAAAAAACTTGAAATAATTGAAAATATATTTATTCCAATTCAATTACAAAAGTGAACAAATTTTAATTATTAAATTTTGTGACAAAAAACTAATCAAAGCATAATATATTTTATATAATAATATTTTCGGACCAAAAAAAATAAAACAAAAAATTTTTCTTGATTTAAAAATTTCTAAATTTTAATAATTATCTTTTCTTTATTGATAGTCAAAATGAACTGACTTTACAAAAAGTTTCTTTTTTTTCACATTATTGTGGTTTAGTTCAGAGGGGTGATCTATTGATAACGTAACACCTCCGCCCTTAAGATTCGACTCCTGGCGAATCCCACTTGATTGTATTGGAATTTTGGGTAGAGCAAATTTAAACTTTATAAAAAGGAAAATGCAAATAATAATTATTGCTGTAACTGTAATCACGTCCAATGTTAGATTTGTATACCAACTTTTGTGGTGAATGAATTTTAATTCCTCTATGTGCTTTGTGTTATTGATTTGTGTGTAATACAAATCATCCATATGAAATCGATTTGAAATTTTCGCTACAGTTATGTTGCGATTTACATAGGGTGGAATTCGGTGATGATATTCTTCTTCGGAATTTTTTTGATCAAAAGCTCCGAGAGAAATTTTACAGTTATAAAATTTTATTAAATTGTTTTCTTTTATTTTTATGTCGGTAATTTGACCACAATTATTATAAAGAGAGGTTTCTTTCAAATTTTTTGTTACCACAATGTTACTTGAAATTGATTTTATCTCCATTGCAAGATTTTGCTTATAATGGCAAATCATTTGATTTGTTTTCATTAAATTTGCAATACATTGATCCTCAATTGGGATCAGGTTTTTTTCTAATATGTTATATTTTTCTACATTTTCAAAAATATTTTGTTTACAATTTATAACTTTACTTAAATTAGTATCTAATTCTAAATTACTATCTTTATTTGGAACTTTAACAATTATGTTCCTATAACAATTTTCTTTGACAAAATTTGGTATTGAAATTACAAATACAATAACAGAATCATTAAACAATACAGAATTTTTTATGTAAGGTAGAGTTTCTACGGTTATATTATAATTTACAATTTCTTCCTTTGTAAGAACATCTTTTGCTAAAATTTCTAATCTACTTAACAATATTATTTCTTTTATGTTTTCAATTTGTTTTACTAAAATTTGTATGTTCTCACTAATTTCATTTTTTATAATAAAAAGGTTAAGTTTAATTTCAATTTCTTTAATATGCTTATCAAAATTATTTATTGTATCACTTATATTTCTTTGTACTAAGTTTACATGTTTAGTAATTGGTTCGACTTGATCTGAAATTTCTTTGTTTATTGATATTTGAGCATTTAAATTTTCTATGGCTTTTTTATTATTGCTTTCTATTATTTTGAAATGTTCTTCTATTTCTTCACGTTCATCATTGTCCATGACTCCAGTGAGAAATCGAAGACCGTTACCAACCAAATTTACTAAACCTCGTTTTGTAACATGGTGAGGAATTATACTACTGAATTCTTCTTTCAAGTGATTGAAATTGTATAGAAGTGTATTTGGAATGTTAGTTTTTTCTTGCAACTGGTTTATGTTAAGTTCTATTTTACTTATACTTTCTTCATACTTCGACAAATCTATTATATGCAAAATTTTACTATAATTATGAATTATTTTTAGCTCGTGCTCTTGAAACAAAATGTATCCGTTACCGGATTTTAGTTCTGTAATTTCTATAGATGATTTTGAGAGGACTGAATATGGAAATAGCAGGAGAAGTAAAATGATAATTGCTGAAAAAAAAAATGAAAGAAGAGAAATTTGTTAATTTTGAAATTTATACTTTCTTTTAAATTGATTATTATAGCGAGGGAGGATTTCATTGTTAATTTTATGATGGTCTTGACCTGTTTCTATCATTTTCACCTTCTTGTGGTAGGGTTGTAATTTTGTAACCCTATTTAACTTAAGGTAATTGGAAGGCTTACCATTGGTTTTTCCTTTATTACGTTTTCTGATAGATTTTTCTTTGATTTTTGTAATAAATTCTTTGATATAAGGATATTGGTCGAAAGAAATAACACCATTTAAAAAGTCAATAGGCATTTTGCCAGTTGAGGTGTGAATAGTTTCGTTGTAGACTTTTAAGCTTTTGATAATGGGATCTTCGTCCGTAATTTGACCTTCTTCTTTTTGGATCGTGTTCAAAATTCGTAGGTGTTCATTCAAGGTATTATGGAATCTTTCGATATCCGCATTACTACTATGATTATTGGGAGTAGTAAAATGAACGTCAATTCCTTCTGTCTCTAAATAATTTTTGAAATTCAGGCTGTTAAAGCCCTTCTCTTGGTCGGTTACAACTTTAACAGGTTTACCGAAAGATGCTATATATTGCATAAATCCATTTTTCAAATCCACCCAATTCCTAGATTTTAAGGGAATGATTTGGGCGTGCTTTGAAAACTTGTCAATAATTGTCAAGTATGGATTTCCTTTTGTGTGAAACCATATGTCCATATGGACTACTTGTAATGGTTTTTCAGGGGTTTCTGTAATTTTTAACGGTAGATTTAAAGGACGTCTTTCATACTTTGCGATGTTACAAATATGACAATTATTTATAACATTCTGAATTTCATTTTTTAATTTAGGAAAATAGTAGCTTTTCTTTAAATTTCGATAAACATCATTGATACCTCTATGGTTTGTTTTTATGTGCTGGTCAAGAATAAGTTCCTTTATTTCAAGATGATATAAAATGTCAGTAAGTAAAAATGAGCATTTGTTTAATTTTATTAGTTTATTTTTTGAAAAATATTTTAGGTATGTATTTTGAAAAGAACTGTAAATATTAATATCTTCAATCATAATTCCTATTATTCCTTTACTAGGAATATGATTTTTAAAAACTTCAATAAAAAATTTTTCGTTAGGATTAGGATGTGTGAAAATTTTTCTTGTTCTACGATGGATTTTAAACAATTTCAATTGTTCTTGTGAACCCTTTTCTATTATGATTTGTGTTTTGTAGAAATTAAGTGGTGATTCTGATATAGGAATATATTCGGAATTGTCTTCGTCAGCTGAATGCATTGTAGCATCAGTTGATCGTATTTCGTCAACTTCCATGTTGTTTGAATTATTATCATTCGAATTTAGTCTATTTAAATTTGATTCGTTTAAATGAATCTCAACGCGTGAAAGAGCATCTGCAACTTTGTTTTCGCGCCCACTTAAATATTCTATGTCAAAATTAAATTCTTCTAACTTGATTTTCCACCTTTGCAATTTTGAATTAGGTTCTTTCAAGTTATGTAACCATTGCAAGGGTTTGTGATCTGTTCTAATTGTGAATTCACGACCATAAAGGTATGGTCTAAAATACTTCACTGCCCATACTATCCCCAATAATTCTTTTTCTATCGTTGAATATCTGCATTCATGCTCATTAAGCGTTCTTGACGCGTAGCAAATTGGATGATTGTCTTGAGAGAGAACAGCCCCAAGAGCGAAGTTACTTGCATCAGTTGTTAATATAATTTTTTTTCAAAATCAGGATAAACGAGAATAGGATCGGTGGAAATTAACAATTGTAACGAGTTAAAAGCATTTTTGTATTCTAAGTCAGAAATATTAATGTGTCTATTTTTTTTTAAGCAAGTGGTTAAAGGTTTGGCTATTTTCGCAAAATCTCTAATAAATTTACGATAATAACCGACTAAACCCAAAAATGATTTTATTTGTTTTTGAGTTCTGGGGATTGGGAACTTATTAATAGCTTCAAGTTTGTTTGGGTTGGGTTTGATTCCCTTGGTTGTAACCACATGGCCCAAGAACTCGGTTTCTTGTTTCATGAACTCACTTTTATCTAACTGAATCTTTAAGTTAGCATCTTTCAATTTCTGTAATATTCTTTTCAAATTTTCAAAGTGCTCTTCTTTACTAGTACTGAAAATTATTATGTCGTCTAAATAAACATAGCATATTTTACCTATAAAATCCCTTAAAACAGAATTCATTAGTCTTTGAAACGTTGCAGGAGCATTTTTAAGTCCAAATGGCATCCTGACGAATTCAAAGTGACCGTTATTGGTGTTAAATGCGGTCTTTTTAATGTCATCTTCTGCTATTTCTATTTGGTGATAACCTTTCGCTAAGTCCAGAGTAGTGAAATACATAGCTCTGCCTAGCTTATCTAGGATATCATCCATATTAGGGATAGGATATTTATCGTCAATCGTGACATTGTTCAGTTTTCTGTAATCAATGACAATGCGCCACTTTTGTTTGCCTGACGCATCTTGTTTTTTTGGGACAACCCATATTGGAGCCGAATATGGTGAATCACTATGTCTAATAATTCCCTGTTTTAACATATCTTTTATTTGATCATTAACTTCTTGGCGATGTATTTCCGGATAACGGTATGTTCTAGTATAAATTGGAAGCTCATTCACAGTTTTAATTTGATGTTTAATAGCATGAGTAAATGACAGATCATCACCTTCGTGGTAAAAGGCTTTTTCGAACTTTCTTATTAAATTCAAAAGCTCTGATTTTGTAGATGTGTCTAAATGATCACACCTGATTTCATTTTCTCCTAAAAATATTTCGTTTTGAAATACTTCTAGCTCCTTTAACGGAACTGGAATGGAGTATTCCTTTTCTTCATTTTCATTGAAGAAAAGTGGAATTATGCTTCCCGTTTTTAATTTTAGAAATTTTTCTTTATAATTAATTTCGGCTTCAAGAGGACGTAAAATATTATTTCCTATAATGCCATCAAATTTATCATGAAATTTCATTTCTAAGAATTTTATTTTTATATCAGAATTGAATTCTACGAAAGATTCAATCGTTATCAGGGTATCACAAGTGGTGATATCAGTGATAGTTTTTATATTCGCGGCTTTTATTTTACTAGCATAGATAGGATTGCAAATGTTTGTATTAATTATACTCATGGAAGCACCCGTGTCTACAACAAATTTTAAGGGTCTTCCTTTTGATTGGATTGTTATATAAGGAATGGACTCTTGGTCGAGGCTGTTAATTGAAAATTTTCAACCGTTTGTACTGTATTCACTCTAGAATTAATCGTTGGAGGAACCACATCCATCGGTTCTGATTGTGAATTTGTTGCATTTCTTCTGGTATTTTGACTATTACTATGACTATTATTAAAATTGTTATAATTAGCACGACTATTGTTATCATTATAATTATTACTATTATGATTATTATTGTTAGTTCGGTTAGTATTTTGGTTATAACTATTATTGCTATTATAATTGCGGTTATAATTATTATTGCGATTAAAATTATTATAGTTAGCACTATTTGATTTATTGTAATTAGCGTTATTTCTATATTGATTTTGATTTATTTTACTATTATTTTTGTTGTTACCATAATTGAACCTACTATTATTGTTAGAGTTATTTTTATTTTTGGAATTGTTCCCAAATGGATTAAAATACGCGTAGTTTCCCTCATGTAGAATATCCATTGCCACTTCAATTGTTTCAGGATTTCTACTAAATAATACGGAACGCATTGGTTCAGGTAACTTATCTTTAAAAATCTCCAATCCGGTTTTAATATTGGCGGCAATACTAAAACTCGAATTGGGTTCTTCTCTAATTTTGTTATTTAGCCTCCTTAAAATATTTTTTATGTTATTATACAGATCTACACTGTTAGAAGTAAATGTTACATCTCTAAGTTCGTTGTAAATTTGGAGGGCACTTTTCTTTTCTCCGAAATTGTTAATTAAAACTTCCCGTATTTCAGACCAAGTTTTCGCATTATTATTTACCTCAATTACTACTCTAGCCTTATTAACTAACTTACTTTTAATTCTACTAAGCAAAATATTTTGACTACTTATATCATATTTAATAACTGAAGGAATTATTAATTCTACTAAATCTAAAAAATTAATTAAATCGTTACCTTTCCCATCGAACTCGGGCAGACGTTCAATGTATTTTAGTGGATCTATTTCCAATGTTAATAACTGTGGTTAATCTGGCATGTTGTTTTTGTAGTTGTTCGTTTGTCTCTCTGGTTCTGAATCCGAATCGGTGCTGAATTTCTTATAGAATTTGTTGCTGGTTGTACGAGCTCTTCTGATGGCACGATTTCTCTCTCTTTGGAACATAAAATTTTTCTTTCGTTTTTAATTTAATTTTATTTTAAAGTTAAAAAAAATTTTTATTTTAACTTTTATTAATTTTATTTAAACTTTTTGATTTAACTGTTTGTCTCTTTTTTTTTAAAAAAAAAATTCCTTATATTTTTTTTTTTTTTTTTTTTTTTTTTTTTTAATTTTAATAAGAAAATTTATTTTTTTAATATTAATTTTAATTATAAGTTTTATATTATTTTCTTAATATTAATTTTGATTATTTTAAGTTTTATTATAGGTAGTTATAAATATTAGAAGAAAGTTTTTATTTCTTTTCTTTATTTTTAAGTTTTAATTACTTATAAATTAAAGTTTAATTAATTATTCAATAATGTTGAATTTTCAAAATTTTAAATTAAAATTTCTTATGTTCACAGTTTTCTTTTATTGTTTTCAAAATTCCTGAAATTGGAATTTCTTATGAGTTCACTTTTTTTGAAATTTTAATTACTAAAAAAAATTAGGCACTTAATCAATTTATTTTCACTAAATAGAAAGAAATATTAATTTTTTTTTCTTTGTCCTTTATCACTGGATCCTGTTATTTTTTAGGATCCTACCGACTGCGCCAATAATATTTTCGGACCAAAAAAAATAAAACAAAAAATATTTCTTGATTTAAAAATTTCTAAATTTTAATAATTATCTTTTCTTTATTGATAGTCAAAATGAACTGACTTTACAAAAAGTTTCTTTTTTTTCACTTATTTTTAATTTTCTAAAAATGACACGTTAAACATAAAAAAAATTAATATTCGAATACGATTTCTTAAGTACTTATTTTAATTAGTTATTATTACACAATCTTAAAATTATTTATTTGCTGACCTTTACTTATTCTAAATAATACAGTATAACAAGTGCATTTGGTTTTTTGTATGCAAAATGACACTTTAAAAGAAACAACAAAAAATAAATTTATAAAAAGAGAAAAAAAAATTTATGAAGCAAATTTATACGGCACGAGTATGATTATGCGTTATCATCGAAATTTCGTATGAGGTTATTGGAATGGAGAAACATGTGTTTTTATAACATTATGGTTTAGTTTGATAACGTAACAATATATTTAATAATTAAAATTTTTCAAAATTGCAATTATTTTAAATTAATGTTTATGTACCTATTAGAAAAGCATATAAACGCAAAATATGCAATAAATGTATTTCTAAAATATAATTACAAATTTAGAACTTTTCATATAGTTCATTTAAATATAACAATAAATTTTACATAAATACAGCAAGTACCTTTGAATATAGCTTAAGTATTGTACACAATTTCTTAATTATGTATCACCTATGGTTTTTAATTTATAAAATATTATACTAAATATGTTTTATGGTAAAATTCTTAGCCTTTTAAAAATATGAAAGTGTTAAATAAAAACGGAAATAGGAAAGAACCCTCGTGTATCAAATTTAAGGTTCTATCTTCACGAATTTCGAGGATAAGCTTTTTAATTTTGGGATTTCTTAGGAGGCACCTGAACCACGACTACAACTAAGTCTAAATTTCAGGGACACATAGGAAATATATTCTTTGGCTTTGTAATTATGCTCGTTTGACCTCAGATCGATCAAAAGCTTCTAGAATCCGAAATTATTGTCCAAACTCGACCAAAACCAATTCCCATGGTACTTTCACTACTAGTAACCTAGAGTTTAAATTTCATCAAAATAGCGGCATTATTTTTTGAGTTATGCTGTTTTTAAGATATATGTTCTTTAGCCCTTAAACTTTTCAAAGGTTCCAGAACCCGAAACCATGGTACGATTTTGCCCTTATGCAGTCCCCGTCATACTTTCAATACTAGTTAACTCTTATACAGAATTAGAACGTTCTATCTTAATTTTAAGTTACTATTTTCATTAATTTCGATGATAAGCTTTTAAACCTTGGGGGGTCTAAGAGGGGTACTGAACCACCTTTCTGATAGATCCAAAATTAGAGGAACCGCACAGGAAAGAGTAAAGAGCACCCATGTGCCAAATTTGAAACTTCTAAATTTGTTTGAAGTTACTATCTTTATTAATTTCGAAAATATGCCTTAAGGTCTTCGGAACTGTGTGGCTGGTACTCAACCCACCACTCCAATTGGTCCCAAATTTCAAGGACACTTAGGAAATAGAAAGAGACACCCTGATACCAAATTTGGAGGTTCAATCTTCATTGGTTTTGGAATTATGCTTGTTTGGCCTAAATTCGATCAAAAAGTTCTAAGTTTCGAACCAATTGTCCGTTTCCCTCCGTACGCAATCACCGCCGTAGTTTCATTACGAGTACCCTACAACACAAATTTTATTAAGATAGCGTCATTAGTTGTTGAGTTATCGTGACTTATTATATATATTCGTTAGCCCTTAGAAACGATTAAAAGGTTCAGAATCCAAACTCTTGGGCCGACATCGTCTATACGCTATCCGCGCTGTACTTTAAATACTAGTTAACCCTTGTACACAAGTGGAACGTTCTGTATTATTTTTAAGTTACTATTTTTAGTAATTTCGATTATAAGCTTTTAAACCTTCGGAGGTCTAAGAGGGTTACTGAACTTGTGCTGTAGGTTACTAGAAATCATTATTAGTAACCTACAGTACAAATTTGACGAAGATAGCGTCATTAGTTGTTGAGTTATCATGTGTTTTTATATATGTTCGTTAGTCCTTGGACCGATTAAAAGGTCCAGAATCCGAACCCATGGGCCAATTTCGCCCATTAGCAATCCCCGCCGTACTTTCAGTCCTAGTAACCTACAGTTAAAATTTCATCAAGATAGCTCCATTATTTTTTGAGTTATCGTGCATACGGACGGACGGACGGACGGACGGACATGGCTATATCGACTTAGGAGGTCACGCTGATCACAAATATATATACTTTTCCATATCTAACTCGCTTCCTTTAGGTGGTTACAAACACCATACCAAAGTTAATATACCCTTTACCTATTCTATAGGTGTAGGGTATAATAATTGTAATAATGATAATAATAATAATAGCAATAATAACAATAATAGTAATAAGAGTAGTAATAATAAAAATAATAATAGTGTTATTAACAAAAGACCAAGTCTATTTTCAAAACTAATGCACTTTAGCAAAAATAAAACAATCCTCAAAACTAATATAATAAATAAAGTTCCTAACAAAGATAATAAAAACTCTCATAGTATACAGGATCGAGAAATCGTTTCAGTCAAAGAAAAAATCAGATCAAAAGAGCTGCTAAGTGACGATTACTCAAATTGGGTTAAAGAAGAAACTATCAACATTCAAAATAATCCTAAACTGGGAAAAATATATGAAGAACCTAAGAATTTAAATACAGAAGACAGAGGGAAAAGTTTGGTCAACCCCATTGTTCCACCAATTGTTAGATTAACAAAAAAAGCAAATGAGTCTGGTGAAAATACGTATGCCTTATCTAGATTAAGAGAACACAGAATCTACAACAATTTGAGATTATTTTTATCATATTTTCATGATAAAGAAGATATTTGTTATGATGGTATTACGCAAACAAGTCTAAAAGTACTTATTCATCAAGAAGGGCTGCCAAATAGCTATGTAGAACTCAGTAATTTATATTTTGCATATCATGATAGCATCGGAATATCCAAAAGCGAAGTACTTAAAGATTTAGCTTATTTTAAGAGACATATTGATAATAAATATAGAGAGCACTTACAAAAAATTAGAGAGTCTTGGCAAAATTATATGATTAGTAAACCATGACACGTAACAAACACAATAATATAAATATGGTGCATTTCAATGCTAGAAGTTTAAGGAAAAATATGACTGAAATCGAACTTTTTGTTAAAGACAGAATAGATATTGACATTATTATGATTGGTGAAACGTGGTTATACTCAGATGAAGAAAAATTTTTTAATATACCTGGCTTCTCTGCATCTTTTAACTCTAATAATGAATCAAGAGGAGGTGGAACCGCTAGTTTTATTAAGAATAATATTCGGTATACGGTGTTAGAAATATTGGAGCAATTCAATACTATAATTATTTCGTTAAATAAAAGTTCCCCATCCTTAAAAATTACAGTTACCTACAAAAAACCAAGTGATAACAATAGCGATTTACTAGCACATCTGGATTTAATTTTTAACAAATACAAGAATATAGTTCTGATGGGTGATATTAATATTGATTTATTAACAGACACAGATCTCCAGATCTTATAAATTGATGTTAGAATCTAACGGAGTTACCATAAAAAACGTACTTAGTTATGAATCTGCTACTAGAGTGACTGAATATTCTTCTACGATCATCGACCATATTCTGACAGACCTAGAAAAGTTTGACTTTGACTTAAAGCTTTACGATATAGTTAATCTGGATCATAAAGCGGTTATTGTCAAATTAAATAAAGTTTTAAGAAAGATTGAATCTATTTTTAAAAGGTAAATCTACAATACAAATTTTAAGAAATATAAAGATAATGTTAAAAAGTTTCTTGAAATAAATAAATGTCATATTGCAAATATGAATATAATATATGAATATAAAAATATTGCAAAAAGCAAAGGTGAATTCTACAATTAAAACACTCCGAACAGTTAGAAACAATAATCATTGGATGACAAAGGAATTATTAAATATGATCAAAAACAGGAATAATTTGTTTAAAAAGTTCAAAAAGCAGCCTAACGATATGGATATTAAAGTTAGTTTTAAAAATACAAAAAACAAGGTGACGTATGAAATAACTAAAGCCAAACAAAATTATTTTAATGATTAACTACGATTAGCTGGTGGTGACCAAAGAAAAATTTGGAAAGTTCTAGATAATCTCATCTTAAAAAAATCAATTGAGTCGAGCAAGGTTATTAAAGAAATAAACGGTAATGGAATCAGAACATGTGATAGCTTTGAAATTGCAAATTTCTTCAATTCTTACTTCAGTTCAATCAGTAGCAAACTAGCAGATAAAATTACTGATGCTGAAAAATACGTAATAAAAAATAGATTTGTTGAAAGGTTTATTTTTCTTAAACTTACAGATGAAACAGAAATATATAACATCATCATGCAATTAAAAAACAGCTCTTCTGGAGGTGACAATGTTTCAGCTTCAGATTTAAAACATGTTGTAACTTTGATAAAACCTATAATTGTATTTATTTATTTATTAGTTTAACTCAAACTTTACAAAAATTTTAACAATTAGTATTATACAACATATAAAAAAAATAGCTTATGAATTAAGTTACAATTTCATATTTCTTAAATTAAAATTTAAGTGAACATAAAAACAACTAAATATATATAAAAAAAAAAGAATTTATATTTCTATTTATACAATTTAAGTTTTTGTGTTTGTTTTGAAAGTGTGAAATCGATGTTGTTCTTGTGTTTATTACCCATTATCAAAATCCTATGAATTGGTTCATAATTGCCATAATTTGTTCTATGAAAACTCAACGTTAATAAATTAGTATTACGTAAACGATTATTTGAATTAATTTTAATGTTATTAAGGATTTGAGGAGAAGAAATGTTACCTTTTATAACTTCAGTAATAAAAATAACATCAGCAACTTCTCGTCTTAATTTTAAAGTTTTCAAGTGAATTAAATTCAATCTGTTTTTCATAAGGAGGTAGGATCAGCGGGTTTGACCATTGAAGATTTCTCAAAGTAAATCTTAAAAAATTTCTTTGCACCGTCTCTATCCTATTAATATGTACCTCGTAAAATGGTGACCAAACTTGGCTAGCATATTCTAAATTAGGTCTAACAAGACAAGAATATAAAGATTTAAGAACATAAGGATCATTAAATTTTTTAGACCAACGTTTTATAAAACCAAGCATAGAATTAGCTTTATTTATATTATAACAGAAATGAAGTTTAAAGTTAAGCTTATCATCGAAGTAAACGCCTAGGTCTTTAATAGAATTCGTTTTAGGAATACTAATTCCGTTCAAGCAGTAATTAAAACAAATCGGATTAAGACGACGTGTGAAACACATAAGTGCACATTTATTTACATTTAGAAGAAGATTATTGTTTTAACACCAAATAAAAAAATGATCTAAATCATTTTGTAAGAGTAAAGCATCATTTAGTGACTCAATTTTCTTAAAAATTTTCATTATTAACAATAACTTAAGAAACATCATTTACCGAGATTATAAAAAAAAGAGGACCTAAGTGACTACCTTGTGGAACTCCGGAATTGGCGTTAAAAGGTTTAGAAGTAATGTTTCTAAATAAAACACTGTAGGTCCTATCAGATAAATATGAGTCAACGCATTTCACAAAAATATCTGGGAAACCAAGTTTTCTTAGCTTTATCAGTATTATAGAATGTGGTAAAACATCAAATGCTTTACTATAATCTGTAAAGATAACATCGGTTTGAAAACCTTCTTCCATATTTTTTGTAAAAGTTGAAACTGACTCAACAAGATTAGTAACTGTTGATTTTTTATCCATATATCCATGTTGATTATGAACTAAAAAAGATTTACAGTGACTATGAATAGAATCATACATTATTAATTCGAACAGTTTTGGAAGTGAAGAAAGTTTCGCAATTGGTCGATAATTAATAATTTCATTTTTGGGATTTTTCTTATGAATAGGTCTAACATATGAGTGTTTCCAGATAGACGGGAAAACTCCTGAATTTAAAGAAGAGTTAAATAGTATTGAAAGGGGAATAGCTAAAGCACTTGAACACTTTTTGAGTATAACTTCCGGAATACCATCAGGTCCAGGAAGAGTATTATTCCCAAGTTTATCTAAATACTTTTTAATTACACCTTCATTAATATTTATATTAGACCAAGTAGTTTTCGGAAAAGTATCCAAGTGAAAGAAATCATTACAATTTGGTGTAAAAATAGAATTACTATAAGAAGAACAAAAATATTCACGAAAGAAATTAGATATTATTTTAGAATCATTACTTGAAACACCATTATACTTCATATGGGAGGGAAACTCGTCACTTTTCCTCTTGGAATTAACAAATTTCCAGAAGCATTTTGGATTTGATATTAATTTTGAAGATGTACTAGAAATAAAATCATTATAGAGTAATTCAGACAATAATTTAAATTCATCAAAAAGAATTTTAAATCTATTATAGTCATGCGAATTCTTCGATTTAAGATAACAACGCCAAGCTTTATTCTTTTTATTTCTGAGTTTTCTCAAATCCGAATTGAATCATGGCGGACTTAATAAAGGGTTTCGGTTCTTAGATTTTGGTACAAATTGCCGAAAGCCTTCAAAAATAACTTCATAAAACCTTTTTGTCATTATATTAACATCTGTATTATTAAATACAGAATAAAAATCAAAGGAACTAATGAATTCATTTAAAGCAGCAAAATTAGCTTTGTTAAAATTAAAACTATAAGAATTAGAATAATCAGAATTTATTGGTGAATTAACACAAAGAGTAAAACTTAATTGTGGATGAAACTTATCAATACCTATTAAAGGGAAGGTATTTTCGCAGAAAATTAAATTGTTCCATTCAGAAGTAAACACTAAATCAAGTTGTTTACCCTGAAAGTTACAAATTTCTGAGACTTGTTGCAAATAATTAGTATTTAATTTATCAACAAATACGTATTCACATTCGGTCCTAATATGTTGCGGAATCATAAAATGTTCCTCGTCATGCTTTACCCATTTAAGATTGGGTAGATTAAAATCACCACATAAAATCAATTCATCTTTAGGACTAAAGTCATTGCAAATAAAATCTATCGTTTTACCTACAGAAGTATAAATATCACAATCAGACGAAGGAGGAATATAGCAGTTAACAAGGTATACATTTTTAGAAGGAAGTTCAATTTTCACAATAATAACTTCAAGGTCTTCTAATCCAGAGCCATTGACTTGATTTGCATTAAAGTTTTTTTTTACCGCAATTAAAACTCCACCCCCTTTAGGAATTACACCATTTGGGTAATCGGATGGATCAGAATATCTATCCTTCCTAAAAACTGTGTAACAATTATCAAAAAGTTCTAAGTCCAATATGGTTGGATTTAACCACGTTTCAGTTAATGCAAATACGTCAAAATTTAAAATAGATGAATTTAGAAAAACATCCCTAGTCTTTGTTCTCAAGCCTCTAACATTTTGATAATAAAAAGACATATTATCTTTATTTAAGTTACGGTTGATAGATACCTTGAGAAGATTATTTCGAGGCACTGGGGAGAAAAAACTTATTATAACTTTCACGAGCTGAGTTTAAATGTTTATAATAATTACTCTCACAGTGACTTCGATAAGATTTAAGATCATCTTTTACATCTTTTTCCGAAACATCTATAGAATTGTGAAATTTAATATATAACTTATATAGGTCTTCATATTTAGTTGGGAGTCCTTCATTATTAATTAAAACTTTAAGGTTAGTACGAGTTTTACCTTCTAGGACACGATTATATGAATCATTGTGAAGGTAAGCTAAAAATAACCTAACATTATTATAAACTCGTTCCTCCCTAAATCTTGAAAGAGCATACGCGCCCTCTCCGAGTAGTGATTCATGAGTCATTCTAGTAATGGGTGGCATAAGAGGTTTAACAAACGACTTTTTTATTGTACCGCCATTTACAGTTTTAGAATGACTTTTTTCAAGTACATCTGTAGGTGAAACCGAATTAATGGCTACATTTGCATAGGTGGTAATATTATTACCATTGTCAATTTTACTATTGTGGATACCACCATGTACAAAATTAGAGTACATATTTTTATTTTTATCAATAGAAGAAGTTGAATAAGTTATTGAAGTTAAAGAACTATTATTATTCGAAGTCGAATAAGTTAAAGTATTTAAAGAGCTAGTATTATTATTACTATTGTCTGTATTGCTATTATCAGTACTTATAATACTATTATCATTATTTATACTAATAGTATCAACACTATCATTAACAACATTATTAATATTATTGTTAATCGGTAACATTAAATTAGTACTAAAAAATGTGGATTTGTTGAAAGAAGGTAGTAAACGGTGTTTTTCATAGTGTGGTGAGGTGCGGAAAGTAAAATTGTTATCAGATAGAATAGCAGTATTCAAATTAGTGTTGTTTTGTTGTGAAGTTGTAAATAATTCTGTATGAGTGTTTGTTTCATTGTGGCTATTAAAACTAACCTGTTTCTTATTAGGACTAATTTTAGTATTTTTATTTTTATTTAATTTATTTTTATTATTTCTAATTTTTTTTTTTTTATTTTTATTTTGGTTTGTTATTACATTTTTAGAATTTAAATTTTTGTTTTTATTTTTATTTTTTTCATTTTTTTTATTTTTATTTTTTAGATTTGAATTACTTTGTTCTACTTGTATATTTTTACTTACAATTTTCTTTCTTGAATCCTTGAAATCCGTCACTATCGTACCTGGTTTTCATGCCTTAGATTTTTTGATAGCCTTCACCGTTGATGATGGAACGCTGATTTTATACGTAAAATATTTCGGCTGAAATTTTAACCCTCGTGGAGTAATTGATTTACAGCAAATATCTTCACAATTGAATGTTGTCTTTATAAAATCAACCAAACGCTGTTCTGTAGTATTAGTGCTCAAATTTGAAATTCTCAAATTAAAATTCGGCTGAAGAACTACATCTGGTGCTTGATCATTTTTTTCAACGATGGGTATTAACGATGGAACCATAATGGGGTCTGATATCTGAGTATTGTTTTTTGCAAGTGTTTCATCTAAGCAGTCAGCTATCCTTAATTCTTCCAATAAAGATACACTATTAGCCGGTTCAGGAACCACGGTTAGATTGTCAGTTCTAAAGTTGTCCTGAATTATTTCAAGTTTAGTTTTCACTAAATCTAAATCGGCTAAGACGACATCCCTAAAACTCATTGATATATCATGAACTGCAATACTTTGTTTTAGAGCTGAGTACTGCTCATTCAAACTATCTACCAAATTCTTAAACTCTTCTTGTTTGAAATTTTTTTGTGCAGATAGCGGCTCAAAAATACCCTTAAATGATAATATTTCACTTTTTAACTCCATTAATTGTACGTTTATATATTTTTTTATATCACCGGGGAAAATGCTAAAATTATTGTTTAATGACTCAAAATTTTTGTCCATTTCCTGGAAATTAGCAGCATTGTTCTTAATAACGGTAGTTAGTTTTGCTACCGTTCCTTGATGATCATTTTTAATTTCGTTGATTACATCAAAGATTTTACTATAAAATTGTTGAAAACTGTTATTTTGTATCAAACAATTCTCGCAAACAAAATATTTAGCAGGAAATGTGCTATACCAATTTCTGGGTGCATTTATACATTTGCCATGAAATTTTAAATGACAAGCACCTTTACAGGTAACAGTTTCAGTTTTTGCGTCATTGATTAAACAAATTTTAGCATTGCATTTGAATTCCATGTTTTGGTTTATTGTTTATTGTTTTTTTTTATTGAATTTTGAAAAATTAATTGGGGCAGGTTAATAAATTAATTATCAGCAGATTTTGTAAAATTTTTTTTCTTTGTAAATATTATAAAGTCTTAAGTATGAGAAATTGTGAAATTTATTATTATTATTTTTTTTTTTTAAATTAAAACAAATTAAAAAATTGCAACCGTTAACAAAAATTGAAATTAATATAAAATAAAATGTTTTTGTTGTTAAAACTTTTTTAACTAAGTAAAATAAAACACGTTATTGAACTTTGAAGACTGTATGTTTGATAAATAGATGCACTGGTATATATCCTGACTGTCTTAAATCAGGTATAGTTGTACTTATCTTCAAATCTGGGTCAACATTGGATGTATCAAATTACAGACCAATTGCTCTCAAGTTGTATTGGAAAAGTATTTGAAAAGGTTATAAATTCCAGAATACAGGAGTTCGTTCAAAAAGTTGTAGGATTTAATACAAATCAATTTGGTTTTCAAAAGAAAATTGGAACAGAGTCTGCAGTCCTAGAATTCACCAACTCAATTGTAAATAAATTGGATCAAGGAAATTATGTTTGTTCGGTATTTGTTGATCTTAAGAAGGCCTTCGATACAATAAATCATAAGATTTTACTTAACAGATTGCATGAAATTGGAATAAGGGGTACAGCTGATAACTTACTCTACTCATATTTGAATAATAGAAAAACTATTACAAAAATTAATGGAATTTTTAGTAATGAACATAATATAAACATTGGTGTTCCTCAAGGATCAGTACTTGGTCCTACATTATATTTACTTTAAATTCATAACATCCAGTATGCGAATTTGCGAGCTAACTACAAGATCTTTGCCGACGATACTTTACTTATCTATAATACTAGAACTTGTAAAGAACTTGAAACTCTTGTAAATACTGATTTGGCGATTTACGAAAATTGGTTAAAAGGTAATAAATTAACTATAAATGCGGAAAAAACAAAGTTTTTAGTATATAAAATAAAGAATAAAATTGATATAAATCCCAATCTTTTGGTAAATAAGACTAAAATTGATAGAGTTCGTGCATATAAATACCTTGGAGTTGTAATTGATGAAAAACTGAAGTGGGAAGAGCATATTAATAAATTAGCAAAAAAAAATTGTGCCTTTCCTAGGTGCCTTCAAAAGAAGTGGAATTATAATGAATAAAAAAACTGCAGATAAGTTATATTATTCTCATATTATTTCGCACATCAGATACAATTTATGTAACTGGTCCAGCTGTTCATTATGGTTGAAAAATAAAATTAGTGTTATAATAAGCAAAGCCATTAAATGTTTACATAAGTACGACTGGCTTACACCAACAAATGAAATTGTTAAACGCACGGGATATCTAAATTTACCCGAATTCATTATTTTGGAAAAATCTAAGCTAATGTTTAAAATAGAAAAGGGATGTACAAAAAAAACATCATAATTACCAGAAGAAACAATATTCATAATTACAGTACAAGAGGGTTAAACAATTTAAATGATGCCAAATCAAGAATAGAGTTATCACGAAATAGTTGTCTCTCGTCATCAATAAGGATCTATAATAAACTGCCGTTGGAGTTAAAAAGAAGTTCAAATTTGGATATATTTATCAAAAAACTGAAGCTGTCATTAAAGAATAACCCTTCATTTGTGGATAGTATAACGCAGGAGTGAAATTTTTCAACGCTCGTAGCACATATCTGTACGAGCTGTTATATTTGTATTTATAATATAATTATATATGTATATATATATATGTAAATATATTTAATTTTAAATAATTTACTTTGTGAATAGTATTAGGAAGTAACTGCGATGTTTTATACCAAAACTATAAGCTTTGTTTATATCACAGTTAGAAAAAAAAAAAAAAAACAAAAATAAATGTTAAAGCTTAAGAAAAAAAAAAAAAACAAAATAAAATGTAAAAACATATGTATATCATTAAGTAAATTTTTAACAATAAATAAATAGAAATAATGATCTTTGATTTTTTTTTATTTCGTGAGCTTCACTATTGAATTCAGTATTGAGGATTCTTAAGTCTTTTTCAAAAAAGTATATTTTCTAAATCAAAAATTTCATCTCTATTGTTTTTTGAATTTGTGATTTCATCTTCATATATATTGTCAAAGAATAGGCGACTATTTTATTTAAACTTATAGTATTATGATTTACTATATCATCAAAATCATTTTCATCTACAAATTCATCTTCGCTTTCATCTCACCAACAAGTTCCTCATCAGTAATTCCTTTTCTATGTGCCATTATTTGGAACGCAAACTTAATAAAATTTTATATTACTGCATGAAGTATCAAATTTGAAATATATATCAAAAATATTTAATATATGTCCAAGTAGATTTGCTACATATTAAGTAAATCTTGATTCAAAAATATTTTTTTTAAATCAATATTTTAAGACTATTATCAAGTATATTGTAATATATAAAAAGTGTTGAAGTAGAACAAAAACAAAGGTCATATTATTTTTTCACCCAGCTTTAATAAGTACAGAGTAATGCTCATATAAAAAAAGAAGTTGTATGGCAGGCTATTGCATAAAAACAAATTTGTAAAAATTTCAAAATCATAGCTCCTTTATATTTTGAGTTATCGTGCGGACGGACATACATAGCGAAATCGATTTATCGATTCTGATCCGATCCATACATTTGAGCCTTTTTACCCCCATCCTTCTCCGCGTAACAAACGTAATGACAAATTTAGTATACCCTTTGGACTTATAATCATACGGGTACAAAAATTTTAATGTTTTAATTAAGAAATTCTTTTACGAAAAGAAAAAGAATTTCTAAGGTACTAAGCTTTCAATGTGAGACGTAATTTTTTTCAATAAGCTACAGTGTTAGCAAGAAATAAATCAACAAAATTAGTTTAAATAAAAATATTGAATTGTAATAATAATACAACAAATTAAATTTAACAAACCAAAAATGGTTTGTGTAAAATATGATATTGTGAAATAAATAATATAAAATAAATTTTAATATATCTTAAATTATTCCCATTTCCACACCACCTTTGAGGTAGGGAATATGGAGCGTTTTTTTTAAAGGGGTATTCCCAATAGGCCTAATCCACTAAATCTAGAAAAAAAATACGTTAAAAATTAATAGAACTTATAAATATGTAATAGAAATTATAAAATAAAAAACTAAACAACTTTAATTTAAAACATAACTAAAGCAATTCAATTTATATATACATATATAATATAACAAAAACGATTAATTTATAACAAATATATATATATAAAAAACAAAAATTTTAAATCTAAAAAATAAAAATATAATAAACAATAAGTAAAGAAACAGTTAGTCGGTGCCACCGTCAGTCGGTGCCACCATAGTCAGTCAGTGCCACCACAGTCAGTCGGTCAGAAATACCCTACACCAATTTGGTTCAAATATAATGAGAAGTTCATAAGTCTTTTTAAAACCATAAAAGCTTTTATTTGTTTGATCGTAAAACCTATCTAATCAAATTAACTTTATTATATTAAAAACATTTTCTAGTTATTTTATCTATTCAAAAATATTTAAAATTCTTAAAATTTATCTATTTAAAAATATTAAAACGGAAAAAAAGTTGAAATAAATGTTGAATATTTATTTTAATTTAGTTAGCAATCCAATTTATATATTATACATAACATAACAAAAACGATTTATTCATAACAAATATATATCTAAAAAACAAAAATTTTAAATCTAAAAAATAAAAATATAATAAACAATAAGTAAAGAAACAAATAGTCGGTGCAACCGTCAGTCGGTGCCACCGACTTAGAAATACCCTACACCTAATTGGTTCAAATTTAATGAGAAGTTCATAAGTCTTTTTAAAACCATAAAAGCTTTTATATCTTTGATCGTAAGACCTATCTAATCAAATTAACTTTATGATATTAAAAACATTTTCTAATTATTTTATCTATTCAAAAATATTTAAAATTCTTACTAATAAATCTATTTAAAAATATTAAAACGGAAAAAAACTTGAAATAAATGTTGAATACATTTATTTTAATTCAGTTACAAAATTGGAAACATTTGATTAGCTTTTTATCACAAAATTTAGTAAATAAAATTTTTCAAAATTGCAAAAAAAAAATTCTTAGTATATGTACTTATTAGAAAAGCTTATAAATGCAATAAATTATATTTCTTAAATACAATGACAAATTTAGATTTTTTCATGTTGGTTCATATGTTGGTAGATCGGACAAAGAGTTCGAATTCTTGAAGCTTTTGGTCGAATTGAGTATAATTTCGAAACCAAATAAGATAGGACCTTAAAATTTAAATTTGGTATAACGTTAGTATATTAATGTATAGTAATGCATATAATTTGGTATATTTCCTTTGTGTCTCCGAAATTTAGACTAAATTGTATTGATGGTTCCTAAGAAATCCCAAAATTAAAAAGCTTAACTTCGAAGTTAATAAAGATTGAAACTTCCAATTTGATACACTATTTCCTATTTCAGAACTTATTTAACATTTTTAACGGTTTATTAAAAAAATATTTTGTTTTTAATTTATAAAATATAATAGATAATATGTTTTTTAGTAGAACTCTTGCCTTTTAAAAATATAAAAGTGTTAAATAAGTACTGAAATAGGAAATAGTGTATCAAATTGGAAGTTCAATCTTTATTAACTTCGAAGTTAAGCTTTTTAATTTTGGGATTTCTTAGGAACCATCAATACAATTTAGTCTAAATTTCGGAGACACAAAGGAAATATACCAAATTATATGCATTACTATACATTAATATACCAACGTTATACCAAATTTAAATTTTAAGGTCCTATCTTATTTGGTTTCGAAATTATACTCAATTCGACCAAAAGCTTCAAGAATCCGAACTTTTTGTCCGATCTCGACCAGAACCAACATCCGCGGTACTTTCATTACTAGTAACCTGGAGTTTAAATTTTATGAAAATGGCGTCATTAGTTTTGGCGTTATGGTGTCTTTTAAATATGTGTTCGTTCGCCCTTGAACTTTGCCAGAAAACATGGTACAATTTCGCCTTTATGCAGTCTCCGCCATACTTTCAATACTAAAGACAAATTGGAATGTTCTATCTTAATTTTAAGTTACCATAGTTATTAGTTTTGATGATAAGCTTTGAAACTTTGGGAGGTCTAAGAGAGGTATCTGAACAACCACTCCAATTGATCATAGACTAGGGGAATACGTAGGAAATAGTAAAGAACACCCCTGTCCTATATTTTAAGCTTCTTCATTTGTTTTAAGTTACTATCTTTATTATTTTCGATGATATGCTTTAAGGTCTTCGGAACTGTGTGGATAATCTCCAACCCGCAATTCCAATTTTTCTTAAATTTCGAAGACTCTAAGAATATAGGAAGAGGCACACTGATATCAAATTTGTAGGTTACATCTTCATTATTTTCGGAATTATGCTTGTTCGGCCTTAAATCGGTCAAAAAGTTCTAGGATCCGAACCCATGGTCTGATCTCAACCGTACGCAATTTCCGCCGTAGCCTCATTACTAGTAACCTACATCACAAATTTCATGAAGGTAGCGCCATTAGTTGTCGAGTTATCCTGATTTTTTTTTATGTTCGTTAGCCCTTAGAACGATTAAAAGGTTCAGAATTTGAACCCATGAGCCGATTTCGCCCATATGCAAACCCCGTCGTACTTTAAGTCCTAGTAAGCTACAGTAATCAAAATAGCTCCATTCCTTTTTGATTTATCGTGCCTTCGGACGGATGGACATGGCTATATCAACTCAGGAGATCACCCCGATCACAAATATATATACTTTTTCATATCTAGCTCGCTTCGTTTAGGTGGTTACAAAAACCATACCAAAAGTTAATATACCCTTTTCCTATTTCATTGGTGTAGCATATAAAAAATATCACAAAATTTAAGCAAATAAAAATAATAAATAAAATTAAAAAATATGACAAACTAAAGCAATTCAATTTATAATACATCTATAATAATGCTATTAAAAAAATTAAAAAAAAATTTCACAGTAAATTATACTATTTAATGCATTACTCTTTGCAACTGTTAAAAAATTTTAATTTCCTGTTTGATTTTAAAATATCGTTCGTTTACTTTGTAAAATTATTTAACAAAAAATATTCGCGAAAGTTTAAGCTATTTGGAAAAAAATATTGCGGCTGCTATTACCGCATTTATTTATTTATTTATTTATTTATTTATTATAAATTCATGATATTACAGTTATAAAATTACAAAATACTAGACTTAGACAATAACTTAAAATTGGTATAAGAGTCTTAGCAATTATAATATAATATATATATATACAGTTATGGAGTATAAATACAAAAATTAAATATATATTTTTATTATAACCTAATGTATATTTAACAATAAAATATTAATTTAGTTATAATTCTAACAATTTTTTTAATAAAGCCTGATCTGTTTTTAATAATATTTTCAATTTAAATGTGAAGCGACTTATATTACTGGAATTCTTTAAATTCTCCGGAAGATAGTTATAAATTCTTATTGATGAACAAAAATTACTGTTTCTAGCCAATTCAGTTCGAGTTTTTTCGTGACATAGCTTTCCCATGTTACTTTTGTTATAATTGTGAATATTCCTTCTTTTTGGTAATAAAGTTTTACTTTTAGTAACACCATTTTCAATTTTATGTATAATTTTAGCCTTTTCCAATATTATTAATTCGTCTAAGTTAAGGAATCCCGTATTTTTGTATAGATCATCAGTTGGAGTACGCCAATTTAGTTTATATAATATCTTGATTGCTTTGTTAATTAATATTTTCATTTTCATTTTTAATGTATTTGAACAACACGACCATGTCGCCACATTGTATTTTATATGAGACATGATGTGTGCATGAAATAATAGTTTAGCTGATTTGTCATCTAATATTATTCCACTTCTTCTAATAGAGCCTAGCAATGGCATTATCTTTTTTATAATGTAATTAATATGATCATTCCATGATAATTTGTCATCTATTATAATACCGAGATATTTATAAGTTTGTTCTCTTTTAATTTCTCTACTATCAATACAAATTTTTGGATTGATATCAGGCTTATTTAGACGTTTAAAAATCATGTACTTTGTTTTTTCAATGTTCATTGTTAATTTATTTCCATTTAACCATCTCATATATAATTTCAAATCATTATTGACCAATCTTTTTAATCTTTCCGCATTTTTTGCTGTATAGATAAGCAATGTATCATCAGCAAATATTTTATAATCGCCTCTAATGTTAGAAAATTGCATATTATGCACATACAATAGATACAAGGTAGGTCCAAGAACTGACCCTTGAGGCACACCTATATTTAAGGCACGTTTATTGCTACAAACACCATTAACTTTCGTTTTGATAAATCTGTTTGTCAAATACGTTCTTAGTAGTTCATGCGGTAGTCCTCTTATTCCAATTTCATATAATCTGTCCAACAATATTTGATGGTCCACTGTGTCAAATGCCTTACTCAGATCTACAAAAACAGAGCATACATAGTCCTTTATCAAGATCTCCAATAATAGATTTCACAGAATCATTGATTGCTACATCAGTTCCATGCGACTTTTGGAAGCCAAACTGATTGATGTCAAATCCGCCTGCACATTTAATGAATTGCATCTTTCCCATCCTATACATAATTTTTCGTTCACAAGTATTTTTGGGAAAAATTCTTTATCTACTTCAATTACTGCGTTATATATTACTTTGTTATATTTATTCAACTCGTATGTTTTTACTACTTTCATAGCACACATTTCTAAAAAAGAATTTTGCTTTTTGAGTTTTTCTACTATTTCGGCATCACTAAATTTATTATTCATATAAACCAATTCAATTTGTGGCTTAATGACCGTTGGTATTTTTATCTCGTAACTGTCTGTCATTTTCTTTTCTAATTCAACTTTTATTTTTTCACGTTCTTCAATTGTGTCTGTTTCAATTAATATTGCTCCATTGGTTTTAGTTTCAATATTTTTGATTTTGAGATTTTTTGGATCAACCTTTGTATTTAGATCACTTTTTGTTTTTTCACTTTTTTGTTTATTTTTTGGCTTAACAATCAAAGGTAATTCTTTTTTCATTTTCATTCGAATATTTTTTTTATTTTTTACCATATCAGCAAATGATACAGTTTGACCCACATTAATATTATTTTCGTTAATTACATTATTAATTTTTTTGTATACCTCATCATTTTGTTTCAATACATTATTAAACGATTCATTCACCTTATCGCTTTGTATTTTAAAGACTTCAGTAATTTTTTCCATCTTACGTAGCGCCATTTGTTGTTCACTCTTAATTTCTTCCAATCTCTTTGTAAAACCTGACTTTATAGCTCTCAGTAAATTTATGACTTCACTTTCATTTCTTTTAAGAGCAGCTTCAAATTCATTTTTATATTCCTTTAGGTGTTCACTATTTTTTGTTACCGCGGAGTCCATGTTTTGTAGAACCAAATCCACATTTTGTATGTTCAGGATACAATCGTCACAAATAAATCTTTAATTGTTATTTGCGTACACATTATTAATTGTCGATAGATCCAATCCTGAACACTTCAAAGCTTCATGAAAAACTTTTTTACACATTCCCGAACATTGAATTCCCGTTTCACCTTTTATTTTACCTCTGCATTTATTACAAGACACCATATTTTTTTTGTTTTTTTTTTTTTATTTTATATGTTTTGGAACATACAAAATATTTAGACCTTAGAATATTTTTTTTTATTTAATTTGTTTTTTTATGTTGCATACATATATGTATCATATTACAAAGTTTTTTTATTTTTAATTTTTTCTGTTTATTAATTAAATTTATTTTAAACGACGTTTTGTATTGTTTAAAATAAATTTTAACCGATAATTAAGAAACACGTCCGTTCTGATTAACATGTAAGTAATCAATGAATTTACACGTCGATGTCATATTTACCCAAACTTAGATTTGCAAATTCCTGTTCAATAAGTATTTGTTTGATATTCTCAAAAAAAATTGTTTTAAAGTATAATTTCGTAGAATTTTCTGAAATATTGCGGTCATATGAAATAGTACATAGTTTGTCTGATCTGTCGGCATAGAAAGATCCCCTCTGTTCAATTCGTCAAAACAGAAAGATCCCGAATCAGTACCTCGCTCTTTCAGGAATATAGATTAACAATCGACGCATTTAATACGTTTTTCTTATGAATTGGGATCTTTATCAAATTGTACCTCATTTAAGTAACGCGAAGTAAAAATTCTATCAAATGGTTCTAAATCTATTTCCTGCTCTAAAGTATTTTCTCCAATTACTTGTTTCAAATTTTCTTTTTCATTATTAGATTTACGAAAAATCTGGTGAATCCTAATTTTTTTCGGATTCTACAACTTGCGTATATGAAACGTTGTAATTGTATCCAGCTAAAGAACGATAAAAACCAAATCTATTTTCTAGTGCATCGGTTTGGAATTTACCTAATAAAACGTAGTTCATATGAAGTATCGTTGAGGATAGACGGACTAAATCTATCAACGTTTTAGTAGTGAATACTAGAGCATTGCAAGTTTCTTTTGTAAGACTATTTTAATTTTCATTAGTATTCCAAACTAATAACCAATCATGAAGATCTTTAAGAAATGTGAAAAAAAATCTGTTTTCTCTTTTATTGGTCCATTCCATTCGTTTCTAGTTCTAATAGCTTGAAATTATCCTGTTTGTAGAATGCTGGAATGTATTTTTTCTACTATTAAAAAGTATCAAACTGTAAGTATATATTTCCCTTGCCGTTAGGATTAGGAAAATAATTTTGATTTTGAAAGCTCAAATCATTAAACATAGATTGGATTATTTTGTGATTAACAGTGATAATTACAAGAATAATATAGGCTTCCATATTTTGAACTGAATCAATTACAGCCTTTGTGGTCTCCGTTAAAAATTTACCTGTAGCTCGAAATACAGAGAACATGCGGATAATTTCTTTAAAATTTCAGAAAACACACTTTATCATAAAGGCCATAATTTTCCTGGCTGTTTCAGTAAAGCTACTGCCAGCCATACCTACTACATTGTTCGCTCTATATTGTAGGCTTTGCTCTACGTAAATTTCATCAATTAAGATGGCTACAAACTTTTCACGTTCCATTAAGGATTGAAAAGCAGTAGTTAAATATCTCTCATAATTTTCAACATTTTTATAATTAGTGTTACGTGCAAACGAGAAGATAGTCTTTGAAGATGCCTACTGCTCGGCAGAGAAAGAAATTTAGAAACAATGGAGTAAGTAGCTCTGAAATAAGCTAAAATTAAAAAAGACATTATCATGGTGTTACAACTATATATTGGTGATTTCAAACTTATTAGCTCAATTTTTTGATAATATATAATTTAACTAGTTTTGCAGAATCATCCTCAAAATTAGAATATTCTTTAAGATGAAGCAACGCTTTTTCTAGAAGAAATTGATGATTCTCCATTGTTGAAAAACGATATTAAAACTTATTAGCTCAATTTGCTTTATGGTAATATATAATTTTCCTCGTTTTTTAGAATCATCCTCAAAATTAGAACATTTTTTAAGAAGAAGCAACACTTTTTCTAGAAGAAATTGATGATTCTTCAAAAGACTAGTTTCATTTTTTCTGATAAAATATTTTTAAAAAAAAATTAGAATATTTTTTAAGAAGAAGCAACACTTTTTCTAGAAGAAATTGATGATTCTTCAAAAGACTAGTTTCATTTTTTCCGATAAAATATTTTTAAAAGTTTTTGAATGTAACTTGCAAACTATTATCAATTATAATTCTTTATTTAATTTCACATGCGAAATAGACATAATTTTTCAAAAAATATAAAATGACATTATTTTCATTTTTATTTATTAACCAGCCATTTAAATTAATGTTTTGATCAAAATGAGAAACCAAATTGCAAAAATTTAAAATTATTTTAATTATTTGAATTTTGAATTTAGCGTTTCTGATTTTTTATTAGATAATTATGAATTACTAGCAGATTTACCCGGCGTTGCCCGGGAGCGTGCAAATTGTAAAAAAGCAAGTTTTGACCAATTTTTCGAAATACTGCATTGGTTTAAAAGAAAGCCTCAAAAAAATATTTGTGGAGTTCCGTTAACCCATTGCGGCCCAACAGCTTTTATAGCATTTTTCGTTATTTTTCTATAAATTAGAAATGGTTTAACCGATTGACTTCAAATTTTGTACATGTGTTCCTCTTTCAGAATGGTGTTCACTCTATTAACCGACTTGGAATTTGTAAAGCCTTGCCGCCAGGCAATTTTCCAAAAAATATTTTGGAAGGATATTACGTCCAATTTTGCGAAATATTGCTTTATCAAAGTCTCCAAAACAGATTGTTGATTTCCGTTAACCCATTACG
Organism: Dolichopus griseipennis; assembly: GCA_963082915.1. Lineage (NCBI taxonomy): Eukaryota > Metazoa > Arthropoda > Insecta > Diptera > Dolichopodidae > Dolichopus > Dolichopus griseipennis. The sequence continues at coordinate 177,918,499 of OY720441.1, read as the reverse complement.
GCACAACAGCTTTTACAGATTTTTTCGTTACTTTACTCTTGAGAAGAAACGGTTTGACAAATTGGCTTTAAATTTTGTATGCGTACATTTATATACTTGTCATTCCTACGATTGGTGAAAAAAAAAATTTTATAAGTAAATTACGTCCAATTTTTGAAAGTAGATAGGACTTCTTTGAATTAGGGGAATGTTTAAAAAAAATTTTTACTTTAAAAAACAGTTTCCAAAGCAGTTTGAACGATTATCTGTAATTTTTCTATTCGTGATGCTTCTTGACAATTTAGCGCTCTTTGAAAATAGAGTTGAGAATGGTGGGCTTTCGGCGAATAATATTAACTGAATTAAAATGACTATAGGTCAGAAGGGTATACGAAATTTGGAATTATGTCATTATTATATAGTTTTCTTGAATTGCCAACGTTTGAATAAAATATAGTCGATGGTTTAGAAATATATTGGATGGCTCTTCCTCGTTTTTTTTATGATTTTGTGAGAAAAATGCTTCTTTTTTGGAAAAACTATTTCAAAATACTATGTATTTAAGCATAATATATACGAAATTGAATTTTTTGATTTTTAGATTTCATTTGAAGAAAACAGCAATTTGATAAAAAACAAAGACTTAAGAAAAAATGTACAGAAGGAAAATGTTATGTTATTTAAATTTAAAGATATTATTATTGATTCTTTATTAGCTTTATTTTTATTATTATTAATATTATCTTATTTAGCTTTTGCACTATTTGGGACTATTTAAGGAGAGCAAAAAAATTAGTCTTATTAATTAAGTGAGCTTTTAAAATAAAGATTAACTTGCGTTAATACCAAAAATTTGAAAATTTCATTGAATCTTTGTGCAAAACGCGTAAACAGGTCAAAACCAAATTAACGCTGTGGGTTTTTATAATTAAAATGCTGATACTATATTTTCAATAAAATTCTTTCATTCGTTTAAGCAAATAAAATTTTTAGAAAACTTCATGGCGTCGTCGTGGAAAACGGGTTAATCGAACTTAACTTAAACCTTTTGCAGACTTTCTTGCGCACTGCAAAATCAACCTGTAAAAATGGACACAAGTCGGAAAGACAAAATTTTTTGAAAGCCCGCCAGGCCGAAACAGGTTAATTCATTCCAACCAAATTTATACAACTAATTCCAGTTGCTAAGAGGAACATTTCTGCAAAATTTCAAGTCAATCGGTCAAACCCTTTTGACTCGACATCAAAAACATTGAAAAAGCTTCTTTGCGCCATCGTGCCCAAACGGGTTAACCGAACTCAACAAAAATTTGTGTCAGCCTCTCTTTTCGAGTGCAAAATCACAGATTTGTAAAATTCTACACAAATCGGAAACACAAAATTTTTTGGAAACCCGCCAGGCCAAAATGGGTTAATTTATTCTAGAAAAATGTATACAACTCATTCCGGTTGCTTAAAGGAACATTTATGCAAAATTTCTAGTCAATCGGTTAAATCGTTTTGACTCTACATCAAAATAACGAAAAAGCTTAAAACGGCTCTGGAGCCGCAATCTGTTGACTTATAAAAATGTGAAATAGCCATTGTCACCCCCTGGGCTCTCAGAATTATTCCTTTAAAATTTTGTGACAATCGGTTGTTTTCACGTGAATCCTGGACAAACAAGAAAGCAAACAAACAAATTTTCTTCTTTTTATATTAGATTGGAGAAAATACTTGGAACAAAGTTTGCCCACAAACGTGGCCGTTGTGAATTTTTCATATAACATGATTTCGTAAAATGATAAGCACATACGCAACTATACTTTGTAGGTTGCCAATCAGGTCTTTCTAAAGCGTTTATCTAAAATAAAAAAAAAAACAATTTTTCGAGACTCGCTCTCATTTTGTATCAAGTATTCACTAATACATTCAAATAATTCCATATCTTGGATAGAAGATATTGTACGTCGTGATTCTTAATATTGTCTTTGCATATTGTATATTGTCTTTAGAAAAAGTAAAGAAAAGGTAATAATAACAATGGACAGTTAACTGATTTGTTTGAGGTGCAGCAGGGTGTAAGGCAAGGCTGTATATTGTCGCCTATATTATTTTTGGTTGTGATGGACGAAATTTTAAACGCAACCGTAGGCGTAGATGAGAGATATGGCATTTAGTGGCGAGTAGGAAAAAATTTAAGGCACTTAGATTATGCTGATGATGTAATTTTCATGGCACACACAAGAAGTGGTCTGAACGAAATGTTCCAAAATTTGAACAAATATGACAAACGAGCTGGTCTAAAAATAAATGCAACTAAGACAAAAAGCATGCGTACAGAGCACTCAGCACATCAGCAAATTCTACAAGAAGAAAGCCAAATTGAAGAAGTAGAGCAGTTCAATTATTCAGGAAGCATTGTTAAATTCAATTGGGGAACAGAAGTTGATGTTGACAGCAGAATAAATAAAGCTAGAGCTGCTTTTGAAACTCTATTAAACATATGGCAGTCAAATGAAACAAACGTCAAATCAGTACTTCTATACGGCTGTGAAATATGGAAGGTAACCGAACCGCCAATATCACCAAAAAGTTGCAGACGTAGTATAAACCGTTGTCTACGCCGCATCTTAAGAGTTCGTTGGCCGCAAATCAGTACCAACACACACCTGCGGCAAAAAACGAACCAAAAGGTGATTGAAGTCGAGATCCGAGAGAAAAAATGGCGATGGATCGGACACACCTTGAGGCCAGAAGAAAACATTGCAAGGCAATATTTTGAATGGAATCCACAAGGCAGACGAAGAGTTGGTAGACCAAGGAAAATATGGAGAAGTACTTTTTTTGAAAGAAGCAGAAGCACAACGCAAAACGTGGTTACAGCTAAAAGGAATTGCTAAGAAAAGGTGCAGAGGATTTGTTGACGCCCTATGCCCCACCAGGGGTTCTAGAATCCAGTAAGTAAGTAACTAAGAGTAAAAAACGCTAACGGTCTACTTAAGTTTTATATATCATCTTCAAAAGAGTTGGACCCTAAAAATGCTTACAATTAAAGAATTTTTTATACCCTACACCTATAGAATAGGTAAAGGGGTATATTAACTTTGGTATGGTGTTTGTAACCACCTAAAGGAAGCGAGCTAGATATGGAAAAGTATATATATTTGTGATCAGCGTGACCGCCTGAGTCGATATAGCCATGTCCGTCCGTCCGTCCGTCCGTAGGCACGATAACTCAAAAAATAATGGAGCTATCTTGATGAAATTTTAACTGTATAAGGGCGAAATCAGCCCATGGGTTCAGATTCTGGACCTTTTAGTCGGCGTCAGGGATAACGAACATATATTAAAAATCACGATAACTCAACAACTAATGAGGCTATCTTCATGAAATTTGTGCTGTAGGTTATTGGTAATGAAACTACGGCGGTGATTACGTACGGTGAGGATTGGACAATGGGTTCGGAACTGAGAACTTTTTGATCGAATTTAGGCCAAACTAGCGTAATTCCGAAACCAATGAAGATATAACCTCCAAATTTGGTATCAGGGTGTCCCTTCCTATTGCGTAAGTGTCTTTGAAATTTGGGCCCCATTGGACTAGTGGGTCGGGGACCAGGCACTCAGTTCTGAGGACCTTCAAAAATATTTTCGAAATTAATAAAAATAGTAACTTGAAACAAATGTAGAAGCTTCAAATTTGGCCCAGGGTTGTCTTTACTATTTCTTCCGTGCCCCCCTAATTTGGGATCATTTGGAGTGGTGGTTCAGGACCTCTCTTAGACCCCCAAATGTGTAAAAGCTTATAATCGAAATTAATAAAACTAGTAACTTAAAATTAAGATAGAACGTTCCAATTGTATACAAGGGTTAACTAGTCTTGAAAGTATGACGGGACTGCATATGGGCGAAATCGTACCATGGTTTGGGGTTCTGGAACCCTTGACAAGTTTAAGGACTAACAAACATATATCTTAAAATACCATAACTCAAAAAATAATGCCGGTATTTTGATGAAATTTAAACTCTAGGTTACTAGTAATGAAAGTACCATGGGAATTGGTTCTGGTTGAGTTTAATTTCAAAGCCAAAGAATATATTTCCTATGTCCTATAGCTATATTCAAAGGTACTTGCTGCATGTATGTAAAATTTATTTGAATATTTAAATGAATTATATGAAAAGGTCTAAATTTGTAATTGTATTTTAGAAATACATTTATTGCATATTTTGCGTTTGTAAGCTTTTCTATTAGGTATATAAACTAACCATTTAAAATAACTGCAATTTTTAAAAATTTGGATTATTAAATATATTATGCTTTGATTATCTTTTTATCACAAAATTTAATAATTAGAATTTTTTCATTTTGTAATTGAATTGGAATAAATATATTTTCATTTATTTCAAGTTTATTGTTTTTTAATATTCTTAAATAGATAAATTAGTAAGAATTTGTAATATTTTTTAATAGATAGTGTAATTAGAAAATGTTTTTAGTATTATAAAGTTAATTTGGTTAGCTATGTTTTACGATCAAATTAATAACAGCTTTTGTGGTGTTAAAATGACTTATGGATATGTCCTTAAATTTGAACCAAATAGGTGTAGGGTATTTCTAAGTCGGTTGCACCGACTGACTGTTTCTTTACTTGTTATTATCTAGTCTCTGGAAGAGTTTTTATGCTTGTACGATGAATTAATGAATGAATGAAGGTATGTCTATGTGCAAAATATAAAATAACTTTTTTTAAGCGCTAACTGATCAACTGTTAGGCTAATAAGACTGTCTGTACTATAGGTACATGTTGGTACAAGGGGTCATATTATATTCGTGTTATTAGAATTGATCTTAATGAATTCCACATACAATTTAAACATGAGATAATATAGGCCTTATAACATGTAAAACCGTTTTAGATTTTCAATAGATATAATTTACTATTTTTGCTTATATTGTAATATTTTGTATTTGAGTTATATGGTATTCTATATCTGTGAATTATATTATTCAATTAAATTATTTGTTTGAATTTTTGCATTTGTTTATATTGTTATAATAATGTAAATTTTATTAAAGATATATAATAATTATTGATTAAGCCGTTAATTTGAACCCAATGGCGAATGGATTTCGAGTCGAAAACCAGAAAAGTTTTTTCACTTTCACTGGGACTGGGATTCGGGCCTTTCGTATGAAAGTTCGGCACTCTAACCACTGTTCCACCCAACCCCACCAGAGATTACATAATAAAACATTGTTTAATTGCAAGGAAATAAAAAAAATACATACTATTATTACCGTTTACCTTTTCTTATAGAACAAAGACTAGGGATGTTTTTCTAAATTCATCTGTTTTAAGTTGACGTATTTGCATTAACTGAAACGTGATTAAATCCAACCATATTGCACTTGGAGCTCTTTGATAACTGTTACACAGGTTTTAGGAACGATAGATATTCTAATCCATCCGATTACTCAAATGGTGAAATTCCTAAAGGGGGTTGAGTTTTAATTGCGGTAAAAAATAATTTTTATGAAAATCAAGTTAATGTCCCTGGATTAGGAGACCTTGAAGTTATTACTGTGAAAATTGAACTTCCTTCTAAAAATTTATATCTTGTTAACTGTTATATTTCTCCTTCGTCTGATTCTCATATTTATACTTCTGTATGTAAAATGATAATTTTTATTTGCAATGACTTTAGTCCTAAAGATGAATTGATTTCATGAGGTGCTTTTAACTTTCCCAATCTTATATGGGTAAAGCTTAACGAAGAACATTTTATGATTACGAAATATATTGAGACTGAATGTGAATATGTATTTATTAATAAATTAAATACTAATTATTTGCAAAAAGTATATATATATTATATATTTTACTTCTGAATGGAACAATTTAATTTTCTGCGAAAATACCTTCCCTTTAAAAGGTATTGATAAGTTTCATCCACTATTAAGTTTTACTCTTTGTGTAAATTCACCAATCAATTCTGAATATTCCAATTTTTATAGTTTTTATTTTAACAAAGCGTTCGTCCAATCCATCCGAATTTGAGAAAACTCAGAAATAAAAAGAATAAAGCTTGTCGTTGTTATCTTAAATCGAAGAATTCGAATGACTATAATAGATTTAAAATTCTCTTTGATGAATTCAAACTATTGTCTGAATTACTCTATAATGAATTTATTTCTAGTACATCTTCAAAATTAATATCAAATCCAAAATGCGTCTGGAATTTGGTTAATTCCAAGAGGAAAAGTGACGACTTTCCTTCTCATATGAAGTATAATGGTGTTTCAAGTAATGATTCTTAAATAATATCAAACTTCTTTCGTGAATATTTCTGTTATAGTAATTCTATTTTTACACCAAATTACAATGAATTCTCTTATTCGGATACTTTTCGAAAACTACTTGTTCTATTATAAATATTAATGAAGGTATAATAAAAATGTATATAGACAAACTTATTTATTTTTATTTATTCATTTATTTAGTAAAGAGCTTTACTATTTTTGTGCTACAATTTTAAACTTTAATTTATAATTAGTTGGTTTAGTAAAAATTATTTTTTATATAAGGTACTATATTTTTTTTAAAAATTATTAAATTATTTTCATTTTTCAATTCAAAAGGTAAGTTATTAAACAAATTTAAGCCTCTATACAGTCAACTTCTTGAATATTATTTATTTTCATATATTTTGTTTTTTTAACATTTAATGTTACTTTATTTCTACTGGGCCAAAGACTGAGATGATTTTTATCAGCGTTTATTGCATTTAGGCATTCTTCAACAGTGTCACAAGCTACATATAACAAAGCATCATCTGCAAACAAAACAAGTTTAGACTTTGAGACAGTTTTGTACATGTCGTTTACGTATAAAATAAATAAGAGAACACCCAAGATACTACCCTGCGGTACTCCTAGTGATACTTTGATTGCATCAGAGACAACACCTTTGATTTTTGTTCTTTGGGATCTGTTTTCCAAGTATGATTGAAACCATTTAAGTTCTTTTTCCTTCACTCCGTAGCATTTTATTTTCTTCAATAAAATTTGACGGTCCACAGTTTCAAATGCTCGTTGCAGGTCTATAAAAACCGCTATTATAACTTTTCCATCATGAACATCCATTTTCCAGTTACTGATTATTAAATTTAACAGTGCTTCACAACTGTGATTCTCTCTAAAACCCGATTGATATTCATATGATATTTATTTAAATGTTTCTCAAATTGACTGTTCACAATTTTTTCAATAATTTTTGACTCCAGAATAATGGTGTTTATCGGCCGGAACTCCTCACATTTGTTTGTACCCTTTACCTTTTTCATAGCAATTACAACCGTTTCTTTCCAATTTTCAGGGAAACATCCACTTTCTAATGATGCATTTATGATTGTTAGAAGGTTTATGCCAATTAGATTAAATGAATCAATGATCATTTGTGCATTAACAAAATAGTGATCCTTTTTTTTATTTAAAGAGTTTAACGTATTTTTTAATTCCATCAATTCTATGCTTCTAAATTTAAAAATATGTTCAGATTCTTCAATTATATTTTCATATTCTTTATAAGGTATTTCCATGTTAATTTCTTTAATAGTTTCTATAAAATAATTGTTGAATTTATTTGCCATAATAAGTTCATTATTTCCTTTTTCATTTTCAAAAATAACTTTCTTAATCTTCTTAAATTTCTCGTTTAACACATGCATCTTTATGTTTCGCCACATTGTTTTCTGGTCATGCGAATTATTTACTTTATTTTTAATAAAGGTGTTCTTGCAAATGTTAATTTTTTTTTATATATATTTCGTAGGATCCTGTATTTTCCCATTCCTCAATATTATTAATCCACACTTCTATTTTGTATTGCCGATTTCTATGCCTTTTCATCATTTCTAGTTCATTGGTATACCATTTGTTTATAGGATGTTTACCACTATTTTTAGTAACTTCAAATTGGTTAATAATTTCATGTAAGGATGTACTGAACTTACTTGCTTTTGCATTTACATCAGCAAAATAAATTGTTATTATGTCATTTACAGCAATCTTTCCTCTAAACATATCAACATTATATTTAATCGTTTTAATTTTTTTATGATTGTGTGATTCTTTTTTCTTACTCAGTTTTAATTTTATTTTTAGAGTTTCATGGTCACTAATTTTTGCATTATGTTCCACACTAGCAGATACCTTCTCAAACCGGTTTGTTACCACCCAATCTATTTTGATTCCTGTGTGATCCGTGTGTATTCTTTAACTATTTGTTTAAAAAAATTTTCTTCAAATATGTCTTTTATTTTAATCTTACAACTATCATTTTTAAGCCAATTTATATTAAAGTCACCCATTATTATTATGTCTTCTTTTGATTCATTTAATTTAATAATATATTCATTTAATTCATTAAAAAATTCATCATTTACATTCATGTATTTTGGGGCTCTATATAGACCTATAGTATGGAAAGAATAATTTCCACAGCTTAACCTAACATGTAACATCCAAATTTCCTTCCTTAGACAATATTTATTAATGAGACTGACATTCCAGTTATCTTTACAATAAAGTACAACCTCTCCAGTATGTCTAGAGTGACTATCCACCCTTACGATGTTGTATCCGTTAATTTCTATTGGTGAATCTTCATCGTCGCTTATTAGATGCGTTTCAGTACAACATAATACATCATCTTTTCCATTACACATTAAATTTTCAATTTCTATAAAATTATTTACTACTCCTTGAATATTTATTTATATATAAACATTCAACATTACTTGGTTGATACAGCAATATTTTCTTTCTTTCTATTTTTATCTTTTTTAACAAGCTCGGACATTCTCTATCTAGCACATTGTGCGATATATTTAAACCAAGGTTCAACGCTTCATTTGTCTTTTTACATATAACACATTTGAACTCATCTGCCGTACAATCCTTTATTAAATGATTTTCTCCACATTTCCTACATGTTTTCCCTTCAACAGTACAATTTTCTTTTTTGTGTCCGAAACCCAGGCAATTCACACATCTACGCACATCAAAGCTTTCATATACTTTACAATTGTCCCATGCTATTTTTATTCTGCCTAATTCCATTATTTTTTTAAAATCTTCTACATTTACCTCTATAATTGCATTGTATTCATTTTGGGTTCTATTGGTTTTGTATCCTCGTATATATCTAATATCTTTGCTATATTTAATATTATTTTGCTTACTAACCTTGTTAAGAAGCTCCTTTTTCCGTGGTATTCGGCCATACCAACAATTAAAATTTTTGGCCTTATTTCTTTAGGTCTCATTACATCGTAATCTTTTTTCATTAATTCTTTTGCAGCAGTTTCAAGATTAGCAGTTGACTCTCCATCTTCACAATATATTGCAACTTTCCCATCCTTCTTTTCTACTATTCCACCTATCTTAAAGTTTACCGGATTTATAGTTTTTTTGACAGCATTCTTAGTTACTTGCGACCCTTGCGTTTTTTTTGGTTTTATAACCACCACTGAATCTTTCTTTACTATATCTGAATATGATTCAACCTGTTTATCTTTTTTTACATCTTTAGAGGTAATTTTTATAGCTTCGACACTTATTTTTTCCATTCTCTCCATCAGTTTTCGCTTTGCTCTTTAACATCTTTAGCTAACTCATTCATGGTTATCATTTTAGGCATTCTTCTTTCAAAGCTTTCTTGTGCCAACTTGAGTGATCTTATTCTTTCCATGTACCTATGCTCTATTGCTTGAAGCAAGCTTTTTACTTCATCCTCGTTTTTTTTAGCGATACCTCAAACTCATTTTTATATTCGTGCAGGTAACTCTTGTTTTCTTTTGTGGTATCATGAATTTCTTTTAGGACCATATCAACATTGTGAATATATACCATGCAGTCATCACACATCTTAACATCCCACCTGCGCCCAATACATGCACACTGAACTGATCCAACTCGCTGCATTTGTTAGCAGCATGATAAATCTTGCCACAAACTCCATTACATCTCAATCCAGATTCACCCCTTATTGTGTTTTTACAGCTACTGCACTCTGCCATTTTATATCAACTATTAGATTACTTAATTTACATATTCAATCCTATCATATCTCAATTTAAATGAAATTTAAACTATTGTTAATGTAAAATGTATTAAAAAAATTAAAAATAAAAATTTTTTTGTAAATAATCAAATTAAAATTAATTGAATGCAAATTTTAACTATTGTTAATGTAAAATTTATTAAAAAAAAAATTAAAAATTAAAATTTTAAAAATAAAAATTTTTTGTAAATAATCAAATTAAAATTAATTGAATGCGCATACGCGTACACGATACCCGACGTTTATCGCAGCACTGTTTATTAACCTTGAATCGAGTATCGATTATTATTGTGAATTGTTTTTATTTAATTTGACACTATTGTTTTTATTTAATTTTTTTTTGTGAGATGAGATGATTTACACAATTAATAATTAACAGTAAGTTTTTGTTTGTTTCTCATGAGAACTTCAATAATAATGATAAAGAAAAAAAAGAGAAAATAATTTATGTATTTTTAACTATCAATATTTTGTATTTAAGGTTTTCCCTTTTTTATTATTAATTTAAATAATATGTGAAAGATTATATTTTTTAAATAATTTGCATGCAAATTCACTATAGTATTATTATATTTATGAATTATAATTTTAAAGTTTATAGTTTATTTTATATTATTTTTTTAATTAACCAATATATTTTACCATCCGACAATTTAGAGAGACGACCCGAAAAAAAAAAAAAAAAAAAAACTTGGAAATAATAAGCTTCCCGGACCAGCTGGTATTCCGGAATTATACTCAAAAAGTGTTCAAGCGCTTTGGCTGTTACCCTCTCAATACTGTTTAATTCTTCTTTAAATTCAGAAGTTAGACCTATTCATAATTCATATTAACTATCGACCAATTGCGAAACTTTCTTCACTTCCAAAACTGTTCGAATTATTAATGTATGATTCTATTCATAATCAAAGTTTTAATTGAACTGTTATACAGTGCGGACGTTTTTGTTTTTTCTATAAATAATTATCGGTTAAAATTAATATAAAAACATTAAAAAAAAGAAGAGAATAAAAAATTAATCAACTTGAAATCAAATGTTATGTAATGGCGTCGTGTCATAGGTGCAAGAGTAAAATCAAAGGAGAAACTGGAATTAAATATTATGCTCGGGTGTATGTAAAAAAACGTTTCAGGAGGTATTAAAATGTTCGGGGATGGATCAGTCTATCATCAACATTGTGTATACAAACAAAAATGTTAAATTCATCTGTGATGACTGCGTGTTGTATATTCAAAATGTTGATTTAGCTTTACAAAACATGGAAAATGCATTGACAAAAAACAATAAACATTTAAAGGAATATAAAAATGAATTTGAAGTGGCAATAAAGAAGAATGAAACTGAAATAATAAATTTACTGAGAGCTATTGAAACGAGCTACATGAAAAGATTAGAAGAAATTAAAATCAAAAGTAAACGTAATTACACAAAATGGAAGAATTTACTGAAGCCTTCATACTTAAAGCGATAAAGTAAATGAAACAACTTTGAGTGCAATAAAAAAAAATGATGAGATTTCCGAAAAAATAATAATGTTGTTAATGAAAAAAAGATAAATATGGGTCAAACAGTGGCATTTGCTGACATGGTAAAAAATACAAAAAATTGCGAAATGAAAAAAGATTTACCATTAATTGTGAAACCAAAAAATAAGAAAAGAAATTAACAAACAAAGAGTGACTTAAATACAAAGGTTGATCCAAAAAACTTTCAAATTAAGAATATAGAAAATAAAACAAATGGAGCTATTTTAATTGAAACGGAACCAAATGAAGATCGTGAAAAAATAAAAATTAAATTATAAAAAGAATGTAAAAATAGATACGAAATCACAATACCAACGGACATAAAACCTCAAGTTGAAATTTAAGGACACAGAAATTGTAGAGAAACTCAAAAGGCAAAACTGTTTTATGGAAATGAGTGAAATCAAAGTAGTTAAAGTATATGCTGTTAAAAAATACAACAAAGAAATTTTTATTGAAGTGAATACAGAAACTTTTCAAGATTCTAGCGAATTATAAACTATGTATTGAATGGGAAAGATGTAAGGTGTTTAATGCCATAAATATAAAAATGCTACAAATGAAAAGGATTCAACAACCTATCAGCTGATTGTAGAAACAAGGAAACATGCTCAAAGTGTCATGAGGAACATAAGACCAGTGAATGTAACAAATAGTACATAAATAAATGCATTAATTGCATAAAATATAATGAAAAATTAAAATTAAATGAGGATGTTAACCATAAACCTTTCAGGCCCTTCTGAACAAAAATAATTATCGTAAAAATTACTTACTTACTTAGGTGGCGCTACAGACCATGAAGGTCCTGGGCCTGACGTAGCGTTCCTCTCCACCTCGTTCGGTCCCGAGCAGATACTCTCCAGTTGGAGATTTGGAGCCTTCTGATGTCTGTCGAAATCTCGTCTCTCCAACGAAGGTTTTGGCGACCTCTGCGACGTGCTCCCTCTGGCCTGGCTTCGAGTATCTTTTTAGCTGGAGCATTGTTGTCCATTCGCTCAACGTGACCTAGCCATTGCAGCCTTTTGATCTTAATTTTTTGAACTAGGTCTACGTCACCGTACAGCTGATAGATCTCTGCATTGTATCTTCTTCTCCAGGTCCCATCGTCGCAGTAAGGATCGAACACTCGACGAAGATTCTTTCGCTCGAAAGTTCCAAGTGCTTGCTCACTTGCTCTGGGCAATGTCCAGCATTCTGCTCCATATAGTAGCACTGGAAGTATGAGCGTTTTGTACAGTTGCACTTTGGAACTGCGCGAGAGGAGTTTTGAACCCAGTTGTTTTGACAAACCGAAATAGCAGCGGTTTGCTAGGTTTATTCTTCGTCGGATCTCCACATTGATGTCATTTGCGGAGTTTACATTTGTACCTAGGTAGACAAACTCCTTAACTACCTCAAAGTTATATGTACCAACAGTGATGTTTGGACCTGCTCGATGTATTCTGGCCTCTTTATTTGTTGATAACATATACTTCGTTTTGTTCTCGTTCACTAGAAGACCCATTTTCTTTGCTTCTTCTTCAATACGGACGAAGGCTTCGATGACGGCTCGTTGTGATGTTGCTATTATGTCGACGTCGTCCGCGAAGCCTAATAGCTGAACAGATTTTCTGAAGATTGTTCCTTCGGTGTTGACACCAGAGCGGCGTATAATCTGTTCGAGCACTAAATTGAAGAAGTCGCACGACAGTGCATCAGCTTGACGGAAGCCGCTGCATGTGCGAAAGAGCTCCGACATATTTCCTCCAATAGCAAACTGTACATTTAGTGTTTTCCAGTGTTACTTGGCAAAGTCGGATAAGCTTGGATGGTATGCTATATTCCGACATTGCAATGTACAGTTCCCGGCCACATTGGTAGTTGCCTATGATGTTATTGCAATGTGGTTTCAGTCGTTCGCATATTACGTTGGAAAGGATCTTGTACGCGACATTCAATAGGGATATTCCTCTATAGTTGGCACATGACATGGCATCGCCCTTTTTGTGGATGGGGCATATGGTGCTAATGTTCCAGTCATCGGGCATGCATTCTTCCATCCAGACTCTGGTGATGATTTGGTGCATGCTCCTAACCAAATCTTCACCTGCTACCTTAAATAACTCAGCTGGGATTCCATCTGAACCAGCAGCTTTGTTTTTTTTCAGTTTCTGAATGGCTTGATCAACTTCCATTAGGCTCGGTGGTAGTGTTTCGTCATCGTAGATCATTGTGACTGGTGCATTATTCTGGTGTTCTGTATGCCCATCATTTAACAACTGTTCGAAATGTTGTTTCCATGTCTTCAATATCTTTCGCGTATCGGTTACCAAATTTCCCATGCTGTCTTTAAGCGCGTGTGTACGTTGTTTGTAGCCAGCTGCCAACTGCTTGCCTTCTTTGTAGAACTTACGTACTTCGCCTCTGTCTCTGCATGTTTCAATGTCCACAAGACGAGATTTTTCATAAACCCTTTTTTTTCGCCTAATAGTGTACTTTTCATCTCGTCTTTTAGCTCTGTACTCCTCCTGCGCCGCTCTGGTTTTCCTCTGCAGGGTCTTGCGGTATGCTACATTTTTGAGTGCTGTTTTAATTGAGCATTCTTCATCATACCAAGGGTTTCTTGTAGGTGTTGGTTCGAAACCTATGGTATTTGAAGCCACCTCCTTGATAATGTTAGAACAATGTTGCCATTGTTCATCGATGGATGGATTATTCAAAGGAGGTGCCGATTGGAGTCTAGAGCTAATTTGTTGGCTGTATTCTCTGGCTATATCAGGCGATTGTAGGCTTCTAATGTGGAATTTTTGTGATCGTGTGTTCTGCAGCTTCCTCACATTAGATATTCGTGCTCTGAATTGTGCCGCTATTAGATAATGATCAGAGTCGATGTTAGCCCCTCTGAAGGTTCGTACATCTAGCACGGATGTTGAGTGTCGTGCATCAATCAATAGATGGTCAATCTGATTAGATGTACGACCATCAGGGGATAGCCAGGTTATTTTGTGGATGTTCTTATGTGGAAATTTGGTGCTACTTATAACCATGTTACGCGCAGCTGCAAAATTAACTAATCGGTAACCATTGTCTGTGGTGGTGTTGTGGAGACTATGATTAACAATTGTTTTTCCATGTATTGCTTCTCTACCGACTTTAGCATTAAAATCTCCGATTACAATATTGGCATCGTGTTCGGGGCAGGCTGCGTATGTTCGCTCAAGGGTATCGTAATATTCTTCCTTGTCTGCATCCTCTGCTTCGTCGGTAGGAGCATGCGCATATATTATGGAGATGTTGTAAAATCTGCCTTTGATGCGGATGGTTGCAAGTCGTTCATTGACAGGTGTAAAGTCAATGACCAACGACCTCAACCTTTCTCCCACTACAAAACCGCATCCTAATATGTGGTGCTTTTCATGACAGCTGTAGTAAATGTCGCATTTTCGCTTTTTTAGTGTACCGGTTCCTTTCCAACGTATTTCCTGTATCGCAGTAATATCGGCTTTATACTGCGCGAGAACCTTTTCCAAATTGTTAGATGCTCCTGGGGTGTAGAGTGTTCTTACATTCCAGGAGCAAATTCTTAAATCTTTGTCCTTATAGTTGTTCCATGGTCGTTTTCCGTGTAATCCATTCGTTCTCATATCCCAGGCATTTTCGTCATTCATAACTGTTTGTTGGTTTTTATGGGTAAGGTAGTTAGCCTTACGCCAACCCCCAGACTGGAGGGCCGTTGGGTTTGAAGAGTTGCTTCAGAATTTGCCATATAATGCGTTGAAGTTCTCATAACTATGTTAAGAGTTCAACTGCATTATATAGCGTTTTCCTACTTCCTGAGACGCCAATGTATGTGGCCATTCAGGTTGCAACTATTCTTCCCTCCTCCTTTCTCAACCGGGCTTGGGACGGGCTACGGCGGAGTTATCGTAAAAAAAAAATTATCATATGAAAATTAAAGTCGATAATTATACCTTCAAGTTGATAGAATATATCATCAATTGTGATAGTTCAAATGTGAAAGAAAATGAAAATATTAAAATTGAATATTGTAAAAAAAAGAATGATAATATTAAAATACCCAAAATTACAACAAAAAAAAAATATCGAAAAACATATTAAGTTACATTCCCAAAATATGAACAATTAGAAGTTCAACATTAAAAAATCATAATGATTTTAACAAAAGTCATAACCATAACTACAATAAGTATGATAATAATGATAATAAAAATAATAAATTAATTGAATATAATAATAGTAATTACAGAATATAATAATAGAAATAATAGTAATTACAGCCATAATAGTCAAATTAATGAAAATTCCAAACATAGAAACTCCAAAAACAATAAAGATATCAAAAGTTTTAACAGTTATAATGATAATTGTATAAATCAAAATGATGCTATTAAAAATAATAAATTAATTAGTAAAAGTAGTAATGTCAATAATAATGTAGGTATTAGTATTCATAATAGTGAAGCTAATACAAATTCAAAATGGGAAAACTGGATTAAAGAAAATAAGTAAATTCACAAAACAATAGTAATGATCTGCAAAGTAAAAAAAATTCATTGATCCTATGCTTCCCCTATTGTTAGACTCACAAAAACAGCAATTGAAAATGGTGATAGTGTGTATGCTCTCTCAAGATTATGTGATCACAGAATATACAACAGCGTGAGACTATATCTGTCATATTTTCATGATCAAGATGATTATGATGGTAATATAATAACATTAAAGTACTTATTAATCAGGAAGGACTCCCGACAAGTTATAATGAACTACGTAAATTACATGATCAATATCATTAAAATATAGGTATCACCATTAAAGAGGTCACAAAAGAGTCACATTCACAATAAGTACAGAGAGCATTTGCAAAAAATTAAAGAGTCATGGCAGAACTACATGATAACTAGATGATGGAACATACAAAAGTTTCAAGAGAAATTACCTACAAATTCTATATGTGGCCATATGCAGTTTGAGAAACAAGCTCTGTGAATTAGAAGTGATATTGAATGAAATCCGAATCTACGACAATGAAAAAGCTTACTGCAACTTACCAAATTATAAAGTTTTTTTCAATTGCAGAAACAAAAACAGAGGGAGAGGTACGGCTATAAATTTCAACATAATTATGCAAGAAAATCTATACAACCTGACCACCATTGATTTACTAAACACAATACCAGCACTCAAAAAAAGCACGTTCTACAAAGCACCAAACGAAAACGACCACCTGTTTATAGAACAGGTTTAAAAATAAATAGAGCAGTTATCAAAATTAACTATTTTTGCAGACGTTAATATTAACCAATTTGAAAACACTAACACAACTATAAAATATATGGATATTAAATTCAGGGTATAACATCGTAAATAAAACTGAAGTTCATATAATTCATCATATCATACATATATTGGAATTCATCATATCGTATATCATATATATTGGAAAACACAGACATCTCTTATCATAAAATAACTACTGCGCATAAAATAACTACTGGATAAATGCAAATATACTAAACAATGTGAAAATCAGAAGAAAACATAATGATGCCTAAGAATAAATAACCTATGGAGTTAATAATAAAAGCAAAAAAAAGAATACTTAGAAAGATGCATACAGGAAGCGTGTAATGACTCAAGAAAACTCTGGAAAGTGATAAATAATACAATAAAGAATAATAATAATGTAAAAAATTAAATTATAAAAAGTTTACGAATGGATACCGGAGATTACACTGAAAGTGATAATGAAATGGCAACAACTATAAATAAATTTTTCAACCAAATAGAGGAAAATATAATAAAAGAAAACAAAATGAAAAACACTAATACAAATGCAATAAGAATTTTATTGATAGTGTCGGATAGTTCTTCAATGGCCACAGCAGTTTCCAGCTCATTGGCTTGGGGGGATCTGTATAAAAATCAGAAAAATATTGAGGCATTTTCAACACGGAGTTTGACCCAGAGATAATGAAAAATCGGGTTGGAGCTCTTAAGATCATGAAGAGTGTTGAAAGCAACATTAGATCGTATATATAAAGCGACTCCTCGATGAGGGATGAAAAGCGGAACAAGTGTATAGCCGATGATATTATAATTAGTATCATCACCTACAACTTGTGTCTCGCTTAGCGCAAGTATAGCTGGTCTTTCTGAGTTAAGATGGGCTTCAACTGATTGGAAATTACATGCTAAGCCTCTTATATTACTAAATTGTAATAGAAAATTGTTCTCCATTAACTACAACTTGCGAGCGGAATTGGAGGGAAATTTGAAAATATTTATATTAAAATTTCAGAAAACATGCATCACACATTAAACATACACAGTAACTAAAGTTAAAAAAAAAGAAAAAAGAGGAAAAATTAAGTTCAAAAAAATCATAATATAATGCTAGTAATAATAATAATAATAGTGCCAACACCAAAATAATGGAGAACATTACAAACAAAAATCCAAGTACAACAGTTTTTAATACCTTATTGTACCCAGAGATTGTTTGCAAAATCCACCACTAAATTAGTGCGGACACGAACCTTTTTAAAACATTATGTTTCTTTATCCCACGTATACAGAAAGCATATACAAGAAATTATAAAAAACGAAATAAAAATTTAACAGCATTAATTAATTTAAATGAAATAGAAAATTGAAATGAATAAAAAAAATTAAAAAAGATGCAATATGCTATTAAAGTAAGGTATGGGATAGAAAAGGATGGTTAGTTAGCGTGCATTGCTATATTTTAGTTTTGAAAATTACAAAATATAATATAAACAAAAATCAAAATTTAAGCTTATTGTAAATTTATAAAGAATTAATTAAATTAAAAAAAAAACTAAATTATTACTATTAAAAATAATGCAAAATTACTTAATTGTAAAAGAAAATTGTTTTTTGTTTTTTCAATAAATGTAAAATTATACAGAAAGAAAAAAATTAATAATTTAATATACAAACAAATAGTGATTTCATTTTTGTACTTATTTGTTTTTAAAAGAAAAAAAAAACAAATCAAATTTAAATTATTTAAATTATTTATGTTTAAAAAAAAAAGAAAATTAAAGTGTATTATAAGTTTGTTGTTCGAATCGCATCCAATGTTGTCGGGGTAAGATAGAAAAAAGAAATATCTCTGGTTAAATGGCTGCCACGGCTAGATATCCAGTTGCTGTTTATTTGCTGTTAATTTTTTATTTTTATTGTGTTTAAGTTATTTTTTTCATTTAATTCGATTTAATAAAATTAGTTAAAGTTAAGAAAAACAAAAACACCGGTAACAATTTGTTAAGTTTTTGTTGTTGTACACAGCAATATTAATATATTAAAGTTTGTTATATAAAAAAAAATTTATGTTTCAACAGTTTTTTTTTAAGTTTTTGTTGTTTGTACACAGCAATATTAATATATTAAAATTTATTGTATAAAAAAAAAAAATTTATGTTTCAACAGAACAATGTTTTATCAAATTAAATTTTAGTTATATTAAATTTCGGATAAAAAATTTAATTAGTTTTTTTTAATTATTTGTTTGTTTAAGCACAAAATAAAAGACAAAAGCAAAAGTGCACGCGAGTTCTTAAATCACTTGTATACTCGATGCGTGCTACATGTAAACTGAATGTAAACATACTTCTAATTACAAATTCTTACATACAAAAGAAACAGAAAAAATAAAACTAGTTAAAAATTATTATTATATGTTTTTATTATTTATTTTTTTTTTAATAAAAATTATATAATTATTCTAGTGATATAATAATACAATTTCTTACACACAATGTAATATTGTCTGGAATTAAATTAAAAAAATAAATAAATAAATAAATGATAAAATATGGATCAAAAATCAACAGTTACTAATCTTGATTAGTCAGTTTCAACTTTTACAAAAATATGGAAGAAGGTTTTCAAACAGATTATAGTAAAGTATTTGATGTTTTACCACATTCTATAATACTGATAAAGCAGAGAAAACTTGGTTTCCCAAATATTTTTGTGAAATGGGTTGGCTCATATTTATCTGAAAGAACCTACAGTGTTATATTTAGAAACATCACTTCTAAACTTCTAAACTAAACTTAACCAACACCGGAGTTCCACAAGGCAGTCGCTTAGGGTCTCTTTATACCCGTATGACTATATGGTCAAAGGGTATAATAAATTTGCCTTTACGTTTGACTAGACTCAAGTGTATGGATCGGATCAGAATCGAAAAATAAATGGATTTAGCTATGTATGTTCGCCCGTCATCACGATAACTGAAAAATTAAAGGAGCTAGGATTATGAAATTTTCACAAATTCGTTTTTATGCAAAAATCGGAATCGCTATTTAAATCCAGCCATTTTGGTCCACGCGTTCGAGTACCTGCCATACAACTTCTAGTATTATGTGAGCATTACTCTATACCTATGGAAGCTGCGTGTTTGAAATTTTGGCAAAAATAGTTTAGTATAAGGGCCAAATTTACTGCAAAATTGGTTGGTCTATTCCAGAGTGTTAGAGTAGCTGCCATACAACTCTTTCTTTTATATGAGCTCTACACTACACCTGATGAAGCTGGGTGTCTGAAATTTTGCAAAAAATAGTTTAGTGTAATGGTCAAGGTCTACTGCAAAGGGTTCGAGCAGCTTCCATACAACTCCTTCTTTTATGACCATTACTGTACACCTAATAAACTGAATGTTTGAAATTTTGCCAAAAGTAATTAACCGGATGATATAATGTATATGTTAGGGTCATAAAAACAGTAATCTTCTTCCAAATGCAAATAAATGTGCAAATATGTGTTTCACAAGTTGTAATACGATTGGTTTTAATTACTGCTTCAACGGAATTAGCATTTCCAAAACGAATTTTATTAAGGACTTAGGCGTTTACTTCGATGATACGCTTAATTTTAAACTTCATTTCTGTTATATTATAAATAAAGCTAATGCTATGCTTGGTTTTATAAAACGTTGGTCTAAAGAATTTAATGACCCTTATGTTCTTAAATCTTTATCTTGTTAGACCTAATTTGGAATATGCTAGCCAAGTTTGGACACCATTTTACGAGGTACATATTAATAGGACAGAGGCGGTGCAAAAAAATTTTTTAAGATTTACTTTGAGAAATCTTCAGAGGTCAAACCTGCTGATCTTACATCCGTATGAAAATAGGTTGAATTTAACTCATGGAAAACTTGACGAGACGAGAAGTTGCTGATGTTATTTTTCTTACTGAAGTTGTAAAAGGTAACAGTTCTTCTCCTCAAATTCTCAATAACATTAACATTAATTCAAATAATCGTTTTTTTTTTTTTTTTTTTTTTTACACGCTAACTAAACGCTAGGAATGGATTCCTGTATACATAATATGTACATTTAGTTGGAAAGGGAAGGAAAGTAGGATATTAGAGAGGAATTGGGAGGTAGGTTGGAAATGAATCTAAAAAGATTCGTTTTGAGTTTATGCAAGTTGTAGTATGGGACATTATTAGAAGAGGGGAACACATTAGATGGAAGGATGTTCCACATCTTAGCAGTTCTCAAGACAAATAAGTTTCCATAACCAGTTTTAAACCATCTTGGAATTTCCATGGTGTAGAAATGAGCACTTGCTGCTCCTCTGGTGTTACGTTGGAATTGTTTAAGAGGAGGCATAATTGACTTTAGTTCAATAGAGCAAGTGTCATTACCTACAAGATATCTATAAAACAGAGAAATCGCTCCAATATTTCGACGACAGCTAAGAGGAGTAAGTGTTACTCGAACAGGGTCGCCTATTAGTCGTAAGGCACGATTTTGAATTTTGTCGAGGTAACTCAAAGAAGTTTGGGATGCGCCAGCCCAAAGGTGCGAGTTATACTCCATCTTAGGTCGAATATAGGCTTTATAGATATTAGACAGATCCTTAGGAGAGAAATATGTTTTGCAACGTGACAGGAAACCCAAACATTTGGCAGCATTCTTAGCTATATCAAAAATATGCTCATTCCACAGCATTTTTTGATTTAGCTGCAAACCTAAAATGCTGAAATTGTCTGATCGTTTAATATTTTCACCTTGGAATCGCAGAACCGGGTTAAACTGATTTCTCATGCAGGAAATCAGACAGCTTTGAGTTTTTGAAGTATTAAACTCAACTCTATTACTTTTACCCCAATCAGGTATTTTGGCTAAGTCATGGTTGATTAAAATAACCATTACATTTCTTTTTGAACTGATTGCGGAAGCTGTGACATTAGATTTCTTAAAGAAATCGTAGGATGCCACTAGAGTGCTGTCGTCGACGAAGCTATGGATTGGATTGAGGGTAGAGATGAGTAAGTCGTTGATAAAAATCAAAAAAAGAGTTGGTGATAAGGCGGAGCCTTGTGGGACGCCAGCGTTATTTTCAAAAGTGTCAGACATAAAACTGTCGACAAGGACACGAATTCGACGGTTCGAAAGAAAATCCTCAATCCATTTACAAAAAGGAATACCAAGACCAATAGCTCGGCATTTGTTCAAAATAGCAGAATGCCATACTCGATCAAAGGCCTTTGAGATATTCAGAGCAACAACCTCAGATTCACTGGAACAGTGAATACTGGTGTTGATCTTTTCGCTGAGGTATGTCAAAAGATCACCTGTAGATCTTTGGCTTCTAAAGCCATATTGCCTGTCATGTAAAATACCTCTGCAGTCAAGGTATCTCATCAACCGTTTGTTAACAAGAAAATGACCGATATAATGGCTATTGGCCGGTAATTGGAGGGGTCGCTTTTGTCACCTTTTTTTGGGATAGGAGAAACATGAGCAATTTTCCATTGACTGGGATATCGACCAGTCGAAAATGATAATGAAAAAATATTGCGCAGAGGTTTCGAAATGGGAGAGGCAATATGTTTAAGAACTATTGCAGGAATTCCATCAGGACCAGTGGACTTTCTAACATTCAGATTTTCGAGCACTTTCACTACAGTACGTTCTACACCCTATGAAGAATTTTAACCCTAGTGGGATCAACAGAAGGTAGCACTGGTGGAGTTTGTACTGTAGGAGGGAGCGTAGAATTTGCCGCAAAGCATTTTGCAAACAAATTGGCTTTGGCAACTGAATCTGATATGATAGAATTGTTTTTATCAATTAGCGGCGGAAAGGATGATTCGCAAAAGTTATTCTTTACACTTTTCGCAAAAGTCCAAAAAGAACGATTGCAGTGAGGTAGATTGATTATTTTGCATTTCAATCTTTGGTTATAAAGAAGCTTCTGCTGATTGATAATTCTCTTGCAATTGTTCCTGACAACTTTATAGTTCGCAAATGAGGACTCAGACGCATTTTCTTTGTACATTTTGAAATGCTCTTCCTTGGATTGAATTGCTTCCCTGCAGATGTCATTAAACCAGGATTTGGAAAGGGTTTTTACCGATTTGTATAAGCTAGGAATAAAAAGTTTCATTCCTAGCATAATTGTTTTACTAATGGCATCAGCAGCAAAGTCAACGTTCCTATGATGGAAACACATTGACCAATCGAAACCTTCCAAAACGCTATTCAAACCTACCCAGTCAGCCCGGTTATAGTGCCAGACTAGCCTCTTAGGAATAGAATTTCAATTGGGCGATGAACCCATTGAAAAGCTGGATTTGACAAGGCAATGGTCGGAGCCGGCAATTGGGGAACTAACAGAAATATTGTATTTTTCTGGGTTTGAAGTCAAGAACAAGTCCAAAAGGTGTTCATTTTGATCGTCTCGGTCTGGAATTCGAGTTAGGCTATTTACAAGTTGAGAAAGTTGAAATAGATTTGAAAATATTTCAACCTGTTTGCCTTCCGGGCTATTGTAACTTGAGAAATGGAGCCAGTTTTTTTGTGCACATTAAAATCACCTGCGACAGCTATCTCACATTCGGGATTTTTTCCAAAATTTTATTGATAGTGTCGGATAGTTCTTCAATGGCCACAGCAGTTTCCAGCTCACTGGCTTGGGGGGATCTGTATAAAAAACAGAAAAATATTGAGGCATTTTTCAACACGGAGTTTGACCCAGAGATAATGAAAAATCAGGTTGGAGCTCTTAAGATCATGAAGAGTGTTGAAAGCAACATTAGATCGTATATATAAAGCGACTCCTCGATTAGGGATAAAAAGCGGAACAAGTGTATAGCCGTTGATATTATAATTAGTGTCATCACCTACAACTTGTGTCTCTCTTAGCGCAAGTATACCTGGTCTTTCTGAGTTAAGATGGGCTTCAACTGATTGGAAATTACATGCTAAGCCTCTTATATTACTAGATTGTAATAGAAAATTGTTCTCAATTAACTACAACTTGCGAGCGGAATTGGAGGGAAATTTGAAAATATTTATATTAAAACTTTCAGAAAACATGCATCACACATTAAACATACACAGTAATTAAAGATAAAAAAAAACAAGTCAGTCGGTGCAACCGACTTAGAAATACCCTACACCTATTTGGTTCAAATTTAAGGACATATCCATAAGACATTTTAACACCATAAAAGCTGTTATTAATTTGATCGTAAGACATAGCTAACCAAATTAACTTTATAATACTAAAAACATTTTCTAATTACACTATCTATTAAAAAATATTACAAATTCTTACTAATTTATCTATTTTAAAAATATTAAAAAACAAACAAACTTGAAATAAATGAAAATATATTTATTCCAATTCAATTACAAAATGAAAAAATTCTAATTATTAAATTTTGTGATAAGAAGATAATCAAAGCATAATATATTTAATAATCCAAATTTTTCAAAATTGCAATTGTTTTAAATGGTTAGTTTATATACCTAATAGAAAAGCTTATAAACGCAAAATATGCAATAAATGTATTTCTAAAATACAATTACAAATTTAGACCTTTTCATATAATTCATTTAAATATTAAAATAAATTTTACATAAATGCAGCAAGTACCTTTGAATACAGCTGAACCACTACAATTAAGTCTAGATTTCGGAGACACATAGGACATAGGAAATATATTTTTTGGCTTTAAAATTAAACTCGACCAGAACCAATTCCCATGGTACTTTCATTACTAGAAACCTAGAGTTTAAATTTCATCAAAATACCGGCACTATTTTTTGAGTTATGGTGTCTTTAAGATATATGTTTTTTAGTCCTTGAACTTGTCAAGGGTTCCACAACCCGAAACCATGGTACGATTGCGCCCATGTGCAGTCCCGTCATACTTTCAATACTAGTTAACCCTTGTATACAATTGGAACGTTCTATCTTAGTTTTAAGTTACTAGTTTTATTAATTTCGATGATAAGCTTTTTCACATTTGGGGGGTCTAAGAGCGGTCCTGAACCACCAGCCCAAATGATCCCAAATTAGGGGGGGCACGGAAGAAATAGTAAAGAACACCCTGGGCCAAATTTGGAGCTTCTACATTTGTTTCAAGTTACTATATTTATTAATTTCGAAAATATGCTTTAAGGTCCTCGGAACTGAGTGGCTGGTCCTCGACCCACTAGTCCAATGGGGCCCAAATTTCAAAGACACTTACGCAATAGGAAGGGACACCCTGATACCAAATTTGGAGGTTACATCTTCATTGGTTTCGGAATTACGCTAGTTTGGCCTAAATTCGATCAAAAAGTTCTCAGTTCCGAACCCATTGTCCGATCCTCACCGTACGTAATCACCGCCGTAGTTTCATTACCAATAACCTACAGCACAAATTTCATGAAGATAGCCTCATTAGTTGTTGAGTTATCGTGATTTTTAATATATGTTCGTTATCCCTGACGCCGACTAAAAGGTCCAGAATCCGAACCCATGGGCTGATTTCGCCCTCATACAGCCAGCGCTTTACTTATAGTACTAGTTAACCCTTGTACACAATTTGAACGGTCTATCTTAATTTTAAGTAACTATTTTTAGTAATTTCGATTATAAGCTTTTAAAACTTGGGAGGTCTGAGAGGGGTACTGAACCACCTCTCCAATTGATCCCAAATTAAGGGAACACGCAAGAGATAGTAAATAACACCCTTGTGGCAAATTGGAAGTACTTCGGGAATTGCGTAAGTTCGGAATTTGACCAAGGGTTCGGAACCTAGAACTTTTTGATCGTATTTAGGCCAAACGAGCATAATTCCGAAACCAAAGAAGATAGAACCTCCAAATTTTGTATCAGGGTGTCCCTTCCTATTTTCCTAATGTCTTTGAAATTTGGGCCCCATTAGAGTAGTGGGTCGGGGACCAGCCAGACATTTCCGAAGACCTTAAAGCATATCTATAAAATTAATAAAGATAACGACTTAAAAAAATGTAGAGCTTCAAATTTGACACAAGGGTGTTCTTTACTATCCCTTGCGTTACCCCCTAATTTGGGATCAATTGAAGTGGTGGTTCAGAATCCCTCTTAGACCCTCTTAAGTATTAAGAGCTTATAATCGAAATTATTAAAAATAGTAGCTTAAAATTAAGAGAGAACGTTCAAATTGTGTACAAGGGTTAAGTAGTGCTTAAAGTAAACCGTGGACTGCATAAGGGCGAAATCAGCCCAAGGATTCGGATTCTAAACCTTTTAATCGGTTTCAGGGCTAACGAACATATATAAATAATCACGATAACTCAACAACTAATGAGGCTATCTTCATGAAATTTGTGATTTGTGAGGCTATCTTCATGAGAATTGGACAATGGGTTCGGAACTTAGAACTTTTTGATCGAATTTAGGCCAAAATAGCATAATTCCGAAACCAATGAAGATAGAACCTTCAAATTTGGTTTCAGGGTGTCGCTTTCGATTTCCTTAGTGACCTTGAAATTTGAGCCCAATTGGAGTAGCGGGTGTGGACCAGCCACTCAGTTCCAAGGACCTTGAAGCATATTTTCGAAGTTAATAAAGATAGTAACTTGAAACAAATGTAGAAGCTTCAAATTTGGCACATGGCTGTTCTTTACTATTTCCTGCGTGTCTCTGTAATTTTGTACCTTTCTTAGACCCCCCAATGTGTAAAAGTTTATCATCGAAATTAATAAAACTAGTAACTTAAAATTAAGATAGAACGTTCCAATTGTGTACAAGGGTTATTTAGTATTTAAAGTATGAGGGGACTACATATGGGCGAAATCGTACCATGGTTTCGGGTTCTGCAACCTTTGAAAAGTTCAAGGGCTAACAAACATATATCTTAAAAACACCATTACTCAAAAAATAATGCCGCTTTTTTGATGAAATTTAAACTTTAGGTTACTAGTAATGAAAGTACCATTGGAATTGGTTCTGGTCGAGTTTGGTCAATGAGTTCGGATTCTAGAAGCTTTTGATTGATTTGAGGCCGAACGAGTACAATTTCGAAGCCAAAGAATAGAAATCATATCATATGTGTTCCCGAAATTTAGACTTAATTGTAGTGGTTCAGCTTTCTTCAAAGGTACTTGCTGCATTTATGTAAAATTTATTTTGATATTTAAATGAATTGTATGAAAAGGTGTAAATTAGTAATTGTATTTTAGAAATACATTTATTGCATATTTTGCGTATAAGCTTTTCTATTAAGTATATTAACTAGCCATTTAAAATAATTGCAATTTTGAAAAATTTGGGTTATTATATATATTATGCTTTGATCAGATTTTTATCAAAAAATTTAAAACTAGAATTTTTTCATTTTGTAATTGAAGTGGAATAAATATATTTTCATTTATAACAAGTTTTTTTGTTTTTTAATATTTTTAAATAAATAAATTAGTAAGAATTTGTAATATTTTTTAAGAGATAGTGT